>OX451347.1:56732701-57321967 GCA_949629155.1 Myopa testacea | reverse complement strand
ATGGGTGATTACACGCACACTAGCTGTGTGTGTAAGCACTTATATATAGTAAAAACCCACTGATGAGTCCCTTTCAGGCGAGGGACGAAAAACGTTTCTGGGTGTAGCCTGTAGAGTAGTTAGGCACAAAGGCCAATTTCTGACCGTTATGGGAGGTTCCTTTTTGGAAGCTTTCATAACTGGTTTTTTGCTTGTTGTTTTTCGGTTTTTGTTGGTTTTTTGTTTTTTGTTTAATGGTTCTCGTTTTTGTTTTGTTTGTTCTTTCTCATTTTTGTTGTTTTTCTTGCTCTGTGATACTCCTAGTATCACTGTTATTATAATTATTATTATTATTATATATTATCATATTACATTTTTACTAAACATATATTATTTGACAGCTAGAACAGGTAGCACTAGGGTTTGTGATGTAAGGGAGTAGCTAGCTAGTTCACCGTAAGTATTTTACATGCCTCCGTTAGAGGTAGGCACAATCACGGGCATGCCAGGGATGTTAGGGTAGAACATGTTAGTTTTCCTTCAGATTGTTGATGGGGTAATAGGTAGATAGTGACGCACTTTTCATGCGTTTTTGTGGGTTAATTGTTAGCCAGTGTATATTGTAGAATCACTTAATTTGTCTTGACAAAATCGTTTGTGAGGTATAGTGGGTGGGCTCTCTTTCTGGGGTATAGGCAGTCTATCATTCAGAATGATTTGACTGTAGGTGGCCTAGGACCCTGAGTGGGACCACCCTAGTCCCCCCTGCCCGTAGACTTTATGGCCCTGTATGCCACACGCGTACATACATGTTATGTATATACGCGTGTGCTTACACTTTATATTATTATCAATTTAATTTATTACTATTATGTTCGGCAAGTTTATATCAGCTAGTCTAGGTATCATAGGCCCATGTCTTGCTGGAACTGTGTTTGGAACCTTTCGCCGGTAATGGCACACTCTTGATAGTGGAGTCGGCCCGCTTGGATTCCCCTTAACTCAGTCGAAATTCCAGTGGCATATTGATCGGTATGGTGGTTATTGGATTGGGATCGGTCGTGGTGTGCGCGGAGTGTCGTAGGGGTCGAGTTTCACAATTGCGGAGGTCGGGTATGCTCCAGTGTTCGGAATAGCCGTTCAGCCTAGGAATAGTAAACCTCTAAACCATTTAACGCAATGTGGAGTTTGGTCGCCTGCAGCCTTCCGACGTATGTTTCGATTCCCCTCTCTGGCCCATATCCATATCATATGACAGCTTAATGAATGGATCTGTTATATGATCCAGGAGTTATGCTTACTTTAAGTTAGTCCCCCTAGTATAGTTGTGTAGAATCGATGTAAATGCCTAGGTGTTGCTGTTCCTGGGGTATCCGCCGCCCGTCTGGTAACAAGTATGAGGATAGCTCATCGCCATGGATGCTAGCGGTGGATGGTCAAGGTCCTAGCGTCATCTATCAGCATCAGATTATCTAGCGTAGGGCTACCGTATGGGGGAGTCTTGTAAAGGGTGTGTGAATGAACGGGGTCACGCACTCGGAGTTCTTGATCTTCTCTTAGGCTGGTCTGGTATCAAGATCCAGGATAGCTGGGCGCCATTGTACACAAGCTAGAGTTGATGGGGTTCTCTGGGTCATGTCTTCCACATTCGCCGTTTGAGTAGGTTAGTTGAGGTGTTAGGAGAAGGGTGTGTGATTGATTGGGGTCACGCCCTTGGGGTTCTCGGTCTTCTCTTAGGCTGGTCTGGTATCAAGATCCAGGATAGCTGGGCGCCATTGTACACAAGCTAGAGTTGATGGGGTTCTCCGGGTCATGTCCTCCACATTCGCCGTTTTTGACAGGTTAGTTAGTGGAAAATTAGAAGTTTAGCCAAACTTTTTTAAAATAAAATAAAATATATATAGGTATATGTAAGAAAAATTGTAAACCTAGCCCTAGATTTATTTATTAATTTTAAAATAATTCCCAATTTTAATCCCACCTCCATTTTCTATTCCTATTTCTATAAAAATTCAATTTAATCCGGTTTTTAAGTTCAATTTTTAATCCTAAATTTTCAAGTTAATTCTCCTAAATTTCAACCGGTTTAAAATTTAGTTAATTAACAAAATTAAATTTTAATTCTAAAATTTCCCCCTAAAATAGTTAAATTTATTAAATTTACTTAATTTAATAAAAAAAAGGGTTTTTAAAATAAAATCCTAAATTAGTATTCCCAATTTATTAAATTATTGTATTCCCGAATTTATTCCAAAAAATTTTTTTCCCTAAATATTTAATTTAATTCAATTTAACCCCTCCCCATCCCAATAATTACCATAGCCCCTACAAAAATTTGCTATTTCTCCGGTTTGGCGTCGACCCACCCATGTATTTTTTAATTGCATCACTCATGCCTATGAGTATGCAGTTGAGGTGAACACATAAGTTAGTATGTGTTCAACTCTCGTCGCGTGTGGTCGCTGTCTCCCGGAGGATTGGTAAGTGGTTTTTTCTTTTTCCTTTCTTTTTAATTTATTTATATCTATTAATATATTTAATTTATTTATTTATTATTATACATTTTTTCAACAATTGGTTGTATTTAGTTATTGTTGCTTCTACGAAGCACATTATATGGCATGTGCTGGAATGGGCGGCACATGTGTGTCATGCATTCCATGCATGTGTTATATATATATATTTTTGTATGCAATTTGCATCGTGCTGGTGTGTGGTTTGTTGCACACAGCACTTCTAGTGGTTTTCTGTTTGCCATTTCTTGGCATTTCTATGTCTGATATATGGGTGATTACACGCACACTAGCTGTGTGTGTAAGCACTTATATATAGTAAAAACCCACTGATGAGTCCCTTTCAGGCGAGGGACGAAAAACGTTTCTGGGTGTAGCCTGTAGAGTAGTTAGGCACAAAGGCCAATTTCTGACCGTTATGGGAGGTTCCTTTTTGGAAGCTTTCATAACTGGTTTTTTGCTTGTTGTTTTTCGGTTTTTGTTGGTTTTTTGTTTTTTGTTTAATGGTTCTCGTTTTTGTTTTGTTTGTTCTTTCTCATTTTTGTTGTTTTTCTTGCTCTGTGATACTCCTAGTATCACTGTTATTATAATTATTATTATTATTATATATTATCATATTACATTTTTACTAAACATATATTATTTGACAGCTAGAACAGGTAGCACTAGGGTTTGTGATGTAAGGGAGTAGCTAGCTAGTTCACCGTAAGTATTTTACATGCCTCCGTTAGAGGTAGGCACAATCACGGGCATGCCAGGGATGTTAGGGTAGAACATGTTAGTTTTCCTTCAGATTGTTGATGGGGTAATAGGTAGATAGTGACGCACTTTTCATGCGTTTTTGTGGGTTAATTGTTAGCCAGTGTATATTGTAGAATCACTTAATTTGTCTTGACAAAATCGTTTGTGAGGTATAGTGGGTGGGCTCTCTTTCTGGGGTATAGGCAGTCTATCATTCAGAATGATTTGACTGTAGGTGGCCTAGGACCCTGAGTGGGACCACCCTAGTCCCCCCTGCCCGTAGACTTTATGGCCCTGTATGCCACACGCGTACATACATGTTATGTATATACGCGTGTGCTTACACTTTATATTATTATCAATTTAATTTATTACTATTATGTTCGGCAAGTTTATATCAGCTAGTCTAGGTATCATAGGCCCATGTCTTGCTGGAACTGTGTTTGGAACCTTTCGCCGGTAATGGCACACTCTTGATAGTGGAGTCGGCCCGCTTGGATTCCCCTTAACTCAGTCGAAATTCCAGTGGCATATTGATCGGTATGGTGGTTATTGGATTGGGATCGGTCGTGGTGTGCGCGGAGTGTCGTAGGGGTCGAGTTTCACAATTGCGGAGGTCGGGTATGCTCCAGTGTTCGGAATAGCCGTTCAGCCTAGGAATAGTAAACCTCTAAACCATTTAACGCAATGTGGAGTTTGGTCGCCTGCAGCCTTCCGACGTATGTTTCGATTCCCCTCTCTGGCCCATATCCATATCATATGACAGCTTAATGAATGGATCTGTTATATGATCCAGGAGTTATGCTTACTTTAAGTTAGTCCCCCTAGTATAGTTGTGTAGAATCGATGTAAATGCCTAGGTGTTGCTGTTCCTGGGGTATCCGCCGCCCGTCTGGTAACAAGTATGAGGATAGCTCATCGCCATGGATGCTAGCGGTGGATGGTCAAGGTCCTAGCGTCATCTATCAGCATCAGATTATCTAGCGTAGGGCTACCGTATGGGGGAGTCTTGTAAAGGGTGTGTGAATGAACGGGGTCACGCACTCGGAGTTCTTGATCTTCTCTTAGGCTGGTCTGGTATCAAGATCCAGGATAGCTGGGCGCCATTGTACACAAGCTAGAGTTGATGGGGTTCTCTGGGTCATGTCTTCCACATTCGCCGTTTGAGTAGGTTAGTTGAGGTGTTAGGAGAAGGGTGTGTGATTGATTGGGGTCACGCCCTTGGGGTTCTCGGTCTTCTCTTAGGCTGGTCTGGTATCAAGATCCAGGATAGCTGGGCGCCATTGTACACAAGCTAGAGTTGATGGGGTTCTCCGGGTCATGTCCTCCACATTCGCCGTTTTTGACAGGTTAGTTAGTGGAAAATTAGAAGTTTAGCCAAACTTTTTTAAAATAAAATAAAATATATATAGGTATATGTAAGAAAAATTGTAAACCTAGCCCTAGATTTATTTATTAATTTTAAAATAATTCCCAATTTTAATCCCACCTCCATTTTCTATTCCTATTTCTATAAAAATTCAATTTAATCCGGTTTTTAAGTTCAATTTTTAATCCTAAATTTTCAAGTTAATTCTCCTAAATTTCAACCGGTTTAAAATTTAGTTAATTAACAAAATTAAATTTTAATTCTAAAATTTCCCCCTAAAATAGTTAAATTTATTAAATTTACTTAATTTAATAAAAAAAAGGGTTTTTAAAATAAAATCCTAAATTAGTATTCCCAATTTATTAAATTATTGTATTCCCGAATTTATTCCAAAAAATTTTTTTCCCTAAATATTTAATTTAATTCAATTTAACCCCTCCCCATCCCAATAATTACCATAGCCCCTACAAAAATTTGCTATTTCTCCGGTTTGGCGTCGACCCACCCATGTATTTTTTAATTGCATCACTCATGCCTATGAGTATGCAGTTGAGGTGAACACATAAGTTAGTATGTGTTCAACTCTCGTCGCGTGTGGTCGCTGTCTCCCGGAGGATTGGTAAGTGGTTTTTTCTTTTTCCTTTCTTTTTAATTTATTTATATCTATTAATATATTTAATTTATTTATTTATTATTATACATTTTTTCAACAATTGGTTGTATTTAGTTATTGTTGCTTCTACGAAGCACATTATATGGCATGTGCTGGAATGGGCGGCACATGTGTGTCATGCATTCCATGCATGTGTTATATATATATATTTTTGTATGCAATTTGCATCGTGCTGGTGTGTGGTTTGTTGCACACAGCACTTCTAGTGGTTTTCTGTTTGCCATTTCTTGGCATTTCTATGTCTGATATATGGGTGATTACACGCACACTAGCTGTGTGTGTAAGCACTTATATATAGTAAAAACCCACTGATGAGTCCCTTTCAGGCGAGGGACGAAAAACGTTTCTGGGTGTAGCCTGTAGAGTAGTTAGGCACAAAGGCCAATTTCTGACCGTTATGGGAGGTTCCTTTTTGGAAGCTTTCATAACTGGTTTTTTGCTTGTTGTTTTTCGGTTTTTGTTGGTTTTTTGTTTTTTGTTTAATGGTTCTCGTTTTTGTTTTGTTTGTTCTTTCTCATTTTTGTTGTTTTTCTTGCTCTGTGATACTCCTAGTATCACTGTTATTATAATTATTATTATTATTATATATTATCATATTACATTTTTACTAAACATATATTATTTGACAGCTAGAACAGGTAGCACTAGGGTTTGTGATGTAAGGGAGTAGCTAGCTAGTTCACCGTAAGTATTTTACATGCCTCCGTTAGAGGTAGGCACAATCACGGGCATGCCAGGGATGTTAGGGTAGAACATGTTAGTTTTCCTTCAGATTGTTGATGGGGTAATAGGTAGATAGTGACGCACTTTTCATGCGTTTTTGTGGGTTAATTGTTAGCCAGTGTATATTGTAGAATCACTTAATTTGTCTTGACAAAATCGTTTGTGAGGTATAGTGGGTGGGCTCTCTTTCTGGGGTATAGGCAGTCTATCATTCAGAATGATTTGACTGTAGGTGGCCTAGGACCCTGAGTGGGACCACCCTAGTCCCCCCTGCCCGTAGACTTTATGGCCCTGTATGCCACACGCGTACATACATGTTATGTATATACGCGTGTGCTTACACTTTATATTATTATCAATTTAATTTATTACTATTATGTTCGGCAAGTTTATATCAGCTAGTCTAGGTATCATAGGCCCATGTCTTGCTGGAACTGTGTTTGGAACCTTTCGCCGGTAATGGCACACTCTTGATAGTGGAGTCGGCCCGCTTGGATTCCCCTTAACTCAGTCGAAATTCCAGTGGCATATTGATCGGTATGGTGGTTATTGGATTGGGATCGGTCGTGGTGTGCGCGGAGTGTCGTAGGGGTCGAGTTTCACAATTGCGGAGGTCGGGTATGCTCCAGTGTTCGGAATAGCCGTTCAGCCTAGGAATAGTAAACCTCTAAACCATTTAACGCAATGTGGAGTTTGGTCGCCTGCAGCCTTCCGACGTATGTTTCGATTCCCCTCTCTGGCCCATATCCATATCATATGACAGCTTAATGAATGGATCTGTTATATGATCCAGGAGTTATGCTTACTTTAAGTTAGTCCCCCTAGTATAGTTGTGTAGAATCGATGTAAATGCCTAGGTGTTGCTGTTCCTGGGGTATCCGCCGCCCGTCTGGTAACAAGTATGAGGATAGCTCATCGCCATGGATGCTAGCGGTGGATGGTCAAGGTCCTAGCGTCATCTATCAGCATCAGATTATCTAGCGTAGGGCTACCGTATGGGGGAGTCTTGTAAAGGGTGTGTGAATGAACGGGGTCACGCACTCGGAGTTCTTGATCTTCTCTTAGGCTGGTCTGGTATCAAGATCCAGGATAGCTGGGCGCCATTGTACACAAGCTAGAGTTGATGGGGTTCTCTGGGTCATGTCTTCCACATTCGCCGTTTGAGTAGGTTAGTTGAGGTGTTAGGAGAAGGGTGTGTGATTGATTGGGGTCACGCCCTTGGGGTTCTCGGTCTTCTCTTAGGCTGGTCTGGTATCAAGATCCAGGATAGCTGGGCGCCATTGTACACAAGCTAGAGTTGATGGGGTTCTCCGGGTCATGTCCTCCACATTCGCCGTTTTTGACAGGTTAGTTAGTGGAAAATTAGAAGTTTAGCCAAACTTTTTTAAAATAAAATAAAATATATATAGGTATATGTAAGAAAAATTGTAAACCTAGCCCTAGATTTATTTATTAATTTTAAAATAATTCCCAATTTTAATCCCACCTCCATTTTCTATTCCTATTTCTATAAAAATTCAATTTAATCCGGTTTTTAAGTTCAATTTTTAATCCTAAATTTTCAAGTTAATTCTCCTAAATTTCAACCGGTTTAAAATTTAGTTAATTAACAAAATTAAATTTTAATTCTAAAATTTCCCCCTAAAATAGTTAAATTTATTAAATTTACTTAATTTAATAAAAAAAAGGGTTTTTAAAATAAAATCCTAAATTAGTATTCCCAATTTATTAAATTATTGTATTCCCGAATTTATTCCAAAAAATTTTTTTCCCTAAATATTTAATTTAATTCAATTTAACCCCTCCCCATCCCAATAATTACCATAGCCCCTACAAAAATTTGCTATTTCTCCGGTTTGGCGTCGACCCACCCATGTATTTTTTAATTGCATCACTCATGCCTATGAGTATGCAGTTGAGGTGAACACATAAGTTAGTATGTGTTCAACTCTCGTCGCGTGTGGTCGCTGTCTCCCGGAGGATTGGTAAGTGGTTTTTTCTTTTTCCTTTCTTTTTAATTTATTTATATCTATTAATATATTTAATTTATTTATTTATTATTATACATTTTTTCAACAATTGGTTGTATTTAGTTATTGTTGCTTCTACGAAGCACATTATATGGCATGTGCTGGAATGGGCGGCACATGTGTGTCATGCATTCCATGCATGTGTTATATATATATATTTTTGTATGCAATTTGCATCGTGCTGGTGTGTGGTTTGTTGCACACAGCACTTCTAGTGGTTTTCTGTTTGCCATTTCTTGGCATTTCTATGTCTGATATATGGGTGATTACACGCACACTAGCTGTGTGTGTAAGCACTTATATATAGTAAAAACCCACTGATGAGTCCCTTTCAGGCGAGGGACGAAAAACGTTTCTGGGTGTAGCCTGTAGAGTAGTTAGGCACAAAGGCCAATTTCTGACCGTTATGGGAGGTTCCTTTTTGGAAGCTTTCATAACTGGTTTTTTGCTTGTTGTTTTTCGGTTTTTGTTGGTTTTTTGTTTTTTGTTTAATGGTTCTCGTTTTTGTTTTGTTTGTTCTTTCTCATTTTTGTTGTTTTTCTTGCTCTGTGATACTCCTAGTATCACTGTTATTATAATTATTATTATTATTATATATTATCATATTACATTTTTACTAAACATATATTATTTGACAGCTAGAACAGGTAGCACTAGGGTTTGTGATGTAAGGGAGTAGCTAGCTAGTTCACCGTAAGTATTTTACATGCCTCCGTTAGAGGTAGGCACAATCACGGGCATGCCAGGGATGTTAGGGTAGAACATGTTAGTTTTCCTTCAGATTGTTGATGGGGTAATAGGTAGATAGTGACGCACTTTTCATGCGTTTTTGTGGGTTAATTGTTAGCCAGTGTATATTGTAGAATCACTTAATTTGTCTTGACAAAATCGTTTGTGAGGTATAGTGGGTGGGCTCTCTTTCTGGGGTATAGGCAGTCTATCATTCAGAATGATTTGACTGTAGGTGGCCTAGGACCCTGAGTGGGACCACCCTAGTCCCCCCTGCCCGTAGACTTTATGGCCCTGTATGCCACACGCGTACATACATGTTATGTATATACGCGTGTGCTTACACTTTATATTATTATCAATTTAATTTATTACTATTATGTTCGGCAAGTTTATATCAGCTAGTCTAGGTATCATAGGCCCATGTCTTGCTGGAACTGTGTTTGGAACCTTTCGCCGGTAATGGCACACTCTTGATAGTGGAGTCGGCCCGCTTGGATTCCCCTTAACTCAGTCGAAATTCCAGTGGCATATTGATCGGTATGGTGGTTATTGGATTGGGATCGGTCGTGGTGTGCGCGGAGTGTCGTAGGGGTCGAGTTTCACAATTGCGGAGGTCGGGTATGCTCCAGTGTTCGGAATAGCCGTTCAGCCTAGGAATAGTAAACCTCTAAACCATTTAACGCAATGTGGAGTTTGGTCGCCTGCAGCCTTCCGACGTATGTTTCGATTCCCCTCTCTGGCCCATATCCATATCATATGACAGCTTAATGAATGGATCTGTTATATGATCCAGGAGTTATGCTTACTTTAAGTTAGTCCCCCTAGTATAGTTGTGTAGAATCGATGTAAATGCCTAGGTGTTGCTGTTCCTGGGGTATCCGCCGCCCGTCTGGTAACAAGTATGAGGATAGCTCATCGCCATGGATGCTAGCGGTGGATGGTCAAGGTCCTAGCGTCATCTATCAGCATCAGATTATCTAGCGTAGGGCTACCGTATGGGGGAGTCTTGTAAAGGGTGTGTGAATGAACGGGGTCACGCACTCGGAGTTCTTGATCTTCTCTTAGGCTGGTCTGGTATCAAGATCCAGGATAGCTGGGCGCCATTGTACACAAGCTAGAGTTGATGGGGTTCTCTGGGTCATGTCTTCCACATTCGCCGTTTGAGTAGGTTAGTTGAGGTGTTAGGAGAAGGGTGTGTGATTGATTGGGGTCACGCCCTTGGGGTTCTCGGTCTTCTCTTAGGCTGGTCTGGTATCAAGATCCAGGATAGCTGGGCGCCATTGTACACAAGCTAGAGTTGATGGGGTTCTCCGGGTCATGTCCTCCACATTCGCCGTTTTTGACAGGTTAGTTAGTGGAAAATTAGAAGTTTAGCCAAACTTTTTTAAAATAAAATAAAATATATATAGGTATATGTAAGAAAAATTGTAAACCTAGCCCTAGATTTATTTATTAATTTTAAAATAATTCCCAATTTTAATCCCACCTCCATTTTCTATTCCTATTTCTATAAAAATTCAATTTAATCCGGTTTTTAAGTTCAATTTTTAATCCTAAATTTTCAAGTTAATTCTCCTAAATTTCAACCGGTTTAAAATTTAGTTAATTAACAAAATTAAATTTTAATTCTAAAATTTCCCCCTAAAATAGTTAAATTTATTAAATTTACTTAATTTAATAAAAAAAAGGGTTTTTAAAATAAAATCCTAAATTAGTATTCCCAATTTATTAAATTATTGTATTCCCGAATTTATTCCAAAAAATTTTTTTCCCTAAATATTTAATTTAATTCAATTTAACCCCTCCCCATCCCAATAATTACCATAGCCCCTACAAAAATTTGCTATTTCTCCGGTTTGGCGTCGACCCACCCATGTATTTTTTAATTGCATCACTCATGCCTATGAGTATGCAGTTGAGGTGAACACATAAGTTAGTATGTGTTCAACTCTCGTCGCGTGTGGTCGCTGTCTCCCGGAGGATTGGTAAGTGGTTTTTTCTTTTTCCTTTCTTTTTAATTTATTTATATCTATTAATATATTTAATTTATTTATTTATTATTATACATTTTTTCAACAATTGGTTGTATTTAGTTATTGTTGCTTCTACGAAGCACATTATATGGCATGTGCTGGAATGGGCGGCACATGTGTGTCATGCATTCCATGCATGTGTTATATATATATATTTTTGTATGCAATTTGCATCGTGCTGGTGTGTGGTTTGTTGCACACAGCACTTCTAGTGGTTTTCTGTTTGCCATTTCTTGGCATTTCTATGTCTGATATATGGGTGATTACACGCACACTAGCTGTGTGTGTAAGCACTTATATATAGTAAAAACCCACTGATGAGTCCCTTTCAGGCGAGGGACGAAAAACGTTTCTGGGTGTAGCCTGTAGAGTAGTTAGGCACAAAGGCCAATTTCTGACCGTTATGGGAGGTTCCTTTTTGGAAGCTTTCATAACTGGTTTTTTGCTTGTTGTTTTTCGGTTTTTGTTGGTTTTTTGTTTTTTGTTTAATGGTTCTCGTTTTTGTTTTGTTTGTTCTTTCTCATTTTTGTTGTTTTTCTTGCTCTGTGATACTCCTAGTATCACTGTTATTATAATTATTATTATTATTATATATTATCATATTACATTTTTACTAAACATATATTATTTGACAGCTAGAACAGGTAGCACTAGGGTTTGTGATGTAAGGGAGTAGCTAGCTAGTTCACCGTAAGTATTTTACATGCCTCCGTTAGAGGTAGGCACAATCACGGGCATGCCAGGGATGTTAGGGTAGAACATGTTAGTTTTCCTTCAGATTGTTGATGGGGTAATAGGTAGATAGTGACGCACTTTTCATGCGTTTTTGTGGGTTAATTGTTAGCCAGTGTATATTGTAGAATCACTTAAAATGAATCTAGGTCCCGGTTATTGAGGGTTTTTGACCTCCTCCTAACTTAAATCTGGATGTACTTAAGGTCCCTCCCATCACCCCTAAGGTATTAGATGAGATATATATATACATTCAAAAAAGTATAGAAATATAAGATAGTTTAGAAAGTTAATTGGAATTTGCAAAACGTAATTAAGGTTAGGTCTGGTCATTGGATTAGTTTAGAGGGAGCGGGTGTAGGTCCCAGGATTCCGTCTAACATGCTTCTCATTATTCGATGAATATGAGTTGCATCTAGAGGAGTTTTAGACCGTTCGCCAACTCCAATTCTGAGCCTATCTAAGACTCCCCGTCCCCTAGTTAAGATATGGCAAAAGTATATATAAAAAACATAATAATACTTATTCAAAACTAACATTATGTAGATTGTAAAAAAAGTAAAAGAATTAACCGCAACCACAGGGTTAGATTTTATATGGCACTAGGATCCTACTTGGACTATAGTCACGATAAGGGGACTGCCGGGTAGATCCAATAGGGCCCCTCTAGGGATTATCAACTTATATTTTTGCAGTTATATTTTTTCAATTATTATGACGATTATAAACGCACAATTTTAATTATTTTAATTTAATTTAATTTAATTTTTAATTAAGATAGAGTATACTACATACATAGGTATGGGACTCTCCGTTGTCTTGACGTCGTGGGTAGTCGTCACTTGAAAGCGTCGCGTCGTGGGTGGATTAGGATAGTGCGCAATTGGCCAATGAATCTGAGCCGGGCGACTTATATCGTTCGGGCGGCGCCATGTTAGCGACCGCTGGCTGGTGGAGGGGTCCGCTTTTGTCTGTCCGGGACAAAGATCGGGAGTTGGTCTGAGAAATCAGTGAAATCCTCTCTCAGGGGGCCAATGATTCGCCAGGTTGGGCAACGAGGGGTCTAGGTTAGATCTATGCGTCTCGTTCTGCGGGGACCCGTTTCAGAGGCAATGCCCTACGTCGCAGAACGGCTGCACCCCCCCACCCAGCTTACCGATGTACGCCGATGTGTGCGTACCGTATCGACGATTGGGGGTTGTCGCCCGCACGCTCTGGTTCTAGTGTCTGCATGACTCTGAATCATGAGTTGCCCAGTGACTTGACATTGGGGGGCTGTTAGTTGGGTAGGGGTCCACTATTGCCTGTCGAGGTCGAGAGACCGGGAGTTGATCTGAGCAAGCTTAGTTGCAGACGGTCTAGATCCTCTCCTACGGCGTCCTAGGGAAACCGGGAGTCGATCTGAGCAAGCTTCGTTGCAGTCGGTCTAGATCCTCTCCTGCGGAATCCTGAGGAATCGGGGCGCTCGGTCTTAGCACAGCGAGTTGTGTTTCGTTGTTAATACGACACAACAGAACTGCGCGGATCTGCACCCGTGCCATTCGACAGAACGGTCACCCCCTGCACAAGTGGCAGAGAGCCCCAATGCCCGTCTGCCAAATTGGGGTAGAAACGAACCCCCGCGTGCCGTGGACAGGGTGGCTCGCTTGCAAGCGCCTGAGATATACGGCGTTTTTACCCATATTTATTATGTAAAGTATGTTTGAATATTTTCTAAGTTATTGGAAATATTCAAAATAGGAGCAAGAAGTATTAGTATTGTTGTGCAAAAAATTTTCAACAAGTTAAAAGTGGAAATTGATTGTACAACCTTAAGTTAGTACATTGATTAGGTCTACGCAATAAAAATTAACCTAGTTTAGTCACGTGTAAAAACACCATGCACTCAAGTTAGGAGGAATTGGCAAAAACACACGCAAACCATAGGTAAAAACACTATCACTATGTATTAAATTTAATCCGCACGACGGTATATATAGTATTTTTTAAGTATATTAGTATTCAAAGTTAATTGAATAACTAAATATAAGTAAACTCGCCATTTTTCGGGTTGTGGTAGCGACCCTCCCCTATACAAAAATTGCATCACCCATGCTTATGGGTATGAAACAGAGGTGAACACATCAGTCAGTATGTGTTCAACTCTCGTCGCGTGTGGTCGCTGTCTCCCTGAGGAATGGTAAGTGGTTTTTTTGATTTTTTTGATTTTTTCATTTACCATCGTTCCTTTTTTATATTATATTACATTATATTATATTATATTGTATTATAGTATTAGTATTAATTTTATTATATTATAGTATTATTAAATATAAATAAACGCGCCATTTTTCGGGTTTTGGTAGCGACCCTCTCCTATACAAAAATTGCATCACCCATGCTTATGGGTATGAAACAGAGGTGAACACATCAGTCAGTATGTGTGCAACTCTCGTCGCGTGTGGTCGCTGTCTCCCTGAGGAATGGTAAGTGGTTTTTTGATTTTCTTGATTTTTCATTCTCCATCGTTCCTTTTTATATTATAGTACATTATATTATATTATATTGTATTATACTATTATTATTAATTTTATTATATTATAGTATTATTAAATATAAATAAACGCGCCATTTTTCGGGTTTTGGTAGCGACCCTCTCCTATACAAAAACTGCATCGCCCATGCTTATGGGTAGGAAACAGAGGTGAACACATCAGTCAGTATGTGTTCAACTCTCGTCGCGTGTGGTCGCTGTCTTCCTGAGGAATGGTAAGTGGTTTTTAGTCTCTCTACTTTATATTATATTATATTATTATTACTTAACAATTTTTTAACAATTATTAACAACAATTATTAATAATTGTTTTGTTTACGTTATTGTCTCTACGAGGCAATTCAAATAATTAATTTCTGCCTTAGCCATTTTTGGCCAAAATTTTTCCTACGTATATATGGGTGATTGCACACATACTAGTTGTGTGTGTAAGCGCTTATATATATATAAAAAAGCCCACTGATGAGTCCCTTTCAGGCCAGGGACGAAAAACGTTTCTGGGCGTGCCTGTAAAGTAGTTTTAGGCAAAAAATGCCTTCTCATAAATTGTTATGGGAGTGTCTCTTATGACACTTTTATAACAATTTTTTTGCTTGCTTTCTCGGTTTTTGTTTGTTTTTGTGTTTTTTGTTTTCAGTGTTTTCATGTTTGTTTTGTTTTTTGGTTTTTCATTTTTGTGTTCTGTTAAAGTTTATTTATCTATGTTATGATTATCTTATATGGATAAATCAGGCAGGCTTTTAAGTATACAATTTTTTTGGTTTTTCTTTTTTCTTTTTCGAACCGGGACAAATGACGTACGAAACAGCCATCTTAGTATAGACTTCCAGATTAGGTAGCTCTTACGTAGGGGAAAAAAAGTGATGATTGTGGATGAAATAAACCAGGGTTAGGAACCAATGGTTGCTTGGTTCTTCACCTAGGAGTTGCCCCAGTCAACACGTGTAGGGCTTAGAACATAAAAAACGGGAGAAAAATTAAAAATTTTTAATTAACATTTATTCATTTCAATAGAAAATTGATTAAAATATTTAACGATTATTTAAAATTTTCATATTTAGATTTATCTTAATTAACATTCAACTCATTTTAATAAAAAAATTGATTAAAGTATATAATGATTATTTAAATTTTCGTATTTAAACTAATTAATAAATATTAAAAAATTTTCATTCTTAACGGTTAGTTTTAGCCAGGGACAAAAAGCTTAACGTTCTGACCAAATATAACCATAGCTTCGGCAGGGTAAAAATCTACCATGCAAACGATGATGGCTGTTGGCTGGTAGACTTAATGGTTGGGTTCCTTGATGAACCCAGCCTGGGGGATTTAGGCGAATGTGTGAGTAGGCATAGGTCCCTGTCTCACACCCTGTACTTTAGGTGACTCGCCAAACCTTTTTCAGGTAACGAGAAGCCGGTACAGGAGGGATGTCATATGGTGGACATTAGAGTGCCAATGTGCTGTTGTTTTGATATTCACATGGGCTAATCCTGTGATATTACTCTTTCCGGAGTTCATTTATGGCTTGGTTATGTGACGGAGTATGTCCGAACAGTTGGCTCGTGGGTCTAGCATGGAACAGTGGTTGACACATACTTGTCAGTAAACCATTTGATGTATCCGGTGGTAAAGGGGGCGGTCCTTATATTCTCTCATTATCCCGTGACTTCAAGATTCGATGAATCTAGGTCCCGGTTATTGAGGGTTTTTGACCTCCTCCTAACTTAAATCTGGATGTACTTAAGGTCCCTCCCATCACCCCTAAGGTATTAGATGAGATATATATATACATTCAAAAAAGTATAGAAATATAAGATAGTTTAGAAAGTTAATTGGAATTTGCAAAACGTAATTAAGGTTAGGTCTGGTCATTGGATTAGTTTAGAGGGAGCGGGTGTAGGTCCCAGGATTCCGTCTAACATGCTTCTCATTATTCGATGAATATGAGTTGCATCTAGAGGAGTTTTAGACCGTTCGCCAACTCCAATTCTGAGCCTATCTAAGACTCCCCGTCCCCTAGTTAAGATATGGCAAAAGTATATATAAAAAACATAATAATACTTATTCAAAACTAACATTATGTAGATTGTAAAAAAAGTAAAAGAATTAACCGCAACCACAGGGTTAGATTTTATATGGCACTAGGATCCTACTTGGACTATAGTCACGATAAGGGGACTGCCGGGTAGATCCAATAGGGCCCCTCTAGGGATTATCAACTTATATTTTTGCAGTTATATTTTTTCAATTATTATGACGATTATAAACGCACAATTTTAATTATTTTAATTTAATTTAATTTAATTTTTAATTAAGATAGAGTATACTACATACATAGGTATGGGACTCTCCGTTGTCTTGACGTCGTGGGTAGTCGTCACTTGAAAGCGTCGCGTCGTGGGTGGATTAGGATAGTGCGCAATTGGCCAATGAATCTGAGCCGGGCGACTTATATCGTTCGGGCGGCGCCATGTTAGCGACCGCTGGCTGGTGGAGGGGTCCGCTTTTGTCTGTCCGGGACAAAGATCGGGAGTTGGTCTGAGAAATCAGTGAAATCCTCTCTCAGGGGGCCAATGATTCGCCAGGTTGGGCAACGAGGGGTCTAGGTTAGATCTATGCGTCTCGTTCTGCGGGGACCCGTTTCAGAGGCAATGCCCTACGTCGCAGAACGGCTGCACCCCCCCACCCAGCTTACCGATGTACGCCGATGTGTGCGTACCGTATCGACGATTGGGGGTTGTCGCCCGCACGCTCTGGTTCTAGTGTCTGCATGACTCTGAATCATGAGTTGCCCAGTGACTTGACATTGGGGGGCTGTTAGTTGGGTAGGGGTCCACTATTGCCTGTCGAGGTCGAGAGACCGGGAGTTGATCTGAGCAAGCTTAGTTGCAGACGGTCTAGATCCTCTCCTACGGCGTCCTAGGGAAACCGGGAGTCGATCTGAGCAAGCTTCGTTGCAGTCGGTCTAGATCCTCTCCTGCGGAATCCTGAGGAATCGGGGCGCTCGGTCTTAGCACAGCGAGTTGTGTTTCGTTGTTAATACGACACAACAGAACTGCGCGGATCTGCACCCGTGCCATTCGACAGAACGGTCACCCCCTGCACAAGTGGCAGAGAGCCCCAATGCCCGTCTGCCAAATTGGGGTAGAAACGAACCCCCGCGTGCCGTGGACAGGGTGGCTCGCTTGCAAGCGCCTGAGATATACGGCGTTTTTACCCATATTTATTATGTAAAGTATGTTTGAATATTTTCTAAGTTATTGGAAATATTCAAAATAGGAGCAAGAAGTATTAGTATTGTTGTGCAAAAAATTTTCAACAAGTTAAAAGTGGAAATTGATTGTACAACCTTAAGTTAGTACATTGATTAGGTCTACGCAATAAAAATTAACCTAGTTTAGTCACGTGTAAAAACACCATGCACTCAAGTTAGGAGGAATTGGCAAAAACACACGCAAACCATAGGTAAAAACACTATCACTATGTATTAAATTTAATCCGCACGACGGTATATATAGTATTTTTTAAGTATATTAGTATTCAAAGTTAATTGAATAACTAAATATAAGTAAACTCGCCATTTTTCGGGTTGTGGTAGCGACCCTCCCCTATACAAAAATTGCATCACCCATGCTTATGGGTATGAAACAGAGGTGAACACATCAGTCAGTATGTGTTCAACTCTCGTCGCGTGTGGTCGCTGTCTCCCTGAGGAATGGTAAGTGGTTTTTTTGATTTTTTTGATTTTTTCATTTACCATCGTTCCTTTTTTATATTATATTACATTATATTATATTATATTGTATTATAGTATTAGTATTAATTTTATTATATTATAGTATTATTAAATATAAATAAACGCGCCATTTTTCGGGTTTTGGTAGCGACCCTCTCCTATACAAAAATTGCATCACCCATGCTTATGGGTATGAAACAGAGGTGAACACATCAGTCAGTATGTGTGCAACTCTCGTCGCGTGTGGTCGCTGTCTCCCTGAGGAATGGTAAGTGGTTTTTTGATTTTCTTGATTTTTCATTCTCCATCGTTCCTTTTTATATTATAGTACATTATATTATATTATATTGTATTATACTATTATTATTAATTTTATTATATTATAGTATTATTAAATATAAATAAACGCGCCATTTTTCGGGTTTTGGTAGCGACCCTCTCCTATACAAAAACTGCATCGCCCATGCTTATGGGTAGGAAACAGAGGTGAACACATCAGTCAGTATGTGTTCAACTCTCGTCGCGTGTGGTCGCTGTCTTCCTGAGGAATGGTAAGTGGTTTTTAGTCTCTCTACTTTATATTATATTATATTATTATTACTTAACAATTTTTTAACAATTATTAACAACAATTATTAATAATTGTTTTGTTTACGTTATTGTCTCTACGAGGCAATTCAAATAATTAATTTCTGCCTTAGCCATTTTTGGCCAAAATTTTTCCTACGTATATATGGGTGATTGCACACATACTAGTTGTGTGTGTAAGCGCTTATATATATATAAAAAAGCCCACTGATGAGTCCCTTTCAGGCCAGGGACGAAAAACGTTTCTGGGCGTGCCTGTAAAGTAGTTTTAGGCAAAAAATGCCTTCTCATAAATTGTTATGGGAGTGTCTCTTATGACACTTTTATAACAATTTTTTTGCTTGCTTTCTCGGTTTTTGTTTGTTTTTGTGTTTTTTGTTTTCAGTGTTTTCATGTTTGTTTTGTTTTTTGGTTTTTCATTTTTGTGTTCTGTTAAAGTTTATTTATCTATGTTATGATTATCTTATATGGATAAATCAGGCAGGCTTTTAAGTATACAATTTTTTTGGTTTTTCTTTTTTCTTTTTCGAACCGGGACAAATGACGTACGAAACAGCCATCTTAGTATAGACTTCCAGATTAGGTAGCTCTTACGTAGGGGAAAAAAAGTGATGATTGTGGATGAAATAAACCAGGGTTAGGAACCAATGGTTGCTTGGTTCTTCACCTAGGAGTTGCCCCAGTCAACACGTGTAGGGCTTAGAACATAAAAAACGGGAGAAAAATTAAAAATTTTTAATTAACATTTATTCATTTCAATAGAAAATTGATTAAAATATTTAACGATTATTTAAAATTTTCATATTTAGATTTATCTTAATTAACATTCAACTCATTTTAATAAAAAAATTGATTAAAGTATATAATGATTATTTAAATTTTCGTATTTAAACTAATTAATAAATATTAAAAAATTTTCATTCTTAACGGTTAGTTTTAGCCAGGGACAAAAAGCTTAACGTTCTGACCAAATATAACCATAGCTTCGGCAGGGTAAAAATCTACCATGCAAACGATGATGGCTGTTGGCTGGTAGACTTAATGGTTGGGTTCCTTGATGAACCCAGCCTGGGGGATTTAGGCGAATGTGTGAGTAGGCATAGGTCCCTGTCTCACACCCTGTACTTTAGGTGACTCGCCAAACCTTTTTCAGGTAACGAGAAGCCGGTACAGGAGGGATGTCATATGGTGGACATTAGAGTGCCAATGTGCTGTTGTTTTGATATTCACATGGGCTAATCCTGTGATATTACTCTTTCCGGAGTTCATTTATGGCTTGGTTATGTGACGGAGTATGTCCGAACAGTTGGCTCGTGGGTCTAGCATGGAACAGTGGTTGACACATACTTGTCAGTAAACCATTTGATGTATCCGGTGGTAAAGGGGGCGGTCCTTATATTCTCTCATTATCCCGTGACTTCAAGATTCGATGAATCTAGGTCCCGGTTATTGAGGGTTTTTGACCTCCTCCTAACTTAAATCTGGATGTACTTAAGGTCCCTCCCATCACCCCTAAGGTATTAGATGAGATATATATATACATTCAAAAAAGTATAGAAATATAAGATAGTTTAGAAAGTTAATTGGAATTTGCAAAACGTAATTAAGGTTAGGTCTGGTCATTGGATTAGTTTAGAGGGAGCGGGTGTAGGTCCCAGGATTCCGTCTAACATGCTTCTCATTATTCGATGAATATGAGTTGCATCTAGAGGAGTTTTAGACCGTTCGCCAACTCCAATTCTGAGCCTATCTAAGACTCCCCGTCCCCTAGTTAAGATATGGCAAAAGTATATATAAAAAACATAATAATACTTATTCAAAACTAACATTATGTAGATTGTAAAAAAAGTAAAAGAATTAACCGCAACCACAGGGTTAGATTTTATATGGCACTAGGATCCTACTTGGACTATAGTCACGATAAGGGGACTGCCGGGTAGATCCAATAGGGCCCCTCTAGGGATTATCAACTTATATTTTTGCAGTTATATTTTTTCAATTATTATGACGATTATAAACGCACAATTTTAATTATTTTAATTTAATTTAATTTAATTTTTAATTAAGATAGAGTATACTACATACATAGGTATGGGACTCTCCGTTGTCTTGACGTCGTGGGTAGTCGTCACTTGAAAGCGTCGCGTCGTGGGTGGATTAGGATAGTGCGCAATTGGCCAATGAATCTGAGCCGGGCGACTTATATCGTTCGGGCGGCGCCATGTTAGCGACCGCTGGCTGGTGGAGGGGTCCGCTTTTGTCTGTCCGGGACAAAGATCGGGAGTTGGTCTGAGAAATCAGTGAAATCCTCTCTCAGGGGGCCAATGATTCGCCAGGTTGGGCAACGAGGGGTCTAGGTTAGATCTATGCGTCTCGTTCTGCGGGGACCCGTTTCAGAGGCAATGCCCTACGTCGCAGAACGGCTGCACCCCCCCACCCAGCTTACCGATGTACGCCGATGTGTGCGTACCGTATCGACGATTGGGGGTTGTCGCCCGCACGCTCTGGTTCTAGTGTCTGCATGACTCTGAATCATGAGTTGCCCAGTGACTTGACATTGGGGGGCTGTTAGTTGGGTAGGGGTCCACTATTGCCTGTCGAGGTCGAGAGACCGGGAGTTGATCTGAGCAAGCTTAGTTGCAGACGGTCTAGATCCTCTCCTACGGCGTCCTAGGGAAACCGGGAGTCGATCTGAGCAAGCTTCGTTGCAGTCGGTCTAGATCCTCTCCTGCGGAATCCTGAGGAATCGGGGCGCTCGGTCTTAGCACAGCGAGTTGTGTTTCGTTGTTAATACGACACAACAGAACTGCGCGGATCTGCACCCGTGCCATTCGACAGAACGGTCACCCCCTGCACAAGTGGCAGAGAGCCCCAATGCCCGTCTGCCAAATTGGGGTAGAAACGAACCCCCGCGTGCCGTGGACAGGGTGGCTCGCTTGCAAGCGCCTGAGATATACGGCGTTTTTACCCATATTTATTATGTAAAGTATGTTTGAATATTTTCTAAGTTATTGGAAATATTCAAAATAGGAGCAAGAAGTATTAGTATTGTTGTGCAAAAAATTTTCAACAAGTTAAAAGTGGAAATTGATTGTACAACCTTAAGTTAGTACATTGATTAGGTCTACGCAATAAAAATTAACCTAGTTTAGTCACGTGTAAAAACACCATGCACTCAAGTTAGGAGGAATTGGCAAAAACACACGCAAACCATAGGTAAAAACACTATCACTATGTATTAAATTTAATCCGCACGACGGTATATATAGTATTTTTTAAGTATATTAGTATTCAAAGTTAATTGAATAACTAAATATAAGTAAACTCGCCATTTTTCGGGTTGTGGTAGCGACCCTCCCCTATACAAAAATTGCATCACCCATGCTTATGGGTATGAAACAGAGGTGAACACATCAGTCAGTATGTGTTCAACTCTCGTCGCGTGTGGTCGCTGTCTCCCTGAGGAATGGTAAGTGGTTTTTTTGATTTTTTTGATTTTTTCATTTACCATCGTTCCTTTTTTATATTATATTACATTATATTATATTATATTGTATTATAGTATTAGTATTAATTTTATTATATTATAGTATTATTAAATATAAATAAACGCGCCATTTTTCGGGTTTTGGTAGCGACCCTCTCCTATACAAAAATTGCATCACCCATGCTTATGGGTATGAAACAGAGGTGAACACATCAGTCAGTATGTGTGCAACTCTCGTCGCGTGTGGTCGCTGTCTCCCTGAGGAATGGTAAGTGGTTTTTTGATTTTCTTGATTTTTCATTCTCCATCGTTCCTTTTTATATTATAGTACATTATATTATATTATATTGTATTATACTATTATTATTAATTTTATTATATTATAGTATTATTAAATATAAATAAACGCGCCATTTTTCGGGTTTTGGTAGCGACCCTCTCCTATACAAAAACTGCATCGCCCATGCTTATGGGTAGGAAACAGAGGTGAACACATCAGTCAGTATGTGTTCAACTCTCGTCGCGTGTGGTCGCTGTCTTCCTGAGGAATGGTAAGTGGTTTTTAGTCTCTCTACTTTATATTATATTATATTATTATTACTTAACAATTTTTTAACAATTATTAACAACAATTATTAATAATTGTTTTGTTTACGTTATTGTCTCTACGAGGCAATTCAAATAATTAATTTCTGCCTTAGCCATTTTTGGCCAAAATTTTTCCTACGTATATATGGGTGATTGCACACATACTAGTTGTGTGTGTAAGCGCTTATATATATATAAAAAAGCCCACTGATGAGTCCCTTTCAGGCCAGGGACGAAAAACGTTTCTGGGCGTGCCTGTAAAGTAGTTTTAGGCAAAAAATGCCTTCTCATAAATTGTTATGGGAGTGTCTCTTATGACACTTTTATAACAATTTTTTTGCTTGCTTTCTCGGTTTTTGTTTGTTTTTGTGTTTTTTGTTTTCAGTGTTTTCATGTTTGTTTTGTTTTTTGGTTTTTCATTTTTGTGTTCTGTTAAAGTTTATTTATCTATGTTATGATTATCTTATATGGATAAATCAGGCAGGCTTTTAAGTATACAATTTTTTTGGTTTTTCTTTTTTCTTTTTCGAACCGGGACAAATGACGTACGAAACAGCCATCTTAGTATAGACTTCCAGATTAGGTAGCTCTTACGTAGGGGAAAAAAAGTGATGATTGTGGATGAAATAAACCAGGGTTAGGAACCAATGGTTGCTTGGTTCTTCACCTAGGAGTTGCCCCAGTCAACACGTGTAGGGCTTAGAACATAAAAAACGGGAGAAAAATTAAAAATTTTTAATTAACATTTATTCATTTCAATAGAAAATTGATTAAAATATTTAACGATTATTTAAAATTTTCATATTTAGATTTATCTTAATTAACATTCAACTCATTTTAATAAAAAAATTGATTAAAGTATATAATGATTATTTAAATTTTCGTATTTAAACTAATTAATAAATATTAAAAAATTTTCATTCTTAACGGTTAGTTTTAGCCAGGGACAAAAAGCTTAACGTTTCAGTGTTTTCATGTTTGTTTTGTTTTTTGTGTTTTCATTTTTGTGTTCTGTTAAAGTTTATTTATCTATTTTATTATTATTTTATATGGATAAATCAGGCAGGCTTTTAAGTATACAATTTTTTTGGTTTTTCTTTTTTCTTTTTCGAACCTGGGACAAATGACGTACGAAACAGCCATCTTAGTATAGACTTCCAGATTAGGTAGCTCTTACGTAGGGGAAAAAAAGTGATGATTGTGGATGAAATAAACCAGGGTTAGGAACCAATGGTTGCTTGGTTCTTCACCTAGGAGTTGCCCCAGTCAACACGTGTAGGGCTTAGAACATAAAAAACGGGAGAAAAATTAAAAATTTTTAATTAACATTTTATTCATTTCAATAGAAAATTGATTAAAATATTTAACGATTATTTAAAATTTTCATATTTAGATTTATCTTAACTAACATTCAACTCATTTTAATAAAAAAATTGATTAAAGTATATAATGATTACTTAAATTTTCGTATTTAAACTAATTAATAAATATTAAAAAAATTTTCATTCTTAACGGTTAGTTTTAGCCAGGGACAAAAAGCTTAACGTTCTGACCAAATATAACCATAGCTTCGGCAGGGTAAAAATCTACCATGCAAACGATGATGGCTGTTGGCTGGTAGACTTAATGGTTGGGTTCCTTGATGAACCCAGCCTGGGGGATTTAGGCAAATGTGTGAGTAGGCATAGGTCCCTGTCTCACACCCTGTACTTTAGGTGACTCGCCAAACCTTTTTCAGGTAACGAGAAGCCGGTACAGGAGGGATGTCATATGGTGGACATTAGAGTGCCAATGTGCTGTTGTTTTGATATTCACATGGGCTAATCCTGTGATATTACTCTTTCCGGAGTTCATTTATGGCTTGGTTATGTGACGGAGTATGTCCGAACAGTTGGCTCGTGGGTCTAGCATGGAACAGTGGTTGACACATACTTGTCAGTAAACCATTTGATGTATCCGGTGGTAAAAGGGGGCGGTCCTTATATTCTCTCATTATCCCGTGACTTCAAGATTCGATGAATCTAGGTCCCGGTTATTGAGGGTTTTTGACCTCCTCCTAACTTAAATCTGGATGTACTTAAGGTCCCTCCCATCACCCCTAAGGTATTAGATGAGATATATATATACATTCAAAAAAGTATAGAAATATAAGATAGTTTAGAAAGTTAATTGGAATTTGCAAAACGTAATTAAGGTTAGGTCTGGTCATTGGATTAGTTTAGAGGGAGCGGGTGTAGGTCCCAGGATTCCGTCTAACATGCTTCTCATTATTCGATGAATATGAGTTGCATCTAGAGGAGTTTTAGACCGTTCGCCAACTCCAATTCTGAGCCTATCTAAGACTCCCCGTCCCCTAGTTAAGATATGGCAAAAGTATATATAAAAAACATGATAATACTTATTCAAAACTAACATTATGTAGATTGTTAAAAAAAGTAAAAGAATTAACCGCAACCACAGGGTTAGATTTTATATGGCACTAGGATCCTACTTGGACTATAGTCACGATAAGGGGACTGCCGGGTAGATCCAATAGCGCCCCTCTAGGGATTATCAACTTATACTTTCTCAGTTATATTTTTTCAATTATTGTGTCGATTAAAAACGCACAATTTTAATTATTTTTAATTTAATTTAATTAAATTTAATTAAGGTAGGGTATACTACATACATAGGTATGGGACTCTCCGTTGTCTTGACGTCGTAGGTAGGCGACAGTTGAAAACGTCGCGTCGTGGGTGGATTGGGATAGTGCGCAATTGGACGCTGAATCTGAGCCGGGCGACTTATATCGTTCGGGCGGCGCCATGTTAGCGACCGCTGGCTGGGGGAGGGGTCCGCTTTTGTCTGTCCGGGACAAAGATCGGGAGTTGGTCTGAGAAATCAGTGAAATCCTCTCTCAGGGGGCCAATGATTCGCCAGGTTGGGCAACGAGGGGTCTAGGTTAGATCTATGCGTCTCGTTCTGCGGGGACCCGTTTCAGAGGCAATGCCCTACGTCGCAGAACGGCTGCACCCCCCCACCCAGCTTACCGATGTACGCCGATGTGTGCGTACCGTATCGACGATTGGGGGTTGTCGCCCGCACGCTCTGGTTCTAGTGTCTGCATGATTCTAAATCATGAGTTGCCCAGTGACTGGACATTGGTGGGCTGCTAGTTGGGTAGGGGTCCACTATTGCCTGTCGAGGTCGAAAGACCGGGAGTTGATCTGAGCAAGCTTAATTGCAGACGGTCTAGATCCTCTCCTACGGCATCCTAGGGAGACCGGGAGTCGATCTGAGCAAGCTTCGTTGCAGTCGGTCTAGATCCTCTCCTAGGGAATCCTGAGGAGTCGGGGCGCTCGGTCTTAGCACAGCGAGTTTTGTCGATGTTAATACGACACAGCAGAACTGTGCGGATCTGCACCCGTGCCATTCGACAGAACGGTCACCCCCTGCACAAGTGGCAGAGAGCCCCAATGCCCGTCTGCCAAATTGGGGTAGAAACGAACCCCCGCGTGCCGTGGACAGGGTGGCTCGCTTGCAAGCGCCTGAGATATACGGCGTTTTTACCCATATTTATTATGTAAAGTATGTTTGAATATTTTCTCAGTTATTGGAAATATTCAAAATAGGAGTTTGAAGTATTAGTATTGTTGTGCAGGAAATTTTCAACAAGTTAAAAGTGGAAATTGATTGTACAACCTTAGGTTAGTACATTGATTAGGTCTATGCAACAAAAATTAACCTAGTTTAGTCACGTGTAAAAAAACACCATGCACTCAAGTTATGAGTAATGGGCAAAAAAACACACGCAAACCATAGGTAAAAGTAATATCACTACGTATTAAATTTAATCCGCACGACGGTATATATAGTATTTTTAAGTATATTAGTATTCAAAGTTAATTGAATAACTAAATATAAGTAAACTCGCCATTTTTCGGGTTTTGGTAGCGACCCTCCCCTATACAAAAATTGCATCACCCATGCTTATGGGTATGAAACAGAGGTGAACACATCAGTCAGTATGTGTTCAACTCTCGTCGCGTGTGGTCGCTGTCTCCCTGAGGAATGGTAAGTGGTTTTTTGATTTTTTTGATTTTTTCATTTTCCATCGTTCCTTTTTTATATTATATTACATTATATTATATTATTATTAATTTTATTATATTATAGTATTATTAAATATAAATATACGCGCCATTTTTCGGGTTTTGGTAGCGACCCTCTCCTATACAAAAGATTGCATCACCCATACTTATGGGTATGAAACAGAGGTGAACACATCAGTCAGTATGTGTTCAACTCTCGTCGCGTGTGGTCGCTGTCTCCCTGAGGAATGGTAAGTGGTTTTTGATTTTTTTGATTTTTTCATTTTCCATCGTTCCTTTTTATATTATATTACATTATATTATATTATATTGTATGATAGTATTATTATCAATTTTATTATATTATAATATTATTAAATATAAATAAACGCGCCATTTTTCGGGTTTTGGTAGCGACCCTCTCCTATACAAAAAATGGCATCACCCATGCTTATGGGTAGGAAACAGAGGTGAACACATCAGTCAGTATGTGTTCAACTCTCGTCGCGTGTGGTCGCTGTCTTCCTGAGGGATGGTAAGTGGTTTTTAGTTTTTCTATTTTATATTATATTATATTATTATTACTTAATAATTAGTTAACTACTTTTTAACAACTATTAACAACAATTATTATTAATTGTTTTGTTTACGTTAGTGTCTCTACGAGGCAATTCAAATAATTAATTTCTGCCTTAGCCATTTTTGGCCAAAAATTTTTCCTACGTATATATGGGTGATTGCACACATACTAGTTGTGTGTGTAAGCGCTTATATATATATAAAAAGCCCACTGATGAGTCCCTTTCAGGCCAGGGACGAAAAACGTTTCTGGGCGTGCCTGTAAAGTAGTTTTAGGCAAAAAATGCCTTCTCATAAATTGTTATGGGAGTGTCTCTTATGACACTTTTATAACAATTTTTTGCTTGCTTTCTCGGTTTTTGTTTGGTTTTGTGTTTTTTGTTTTCAGTGTTTTCATGTTTGTTTTGTTTTTTGTGTTTTCATTTTTGTGTTCTGTTAAAGTTTATTTATCTATTTTATTATTATTTTATATGGATAAATCAGGCAGGCTTTTAAGTATACAATTTTTTTGGTTTTTCTTTTTTCTTTTTCGAACCTGGGACAAATGACGTACGAAACAGCCATCTTAGTATAGACTTCCAGATTAGGTAGCTCTTACGTAGGGGAAAAAAAGTGATGATTGTGGATGAAATAAACCAGGGTTAGGAACCAATGGTTGCTTGGTTCTTCACCTAGGAGTTGCCCCAGTCAACACGTGTAGGGCTTAGAACATAAAAAACGGGAGAAAAATTAAAAATTTTTAATTAACATTTTATTCATTTCAATAGAAAATTGATTAAAATATTTAACGATTATTTAAAATTTTCATATTTAGATTTATCTTAACTAACATTCAACTCATTTTAATAAAAAAATTGATTAAAGTATATAATGATTACTTAAATTTTCGTATTTAAACTAATTAATAAATATTAAAAAAATTTTCATTCTTAACGGTTAGTTTTAGCCAGGGACAAAAAGCTTAACGTTAATTGGAATTTGCAAAACGTAATTAAGGTTAGGTCTGGTCATTGGATTAGTTTAGAGGGAGCGGGTGTAGGTCGCAGGATTCCATCTAACATGCTTCTCATTATTCGATGAATATGAGTTGCATCTAGAGGAGTTTTAGACCGTTCGCCAACTCCAATTCTGAGCCTATCTAAGACTCCCCGTCCCCTAGTTAAGATATGGCAAAAGTATATATAAAAAACATAATAATACTTATTCAAAACTAACATTATGTAGATTGTTAAAAAATTAAAAGAATTAACCGCAACCACAGGGTTAGATTTTATATGGCACTAGGATCCTACTTGGACTATAGTCACGATAAGGGGACTGCCGGGTAGATCCAATAGGGCCCCTCTAGGGATTATCAACTTATAATTTTTCAGTTATAGTTTTTCAATTATTGTGTTAATTAACGCACAATTTTAATTATTTTTAATTTAATTTAATTAAATTTAATTAAGGTAGGGTATACTACATACATAGGTATGGGACTCTCCGTTGTCTTGACGTCGTAGGTAGGCGACAGTTGAAAACGTCGCGTCGTGGGTGGATTGGGATAGTGCGCAATTGGACGCTGAATCTGAGCCGGGCGACTCATATCGCTCGGGTGGCGCCATGTTGGTGGCCGCTGGCTGGTGGAGGGGTCCGCTTTTGTCTGTCCGGGACAAAGATCGGGAGTTGGTCCGAGAAATCGGTGAAAATCCTCTCTCAGGGGGCCAATGACTCGCCAGGTTGGGCGACGAGGGGTCTAGGTTAGATCTATGCGTCTCGTTCTGCGGGGACCCGTTTCAGAGGCAATGCCCTACGTCGCAGAACGGCTGCACCCCCCCACCTAGCTTACCGATGTACGCCGATGTGTGCTTACCATATCGACGATTGGGGGTTGTCGCCCGCACGCTCTGGTTCTAGTGTCTGCATGACTCCGAATCATGGGTTGCCCATTGACTTGACATTGGGGGGCTGCTAACTGGATAGGGGTCCACTATTGCCTGTCGAGGTCGAAAGACCGGGAGTTGATCTGAGCAAGCTTAATTGCAGACGGTCTAGATCCTCTCCTACGGAATCCTAAGGAGTCCGGGAGCTCGGTCTTAGCACAGCGATTTGTGGTCCGTTGTTAATACGTCACACTCGGACTGTGCGGATCTGCACCCGTGCCATCGACAGAACGGTCACCCCCTACACGGGTGGCAGACAGCCCCAATGCCCGTCTGCCAAATTGGGATAGAAACGTACCCCCGCGTGCCGTGGACAGGGTGGCTCGCTTGCAAGCGCCTGAGATATACGGCGTTTTTACCCATATTTATTATGTAAAGTATGTTTGAATGTTTTCTAAGTTATTGGAAATATTCAAAATAGGAGCAAGAAGTATTAGTATTGTTGTGCAGGAAATTTTCAACAAGTTAAAGTGGAAATTGATTGTACAACCTTAAGTTAGTACATTGATTAGGTCTATGCAACAAAAATTAAGTAAACTCGCCATTTTTCGGGTTTCGGTAGCGACCCTCCCCTATACAAAAATTGCATCACCCATGCTTATGGGTATGAAACAGAGGTGAACACATCAGTCAGTATGTGTTCAACTCTCGTCGCGTGTGGTCGCTGTCTCCCTGAGGAATGGTAAGTGGTTTTTTGATTTGTTTGATTTTTTCATTTTCCATCGTTCCTTTTTATATTATATTACATTATATTATATTATAGTATTATTATTAATTTTATTATATTATAATATTACTAAATATAAATAAACGCGCCATTTTCCGGGTTTTGGTAGCGACCCTCTCCTATACAAAAATTGCATCACCCATGCTTATGGGTAGAAAACAGAGGTGAACACATCAGTCAGTATGTGTTCAACTCTCGTCGCGTGTGGTCGCTGCTTTCCTGAGGAATGGTAAGTGGTTTTTAGTTTTTCTATTTTATATTATATTATATTATTATTACTTAACAATTATTTAACTACTTTTTAACAATTATTAACAACAATTATTATTAATTGTTTTGTTTACGTTATTGTCTCTACGAGGCAATTCAAATAATTAATTTCTGCCTTAGCCATTTCTGGCCAAAATTTTTCCTACGTATATATGGGTGATTGCACACATACTAGTTGTGTGTGTAAGCGCTTATATATATATAAAAAAGCCCACTGATGAGTCCCTTTCAGGCCAGGGACGAAAAACGTTTCTGGGCGTGCCTGTAAAGTAGTTTTAGGCAAAAAATGCCTTCTCATAAATTGTTATGGGAGTGTCTCTTATGACACTTTTATAACAATTTTTTGCTTGCTTTCTCGGTTTTTGTTTGTTTTTGTGTTTTTTGTTTTCAGTGTTTTCATGTTTGTTTTGTTTTTTGGTTTTACATTTTGTGTTCTCTTAAAGTTTATTTATCTATTTTATTATTATTTTATATGGATAAGTCAGGCAGGTTTTTAAGTGTACAATTTTTTTGGTTTTTCTTTTTTCTTTTTCGAACCGGGACAAATGACGTACGAAACAGCCATCTTAGTATAGACTTCTAGATTAGGTAGCTTTTACGTAGGGTAAAAAGTGATGACTGCGGATGAAGTAAACCAGGGTTAAGAACCAATGGTTGCTTGGTTCTTCACCTAGGAGTTGCCCCAGTCAACACGTGTAGGGCTTGGAACATAAAAAACGGGAGTAAAATTAAAAAATTTTTAATTAACATTTATTCATTTCAATAAAAAATTGATTAAAATATTTAACGATTATTTAAAATTTTCATATTTAAATTTATCTTAATTAACATTTAACTCATTTTAATAAAAAATTTATTAAAATATATAATGATTGTTAAAATTTTCGTATTTAAACTAATTAATAAATATTTAAAAGTTTCATTCTTAACGGTTAGGTTTAGCCAGGGACAAAAAGCTTAACATATTTAAGACAGTCGACCTATATAATAATACAATTTCATAGTATGAGTATATAACGCTAGGACAACACACACAAAACACAACTAACAATTATTTCACTTTCATCTCTTCCATCCTTTTTCCTCTGCTTCTTCTCTAACCAGCAGCCTAGGTTATATGATGACCAGGGTCCCTGCTTCGGCTAAGGCCACGAATGAGGGCAGTCAGGTATACCCAACGGTCATCCGATCTAGAATCTTTCATAACTAAGTTTCAATCCTAAAAACTCTCTAGTAGTGTAGAATAGAAAACACTATAAAACAGACACACAAAAAACGCCAACCCATTCACACTACACCCCCCTCCCCATAATCCACAACAAAATAAAAAATCACGAACAAATAATTAACAAAAAGATAACAACAATGAAACTAAAGATAAAAATAAAGATAACAATGAAACTAATAATAAAAAATAAAAAATAATAATAAAAATAATAATTATTTAGTAAGTGACCCTTTTTAATTGCTAGAAAGCCCCCAGAACTGCCATTTTTCAGGGTTTGAGATCGACCCTCCCCTATATAAAAAATACGCATCACCCATATTTATGGGTGAACAATAGAGGTGAACACATCAGTTAGTATGTGTTCAACTCTCGTCGCGTGTGGTCGCTGCCTCCTGAGGAATGGTAAGTGGTTTTTCGATTTTTCCTCTTTCTTCTCCCTAATTATATGTATTATATTATATTTAATGAATTTTTATATTCTATGTATTTATTATATATAAATATTGTTAATATTTAATCTTTTAAAATTTGGGATTTTAATTCAATTAATGTAATACACTTAATGTAATTATAGGTTTCATCTTAAAGATTTAAATTTTAACTTTAGGGTTTTAAGTTCTTTAAATTTTACATTTTCCCCTCCCCATCCTAATAATTGCTAAAAAGCCTCCAGAATTGCCATTTTTCAGGTTTTGAGTTTGACCCTCCCCTATATGAAAAATTTTGCATCACCCATATTTATGGGTATGCAATAGAGGTGAACACATCAGTTAGTATGTGTTCAACTCTCGTCGCGTGTGGTCGCTGCCTTCCTGAGGAATGGTAAGTGGTTTTTCGATTTTTCCTCTTTCTTCTCCCTAATTATATGTATTATATTATATTTAATGAATTTTTATATCCTATGTATTTATTATATTTAATATTGGTATTATTTAATCTTTTAAAATTTGGGATTTTTAATTCAATTAATGTGATACACTTAGTGTAATTATAGGTTTCATCTAGAAGATTTAAATTTTAACTTTAGGGATTTAAGTTCTTTAAATTTTACAAATTTCCCCTCCCCATCCTAATAATTGCTAAAAAGCCCCCAGAATCGCCATTTTTCAGGTTTTGAGATCAACCCTCCCCTATATGGAAAATTTTGCATCACCCGTATTTATGGGTATGCAACAGAGGTGAACACATCAGTTAGTATGTGTTCAACTCCCGTCGCGTGTGGTCGCTGTCTTCCTGAGAAGTGGTAGGTGGTTTTTCGATTTTTCCTTTCTTCTCCCTATTTATATGTATTATATTACATTTAATGAATATTTATATTTAAAGTATTTATCATATTTAATATAGTTATTATTTAATCTTTTAATTTAGGATTTTAATTCAATTAATTTAATACACTCAATGTAAGTATAGGTTTCATTTAAAAATTTAAATTTTAAGTTTAGGGGTTTAAGTTCCTTTAAATTTTATAAATTCCCCCCCCTCCCCATCCTAATAATTGCAAAAAAGCCTCCAGAACTGCCATTTTTCAGGTTTTGAGTTTGACCCTCCCCTATATGAAAAATTTTGCATCACCCGTATTTATGGGTATGCAATAGAGGTGAACACATCAGTTAGTATGTGTTCAACTCTCGTCGCGTGTGGTCGCTGTCTTCCTGAGGAATGGTAAGTGGTTTTTAATTTTTCGCCTATTTATTTTATATTATATTATATCATTATATATTATATTATATTATTATCATCTAGCAATTATTATATTATTATCATCTAATAATTATTATATTAATTAATTATTATTTAATATAATACTCATTAATGTCTGTCGCCTTTTGAGGCAATTTTAAAGAATTAATTGTCTCCTTTAGCCATTATTGGCCATTTTTCTGTGTATGTATGGGTGATTGCACACATACTAGTTATGTTTGCAAGCGCTTATATATACAAAAAGCCCACTGATGAGTCCCTTTCAGGCCAGGGACGAAAAACGTTTCTGGGCGTTGCCTGTAAAGTAGTTTTAGGCAAAAAGGCCTACTTACAATTGTTATGGGAGTATCTTTTTTATTGACACTTCTATAACAATTTTTGCTTGTTTTTCGGGTTTTTGTTTGTTTTTGTGTTTTTTGTGTCAATGTTTCTCATTTTTGTTTTGTTTTTATTTCTTAACTAATTCTTATATATATCGTATACCTTACGTATACCTTATCTATATATTTTATATATATTATTTGTTTATATTATATAATTATGGGAAATAGCACTAGGTTACCAGCATAGGGAATTTGAAAGTGGGGTAATTCATTACGTAGAGTATTGAGTAGTTTCACCGCACAATAACAATAATAGTAATGATGACAACAATAACATACAATATATGATAATAATAATTTATTTATTAAACTAAAAATAATAACAATAATAGTAATGATAATAAACACAATAATAATAATGACAATAATAATAATCCCACCACAACATACACAAAAAACAGGGCAATGGGACGATCGGTTCACCTCATGAACCAAACACAATACGAACATAAACGAGTCATCACTGTTTACCACAACAAACTTACTTTTCAAAAAGCTGTAAGTAGTCAGATTTCGGTACAGACAATCATGAGTGCGGGGGAGAGGAGAAGGCTGCTCACCTGCCAACCGACACAATAATTGATTTTCAGCTCTGCACATTAGGGTCCATCTACGCCAGTGTGTAACTAATATATACGTGTCCTGACATTCGTCTAGTTCTTATGCATCTAATTTCGCATTAATATCACTAATTTAACACAAGCAGACACTCCGCACCTTCCATACTCTTCCAGTATTATGCATCTAACTTCGCATTAATTTTCTCAATAAAAAAACATTTGCAGATATTCTGCACCAAAAAAGGAAAACAATTTCCATCAATGGCGTTACACACAACAGATAGGGACAAAAACATATGTAATCGTTTCTGCCGCTTTAGCTCATAGCTTAGGTAGGTCAGAAATCCATTGGGAATTCTAGATGACAAATTACACAATGGACTTAACGGGGGAACCCCGATTTGAAAAAACCCGGCCTACGGGGAACGTTTCTAAAACACATCCACCGAGAAAAATCAGACAATAGAAAAGGCAACACTACACGAACATAATTATTATACAACAATCACACAACATCAACATAACAAGCATTCAAGTAACACATTTATCATGCATGCAACGTTAATTAAGGCTTATCTCCCTCTCCAGTCTCGTAAGTTTTATATCTCCCTCGCGTATAGGGTTCACATGCACACAAAAAATGTAGATTCAGAACCGGGATATAAAAAAACCTAGCCTGAGTAGGTTCCCGCACTTAGCTGAGCACCACTGATGTCCACTGGGCAAAGAGTGCTCACACCTGCGGGAGGGCATCCTCGTGCTCCTATAGGTAGCCAAAACCAAAGCGACTACGCTAGGTCATATGCTCAACGAGGTGATACGTTTACTATTACATGTACCTTTTTCCGGGGCCAAGCATTATGTCTCGACCTGATTGGTGACGAAGGCCATGCATAACGCGAATCACTTCGGGGGGCGGCTGAACGTCCGAACACGGCAAGGCGCCTCATGGGGCGAAGGGGACTGCGTCCTCGGGGGAGGACTGGTGCCAAAAAATGGTCATTATAATAATTTTTCAGCCAAAACAGGGCCCCCCCCTTGCCATATGGGATGCCATGCACGCCCAAAAAAAGGGGGTATCACACCAAAATCGGGGCCAGTCCACTCCTGTTGTTACATATTTAAGACAGTCGACCTATATAATAATACAATTTCATAGTATGAGTATATAACGCTAGGACAACACACACAAAACACAACTAACAATTATTTCACTTTCATCTCTTCCATCCTTTTTCCTCTGCTTCTTCTCTAACCAGCAGCCTAGGTTATATGATGACCAGGGTCCCTGCTTCGGCTAAGGCCACGAATGAGGGCAGTCAGGTATACCCAACGGTCATCCGATCTAGAATCTTTCATAACTAAGTTTCAATCCTAAAAACTCTCTAGTAGTGTAGAATAGAAAACACTATAAAACAGACACACAAAAAACGCCAACCCATTCACACTACACCCCCCTCCCCATAATCCACAACAAAATAAAAAATCACGAACAAATAATTAACAAAAAGATAACAACAATGAAACTAAAGATAAAAATAAAGATAACAATGAAACTAATAATAAAAAATAAAAAATAATAATAAAAATAATAATTATTTAGTAAGTGACCCTTTTTAATTGCTAGAAAGCCCCCAGAACTGCCATTTTTCAGGGTTTGAGATCGACCCTCCCCTATATAAAAAATACGCATCACCCATATTTATGGGTGAACAATAGAGGTGAACACATCAGTTAGTATGTGTTCAACTCTCGTCGCGTGTGGTCGCTGCCTCCTGAGGAATGGTAAGTGGTTTTTCGATTTTTCCTCTTTCTTCTCCCTAATTATATGTATTATATTATATTTAATGAATTTTTATATTCTATGTATTTATTATATATAAATATTGTTAATATTTAATCTTTTAAAATTTGGGATTTTAATTCAATTAATGTAATACACTTAATGTAATTATAGGTTTCATCTTAAAGATTTAAATTTTAACTTTAGGGTTTTAAGTTCTTTAAATTTTACATTTTCCCCTCCCCATCCTAATAATTGCTAAAAAGCCTCCAGAATTGCCATTTTTCAGGTTTTGAGTTTGACCCTCCCCTATATGAAAAATTTTGCATCACCCATATTTATGGGTATGCAATAGAGGTGAACACATCAGTTAGTATGTGTTCAACTCTCGTCGCGTGTGGTCGCTGCCTTCCTGAGGAATGGTAAGTGGTTTTTCGATTTTTCCTCTTTCTTCTCCCTAATTATATGTATTATATTATATTTAATGAATTTTTATATCCTATGTATTTATTATATTTAATATTGGTATTATTTAATCTTTTAAAATTTGGGATTTTTAATTCAATTAATGTGATACACTTAGTGTAATTATAGGTTTCATCTAGAAGATTTAAATTTTAACTTTAGGGATTTAAGTTCTTTAAATTTTACAAATTTCCCCTCCCCATCCTAATAATTGCTAAAAAGCCCCCAGAATCGCCATTTTTCAGGTTTTGAGATCAACCCTCCCCTATATGGAAAATTTTGCATCACCCGTATTTATGGGTATGCAACAGAGGTGAACACATCAGTTAGTATGTGTTCAACTCCCGTCGCGTGTGGTCGCTGTCTTCCTGAGAAGTGGTAGGTGGTTTTTCGATTTTTCCTTTCTTCTCCCTATTTATATGTATTATATTACATTTAATGAATATTTATATTTAAAGTATTTATCATATTTAATATAGTTATTATTTAATCTTTTAATTTAGGATTTTAATTCAATTAATTTAATACACTCAATGTAAGTATAGGTTTCATTTAAAAATTTAAATTTTAAGTTTAGGGGTTTAAGTTCCTTTAAATTTTATAAATTCCCCCCCCTCCCCATCCTAATAATTGCAAAAAAGCCTCCAGAACTGCCATTTTTCAGGTTTTGAGTTTGACCCTCCCCTATATGAAAAATTTTGCATCACCCGTATTTATGGGTATGCAATAGAGGTGAACACATCAGTTAGTATGTGTTCAACTCTCGTCGCGTGTGGTCGCTGTCTTCCTGAGGAATGGTAAGTGGTTTTTAATTTTTCGCCTATTTATTTTATATTATATTATATCATTATATATTATATTATATTATTATCATCTAGCAATTATTATATTATTATCATCTAATAATTATTATATTAATTAATTATTATTTAATATAATACTCATTAATGTCTGTCGCCTTTTGAGGCAATTTTAAAGAATTAATTGTCTCCTTTAGCCATTATTGGCCATTTTTCTGTGTATGTATGGGTGATTGCACACATACTAGTTATGTTTGCAAGCGCTTATATATACAAAAAGCCCACTGATGAGTCCCTTTCAGGCCAGGGACGAAAAACGTTTCTGGGCGTTGCCTGTAAAGTAGTTTTAGGCAAAAAGGCCTACTTACAATTGTTATGGGAGTATCTTTTTTATTGACACTTCTATAACAATTTTTGCTTGTTTTTCGGGTTTTTGTTTGTTTTTGTGTTTTTTGTGTCAATGTTTCTCATTTTTGTTTTGTTTTTATTTCTTAACTAATTCTTATATATATCGTATACCTTACGTATACCTTATCTATATATTTTATATATATTATTTGTTTATATTATATAATTATGGGAAATAGCACTAGGTTACCAGCATAGGGAATTTGAAAGTGGGGTAATTCATTACGTAGAGTATTGAGTAGTTTCACCGCACAATAACAATAATAGTAATGATGACAACAATAACATACAATATATGATAATAATAATTTATTTATTAAACTAAAAATAATAACAATAATAGTAATGATAATAAACACAATAATAATAATGACAATAATAATAATCCCACCACAACATACACAAAAAACAGGGCAATGGGACGATCGGTTCACCTCATGAACCAAACACAATACGAACATAAACGAGTCATCACTGTTTACCACAACAAACTTACTTTTCAAAAAGCTGTAAGTAGTCAGATTTCGGTACAGACAATCATGAGTGCGGGGGAGAGGAGAAGGCTGCTCACCTGCCAACCGACACAATAATTGATTTTCAGCTCTGCACATTAGGGTCCATCTACGCCAGTGTGTAACTAATATATACGTGTCCTGACATTCGTCTAGTTCTTATGCATCTAATTTCGCATTAATATCACTAATTTAACACAAGCAGACACTCCGCACCTTCCATACTCTTCCAGTATTATGCATCTAACTTCGCATTAATTTTCTCAATAAAAAAACATTTGCAGATATTCTGCACCAAAAAAGGAAAACAATTTCCATCAATGGCGTTACACACAACAGATAGGGACAAAAACATATGTAACAGATTAGGAGTGGGTAGGTGTTATGTTTTATTTTTTCGTTTTCATAGGATCCCTTATTTTTCATCAAACATTTCCTAACATAGCAACCCACACTGGTTCCGGTAATGTTGAATGCGCATCTGGATTGAGTAATGTGGCTGGCATTTGGACAACCCTTCGTCAAATAGGCTAAACAAGGACGGTTTATGGTTCGGTTGTTTCACGGCCATTTGAGGCCTCCTGTTGATCAGGCTCCCTTCGGGGTCATGCGCCGCTTTACCCTTCGGGGTTTATGCATAGCATGGCCTGATTTATGGTTGGGAGATATCAACTCATAGGCTTCATGTGACCTGTTCACTGACTCATGGATTAACCTTTTTCTGCCCTATATTGGCAAATCTTGAAAAGCTCTATCTTACTCAAATTGTTTTTCTCCCATGTTAACACGGTAGGCCTTTTGGAGTGTCCCCAATTACTAACACACGCGGGCAGGAATATCGTAGAGCATAGTAAGGGCTAAGTTAAATAAAATACAATTTTTAATATTAGGGTATCTTCTACTTCTCGACCTTTCCTACACTATAGCAACTACATTAAGAGTTATATATGACAAGATCGCTAACCTCGACAAAGGCCACGAATGAGGGCTGTCAGTAGTGGCAGGATGTCATTTCTATTTACAGTTTTATTTTAACCACTTCTTTCCTACTTTTTACTTTTTTACGTATTCTTTTACTTTTCTAACCCCCTTCTCCACCTTAATTCCAACCTTCCCCCCTCCTTTTACCTCCTTAATTGATCATACCCTCCCACCGACGTGCCATTGCTGTGGTTGACATCGACCCATCCCTAAAACTAAAATTGCATCACTCTTGTTAAATGGAGTGGGCAATCGAGGTGAACACATCAGTTAGTGTGTGTTCAACTCCCGTCGCGTGTGGTCGCTGTTTTCCTGAGGAATGGTAAGTGTTTTTTGATTTTTTTGATTTTTCCATTTATATTAGATTATATATTACATATTACAACATTACATTTATTATCTAACAATTATTAGTTAATTGTTATATATTATATCATTCATCAATTTTGATCGCCTCTATGAGGCAATTTAAATAATTAACTTTCGTCTTGAGCCATTCATGGCCATTTTCTCTGTATATATATGGGTGATTGCACACATACTAGTTATGTGGGTAAGCGCTTATATATATGATAAGCCCACTGATGAGTCCCTTTCAGGCCAGGGACGAAAAACGTTTCTGGGCGTGCCTGTAAAGTAGTTTTAGGCAAAAAATGCCTACTCATAATTGTTATGGGAGTGTCTCTTATGAAACTTTTATAACAATTTTTTGCTTGTTTTTCCCGGTTTTTGTTTGTTTTTGTGTTTTTTGTGCCAATGTTTTTCATTTTTGTTTTGTTTTTTGATTTTAATAATTAATACTAGGAATACTGTAGAACAAAGCGATAGGGATAGAGTTTTGGACAATAATTTTCTTGATTCATAGGACAGTTAGGGACAAATCCAAAAAACTTACGCGACAGCCATACTAGGTTTAGCTCAGCTAAAAACAGGAGAATATAGCTTAAGTAGAAAGAAATGTGTTGGGAATACAGTGGGGGAGGTTAGAGATCGTCAGTTGCCCGATTTTTCACCTCTAAATCACGGCCAACACAACTAGGGCAATAAAAACTCTTAATACTCGTTTCCTTCTCGTTTTCTCTAATTTCAATAGTAGTAATTTAATACGCGGTAATAATTTTCTTCGTACAAAAATCACCAATCGAATAATTAAGAGTTTTAAATAATAATAATTTTTAAACAAAAATATTTTAACAATAATAAATTCATACGCGAATAATGCTCTAGCTAGGTACAAAAATGCAAAGTTTCTTCCGATCGTTCACTTAGCTCAGGAAGGGTAGAACTCCGTCATTAATCGTGATGGCTGACTAATGATGCGACTTATGGTTTTGGGTCCATCAGACCCAAACTCAGGTAAAAACAGATTAGGAGTGGGTAGGTGTTATGTTTTATTTTTTCGTTTTCATAGGATCCCTTATTTTTCATCAAACATTTCCTAACATAGCAACCCACACTGGTTCCGGTAATGTTGAATGCGCATCTGGATTGAGTAATGTGGCTGGCATTTGGACAACCCTTCGTCAAATAGGCTAAACAAGGACGGTTTATGGTTCGGTTGTTTCACGGCCATTTGAGGCCTCCTGTTGATCAGGCTCCCTTCGGGGTCATGCGCCGCTTTACCCTTCGGGGTTTATGCATAGCATGGCCTGATTTATGGTTGGGAGATATCAACTCATAGGCTTCATGTGACCTGTTCACTGACTCATGGATTAACCTTTTTCTGCCCTATATTGGCAAATCTTGAAAAGCTCTATCTTACTCAAATTGTTTTTCTCCCATGTTAACACGGTAGGCCTTTTGGAGTGTCCCCAATTACTAACACACGCGGGCAGGAATATCGTAGAGCATAGTAAGGGCTAAGTTAAATAAAATACAATTTTTAATATTAGGGTATCTTCTACTTCTCGACCTTTCCTACACTATAGCAACTACATTAAGAGTTATATATGACAAGATCGCTAACCTCGACAAAGGCCACGAATGAGGGCTGTCAGTAGTGGCAGGATGTCATTTCTATTTACAGTTTTATTTTAACCACTTCTTTCCTACTTTTTACTTTTTTACGTATTCTTTTACTTTTCTAACCCCCTTCTCCACCTTAATTCCAACCTTCCCCCCTCCTTTTACCTCCTTAATTGATCATACCCTCCCACCGACGTGCCATTGCTGTGGTTGACATCGACCCATCCCTAAAACTAAAATTGCATCACTCTTGTTAAATGGAGTGGGCAATCGAGGTGAACACATCAGTTAGTGTGTGTTCAACTCCCGTCGCGTGTGGTCGCTGTTTTCCTGAGGAATGGTAAGTGTTTTTTGATTTTTTTGATTTTTCCATTTATATTAGATTATATATTACATATTACAACATTACATTTATTATCTAACAATTATTAGTTAATTGTTATATATTATATCATTCATCAATTTTGATCGCCTCTATGAGGCAATTTAAATAATTAATTTTCGTCTTGAGCCATTCATGGCCATTTTCTCTGTATATATATGGGTGATTGCACACATACTAGTTATGTGGGTAAGCGCTTATATATATGATAAGCCCACTGATGAGTCCCTTTCAGGCCAGGGACGAAAAACGTTTCTGGGCGTGCCTGTAAAGTAGTTTTAGGCAAAAAATGCCTACTCATAATTGTTATGGGAGTGTCTCTTATGAAACTTTTATAACAATTTTTTGCTTGTTTTTCCCGGTTTTTGTTTGTTTTTGTGTTTTTTGTGCCAATGTTTTTCATTTTTGTTTTGTTTTTTGATTTTAATAATTAATACTAGGAATACTGTAGAACAAAGCGATAGGGATAGAGTTTTGGACAATAATTTTCTTGATTCATAGGACAGTTAGGGACAAATCCAAAAAACTTACGCGACAGCCATACTAGGTTTAGCTCAGCTAAAAACAGGAGAATATAGCTTAAGTAGAAAGAAATGTGTTGGGAATACAGTGGGGGAGGTTAGAGATCGTCAGTTGCCCGATTTTTCACCTCTAAATCACGGCCAACACAACTAGGGCAATAAAAACTCTTAATACTCGTTTCCTTCTCGTTTTCTCTAATTTCAATAGTAGTAATTTAATACGCGGTAATAATTTTCTTCGTACAAAAATCACCAATCGAATAATTAAGAGTTTTAAATAATAATAATTTTTAAACAAAAATATTTTAACAATAATAAATTCATACGCGAATAATGCTCTAGCTAGGTACAAAAATGCAAAGTTTCTTCCGATCGTTCACTTAGCTCAGGAAGGGTAGAACTCCGTCATTAATCGTGATGGCTGACTAATGATGCGACTTATGGTTTTGGGTCCATCAGACCCAAACTCAGGTAAAAACAGATTAGGAGTGGGTAGGTGTTATGTTTTATTTTTTCGTTTTCATAGGATCCCTTATTTTTCATCAAACATTTCCTAACATAGCAACCCACACTGGTTCCGGTAATGTTGAATGCGCATCTGGATTGAGTAATGTGGCTGGCATTTGGACAACCCTTCGTCAAATAGGCTAAACAAGGACGGTTTATGGTTCGGTTGTTTCACGGCCATTTGAGGCCTCCTGTTGATCAGGCTCCCTTCGGGGTCATGCGCCGCTTTACCCTTCGGGGTTTATGCATAGCATGGCCTGATTTATGGTTGGGAGATATCAACTCATAGGCTTCATGTGACCTGTTCACTGACTCATGGATTAACCTTTTTCTGCCCTATATTGGCAAATCTTGAAAAGCTCTATCTTACTCAAATTGTTTTTCTCCCATGTTAACACGGTAGGCCTTTTGGAGTGTCCCCAATTACTAACACACGCGGGCAGGAATATCGTAGAGCATAGTAAGGGCTAAGTTAAATAAAATACAATTTTTAATATTAGGGTATCTTCTACTTCTCGACCTTTCCTACACTATAGCAACTACATTAAGAGTTATATATGACAAGATCGCTAACCTCGACAAAGGCCACGAATGAGGGCTGTCAGTAGTGGCAGGATGTCATTTCTATTTACAGTTTTATTTTAACCACTTCTTTCCTACTTTTTACTTTTTTACGTATTCTTTTACTTTTCTAACCCCCTTCTCCACCTTAATTCCAACCTTCCCCCCTCCTTTTACCTCCTTAATTGATCATACCCTCCCACCGACGTGCCATTGCTGTGGTTGACATCGACCCATCCCTAAAACTAAAATTGCATCACTCTTGTTAAATGGAGTGGGCAATCGAGGTGAACACATCAGTTAGTGTGTGTTCAACTCCCGTCGCGTGTGGTCGCTGTTTTCCTGAGGAATGGTAAGTGTTTTTTGATTTTTTTGATTTTTCCATTTATATTAGATTATATATTACATATTACAACATTACATTTATTATCTAACAATTATTAGTTAATTGTTATATATTATATCATTCATCAATTTTGATCGCCTCTATGAGGCAATTTAAATAATTAATTTTCGTCTTGAGCCATTCATGGCCATTTTCTCTGTATATATATGGGTGATTGCACACATACTAGTTATGTGGGTAAGCGCTTATATATATGATAAGCCCACTGATGAGTCCCTTTCAGGCCAGGGACGAAAAACGTTTCTGGGCGTGCCTGTAAAGTAGTTTTAGGCAAAAAATGCCTACTCATAATTGTTATGGGAGTGTCTCTTATGAAACTTTTATAACAATTTTTTGCTTGTTTTTCCCGGTTTTTGTTTGTTTTTGTGTTTTTTGTGCCAATGTTTTTCATTTTTGTTTTGTTTTTTGATTTTAATAATTAATACTAGGAATACTGTAGAACAAAGCGATAGGGATAGAGTTTTGGACAATAATTTTCTTGATTCATAGGACAGTTAGGGACAAATCCAAAAAACTTACGCGACAGCCATACTAGGTTTAGCTCAGCTAAAAACAGGAGAATATAGCTTAAGTAGAAAGAAATGTGTTGGGAATACAGTGGGGGAGGTTAGAGATCGTCAGTTGCCCGATTTTTCACCTCTAAATCACGGCCAACACAACTAGGGCAATAAAAACTCTTAATACTCGTTTCCTTCTCGTTTTCTCTAATTTCAATAGTAGTAATTTAATACGCGGTAATAATTTTCTTCGTACAAAAATCACCAATCGAATAATTAAGAGTTTTAAATAATAATAATTTTTAAACAAAAATATTTTAACAATAATAAATTCATACGCGAATAATGCTCTAGCTAGGTACAAAAATGCAAAGTTTCTTCCGATCGTTCACTTAGCTCAGGAAGGGTAGAACTCCGTCATTAATCGTGATGGCTGACTAATGATGCGACTTATGGTTTTGGGTCCATCAGACCCAAACTCAGGTAAAAACAGATTAGGAGTGGGTAGGTGTTATGTTTTATTTTTTCGTTTTCATAGGATCCCTTATTTTTCATCAAACATTTCCTAACATAGCAACCCACACTGGTTCCGGTAATGTTGAATGCGCATCTGGATTGAGTAATGTGGCTGGCATTTGGACAACCCTTCGTCAAATAGGCTAAACAAGGACGGTTTATGGTTCGGTTGTTTCACGGCCATTTGAGGCCTCCTGTTGATCAGGCTCCCTTCGGGGTCATGCGCCGCTTTACCCTTCGGGGTTTATGCATAGCATGGCCTGATTTATGGTTGGGAGATATCAACTCATAGGCTTCATGTGACCTGTTCACTGACTCATGGATTAACCTTTTTCTGCCCTATATTGGCAAATCTTGAAAAGCTCTATCTTACTCAAATTGTTTTTCTCCCATGTTAACACGGTAGGCCTTTTGGAGTGTCCCCAATTACTAACACACGCGGGCAGGAATATCGTAGAGCATAGTAAGGGCTAAGTTAAATAAAATACAATTTTTAATATTAGGGTATCTTCTACTTCTCGACCTTTCCTACACTATAGCAACTACATTAAGAGTTATATATGACAAGATCGCTAACCTCGACAAAGGCCACGAATGAGGGCTGTCAGTAGTGGCAGGATGTCATTTCTATTTACAGTTTTATTTTAACCACTTCTTTCCTACTTTTTACTTTTTTACGTATTCTTTTACTTTTCTAACCCCCTTCTCCACCTTAATTCCAACCTTCCCCCCTCCTTTTACCTCCTTAATTGATCATACCCTCCCACCGACGTGCCATTGCTGTGGTTGACATCGACCCATCCCTAAAACTAAAATTGCATCACTCTTGTTAAATGGAGTGGGCAATCGAGGTGAACACATCAGTTAGTGTGTGTTCAACTCCCGTCGCGTGTGGTCGCTGTTTTCCTGAGGAATGGTAAGTGTTTTTTGATTTTTTTGATTTTTCCATTTATATTAGATTATATATTACATATTACAACATTACATTTATTATCTAACAATTATTAGTTAATTGTTATATATTATATCATTCATCAATTTTGATCGCCTCTATGAGGCAATTTAAATAATTAATTTTCGTCTTGAGCCATTCATGGCCATTTTCTCTGTATATATATGGGTGATTGCACACATACTAGTTATGTGGGTAAGCGCTTATATATATGATAAGCCCACTGATGAGTCCCTTTCAGGCCAGGGACGAAAAACGTTTCTGGGCGTGCCTGTAAAGTAGTTTTAGGCAAAAAATGCCTACTCATAATTGTTATGGGAGTGTCTCTTATGAAACTTTTATAACAATTTTTTGCTTGTTTTTCCCGGTTTTTGTTTGTTTTTGTGTTTTTTGTGCCAATGTTTTTCATTTTTGTTTTGTTTTTTGATTTTAATAATTAATACTAGGAATACTGTAGAACAAAGCGATAGGGATAGAGTTTTGGACAATAATTTTCTTGATTCATAGGACAGTTAGGGACAAATCCAAAAAACTTACGCGACAGCCATACTAGGTTTAGCTCAGCTAAAAACAGGAGAATATAGCTTAAGTAGAAAGAAATGTGTTGGGAATACAGTGGGGGAGGTTAGAGATCGTCAGTTGCCCGATTTTTCACCTCTAAATCACGGCCAACACAACTAGGGCAATAAAAACTCTTAATACTCGTTTCCTTCTCGTTTTCTCTAATTTCAATAGTAGTAATTTAATACGCGGTAATAATTTTCTTCGTACAAAAATCACCAATCGAATAATTAAGAGTTTTAAATAATAATAATTTTTAAACAAAAATATTTTAACAATAATAAATTCATACGCGAATAATGCTCTAGCTAGGTACAAAAATGCAAAGTTTCTTCCGATCGTTCACTTAGCTCAGGAAGGGTAGAACTCCGTCATTAATCGTGATGGCTGACTAATGATGCGACTTATGGTTTTGGGTCCATCAGACCCAAACTCAGGTAAAAACAGATTAGGAGTGGGTAGGTGTTATGTTTTATTTTTTCGTTTTCATAGGATCCCTTATTTTTCATCAAACATTTCCTAACATAGCAACCCACACTGGTTCCGGTAATGTTGAATGCGCATCTGGATTGAGTAATGTGGCTGGCATTTGGACAACCCTTCGTCAAATAGGCTAAACAAGGACGGTTTATGGTTCGGTTGTTTCACGGCCATTTGAGGCCTCCTGTTGATCAGGCTCCCTTCGGGGTCATGCGCCGCTTTACCCTTCGGGGTTTATGCATAGCATGGCCTGATTTATGGTTGGGAGATATCAACTCATAGGCTTCATGTGACCTGTTCACTGACTCATGGATTAACCTTTTTCTGCCCTATATTGGCAAATCTTGAAAAGCTCTATCTTACTCAAATTGTTTTTCTCCCATGTTAACACGGTAGGCCTTTTGGAGTGTCCCCAATTACTAACACACGCGGGCAGGAATATCGTAGAGCATAGTAAGGGCTAAGTTAAATAAAATACAATTTTTAATATTAGGGTATCTTCTACTTCTCGACCTTTCCTACACTATAGCAACTACATTAAGAGTTATATATGACAAGATCGCTAACCTCGACAAAGGCCACGAATGAGGGCTGTCAGTAGTGGCAGGATGTCATTTCTATTTACAGTTTTATTTTAACCACTTCTTTCCTACTTTTTACTTTTTTACGTATTCTTTTACTTTTCTAACCCCCTTCTCCACCTTAATTCCAACCTTCCCCCCTCCTTTTACCTCCTTAATTGATCATACCCTCCCACCGACGTGCCATTGCTGTGGTTGACATCGACCCATCCCTAAAACTAAAATTGCATCACTCTTGTTAAATGGAGTGGGCAATCGAGGTGAACACATCAGTTAGTGTGTGTTCAACTCCCGTCGCGTGTGGTCGCTGTTTTCCTGAGGAATGGTAAGTGTTTTTTGATTTTTTTGATTTTTCCATTTATATTAGATTATATATTACATATTACAACATTACATTTATTATCTAACAATTATTAGTTAATTGTTATATATTATATCATTCATCAATTTTGATCGCCTCTATGAGGCAATTTAAATAATTAATTTTCGTCTTGAGCCATTCATGGCCATTTTCTCTGTATATATATGGGTGATTGCACACATACTAGTTATGTGGGTAAGCGCTTATATATATGATAAGCCCACTGATGAGTCCCTTTCAGGCCAGGGACGAAAAACGTTTCTGGGCGTGCCTGTAAAGTAGTTTTAGGCAAAAAATGCCTACTCATAATTGTTATGGGAGTGTCTCTTATGAAACTTTTATAACAATTTTTTGCTTGTTTTTCCCGGTTTTTGTTTGTTTTTGTGTTTTTTGTGCCAATGTTTTTCATTTTTGTTTTGTTTTTTGATTTTAATAATTAATACTAGGAATACTGTAGAACAAAGCGATAGGGATAGAGTTTTGGACAATAATTTTCTTGATTCATAGGACAGTTAGGGACAAATCCAAAAAACTTACGCGACAGCCATACTAGGTTTAGCTCAGCTAAAAACAGGAGAATATAGCTTAAGTAGAAAGAAATGTGTTGGGAATACAGTGGGGGAGGTTAGAGATCGTCAGTTGCCCGATTTTTCACCTCTAAATCACGGCCAACACAACTAGGGCAATAAAAACTCTTAATACTCGTTTCCTTCTCGTTTTCTCTAATTTCAATAGTAGTAATTTAATACGCGGTAATAATTTTCTTCGTACAAAAATCACCAATCGAATAATTAAGAGTTTTAAATAATAATAATTTTTAAACAAAAATATTTTAACAATAATAAATTCATACGCGAATAATGCTCTAGCTAGGTACAAAAATGCAAAGTTTCTTCCGATCGTTCACTTAGCTCAGGAAGGGTAGAACTCCGTCATTAATCGTGATGGCTGACTAATGATGCGACTTATGGTTTTGGGTCCATCAGACCCAAACTCAGGTAAAAACAGATTAGGAGTGGGTAGGTGTTATGTTTTATTTTTTCGTTTTCATAGGATCCCTTATTTTTCATCAAACATTTCCTAACATAGCAACCCACACTGGTTCCGGTAATGTTGAATGCGCATCTGGATTGAGTAATGTGGCTGGCATTTGGACAACCCTTCGTCAAATAGGCTAAACAAGGACGGTTTATGGTTCGGTTGTTTCACGGCCATTTGAGGCCTCCTGTTGATCAGGCTCCCTTCGGGGTCATGCGCCGCTTTACCCTTCGGGGTTTATGCATAGCATGGCCTGATTTATGGTTGGGAGATATCAACTCATAGGCTTCATGTGACCTGTTCACTGACTCATGGATTAACCTTTTTCTGCCCTATATTGGCAAATCTTGAAAAGCTCTATCTTACTCAAATTGTTTTTCTCCCATGTTAACACGGTAGGCCTTTTGGAGTGTCCCCAATTACTAACACACGCGGGCAGGAATATCGTAGAGCATAGTAAGGGCTAAGTTAAATAAAATACAATTTTTAATATTAGGGTATCTTCTACTTCTCGACCTTTCCTACACTATAGCAACTACATTAAGAGTTATATATGACAAGATCGCTAACCTCGACAAAGGCCACGAATGAGGGCTGTCAGTAGTGGCAGGATGTCATTTCTATTTACAGTTTTATTTTAACCACTTCTTTCCTACTTTTTACTTTTTTACGTATTCTTTTACTTTTCTAACCCCCTTCTCCACCTTAATTCCAACCTTCCCCCCTCCTTTTACCTCCTTAATTGATCATACCCTCCCACCGACGTGCCATTGCTGTGGTTGACATCGACCCATCCCTAAAACTAAAATTGCATCACTCTTGTTAAATGGAGTGGGCAATCGAGGTGAACACATCAGTTAGTGTGTGTTCAACTCCCGTCGCGTGTGGTCGCTGTTTTCCTGAGGAATGGTAAGTGTTTTTTGATTTTTTTGATTTTTCCATTTATATTAGATTATATATTACATATTACAACATTACATTTATTATCTAACAATTATTAGTTAATTGTTATATATTATATCATTCATCAATTTTGATCGCCTCTATGAGGCAATTTAAATAATTAACTTTCGTCTTGAGCCATTCATGGCCATTTTCTCTGTATATATATGGGTGATTGCACACATACTAGTTATGTGGGTAAGCGCTTATATATATGATAAGCCCACTGATGAGTCCCTTTCAGGCCAGGGACGAAAAACGTTTCTGGGCGTGCCTGTAAAGTAGTTTTAGGCAAAAAATGCCTACTCATAATTGTTATGGGAGTGTCTCTTATGAAACTTTTATAACAATTTTTTGCTTGTTTTTCCCGGTTTTTGTTTGTTTTTGTGTTTTTTGTGCCAATGTTTTTCATTTTTGTTTTGTTTTTTGATTTTAATAATTAATACTAGGAATACTGTAGAACAAAGCGATAGGGATAGAGTTTTGGACAATAATTTTCTTGATTCATAGGACAGTTAGGGACAAATCCAAAAAACTTACGCGACAGCCATACTAGGTTTAGCTCAGCTAAAAACAGGAGAATATAGCTTAAGTAGAAAGAAATGTGTTGGGAATACAGTGGGGGAGGTTAGAGATCGTCAGTTGCCCGATTTTTCACCTCTAAATCACGGCCAACACAACTAGGGCAATAAAAACTCTTAATACTCGTTTCCTTCTCGTTTTCTCTAATTTCAATAGTAGTAATTTAATACGCGGTAATAATTTTCTTCGTACAAAAATCACCAATCGAATAATTAAGAGTTTTAAATAATAATAATTTTTAAACAAAAATATTTTAACAATAATAAATTCATACGCGAATAATGCTCTAGCTAGGTACAAAAATGCAAAGTTTCTTCCGATCGTTCACTTAGCTCAGGAAGGGTAGAACTCCGTCATTAATCGTGATGGCTGACTAATGATGCGACTTATGGTTTTGGGTCCATCAGACCCAAACTCAGGTAAAAACAGATTAGGAGTGGGTAGGTGTTATGTTTTATTTTTTCGTTTTCATAGGATCCCTTATTTTTCATCAAACATTTCCTAACATAGCAACCCACACTGGTTCCGGTAATGTTGAATGCGCATCTGGATTGAGTAATGTGGCTGGCATTTGGACAACCCTTCGTCAAATAGGCTAAACAAGGACGGTTTATGGTTCGGTTGTTTCACGGCCATTTGAGGCCTCCTGTTGATCAGGCTCCCTTCGGGGTCATGCGCCGCTTTACCCTTCGGGGTTTATGCATAGCATGGCCTGATTTATGGTTGGGAGATATCAACTCATAGGCTTCATGTGACCTGTTCACTGACTCATGGATTAACCTTTTTCTGCCCTATATTGGCAAATCTTGAAAAGCTCTATCTTACTCAAATTGTTTTTCTCCCATGTTAACACGGTAGGCCTTTTGGAGTGTCCCCAATTACTAACACACGCGGGCAGGAATATCGTAGAGCATAGTAAGGGCTAAGTTAAATAAAATACAATTTTTAATATTAGGGTATCTTCTACTTCTCGACCTTTCCTACACTATAGCAACTACATTAAGAGTTATATATGACAAGATCGCTAACCTCGACAAAGGCCACGAATGAGGGCTGTCAGTAGTGGCAGGATGTCATTTCTATTTACAGTTTTATTTTAACCACTTCTTTCCTACTTTTTACTTTTTTACGTATTCTTTTACTTTTCTAACCCCCTTCTCCACCTTAATTCCAACCTTCCCCCCTCCTTTTACCTCCTTAATTGATCATACCCTCCCACCGACGTGCCATTGCTGTGGTTGACATCGACCCATCCCTAAAACTAAAATTGCATCACTCTTGTTAAATGGAGTGGGCAATCGAGGTGAACACATCAGTTAGTGTGTGTTCAACTCCCGTCGCGTGTGGTCGCTGTTTTCCTGAGGAATGGTAAGTGTTTTTTGATTTTTTTGATTTTTCCATTTATATTAGATTATATATTACATATTACAACATTACATTTATTATCTAACAATTATTAGTTAATTGTTATATATTATATCATTCATCAATTTTGATCGCCTCTATGAGGCAATTTAAATAATTAATTTTCGTCTTGAGCCATTCATGGCCATTTTCTCTGTATATATATGGGTGATTGCACACATACTAGTTATGTGGGTAAGCGCTTATATATATGATAAGCCCACTGATGAGTCCCTTTCAGGCCAGGGACGAAAAACGTTTCTGGGCGTGCCTGTAAAGTAGTTTTAGGCAAAAAATGCCTACTCAAAATTGTTATGGGAGTGTCTCTTATGAAACTTTTATAACAATTTTTTGCTTGTTTTTCCCGGTTTTTGTTTGTTTTTGTGTTTTTTGTGCCAATGTTTTTCATTTTTGTTTTGTTTTTTGATTTTAATAATTAATACTAGGAATACTGTAGAACAAAGCGATAGGGATAGAGTTTTGGACAATAATTTTCTTGATTCATAGGACAGTTAGGGACAAATCCAAAAAACTTACGCGACAGCCATACTAGGTTTAGCTCAGCTAAAAACAGGAGAATATAGCTTAAGTAGAAAGAAATGTGTTGGGAATACAGTGGGGGAGGTTAGAGATCGTCAGTTGCCCGATTTTTCACCTCTAAATCACGGCCAACACAACTAGGGCAATAAAAACTCTTAATACTCGTTTCCTTCTCGTTTTCTCTAATTTCAATAGTAGTAATTTAATACGCGGTAATAATTTTCTTCGTACAAAAATCACCAATCGAATAATTAAGAGTTTTAAATAATAATAATTTTTAAACAAAAATATTTTAACAATAATAAATTCATACGCGAATAATGCTCTAGCTAGGTACAAAAATGCAAATGTTGGTTCCCCCCCTTCATAAAAACGGTGGTTCCATTTCACCGTCCGCTGATTAGACCGTTTGTGTGCGGCTCAGCCTTGGATATGATTTGGAATCGACTATCCGTAGTGAAGGTTAAGGCTCTCCTCCACCCGATCCACCCCTGCCTCGGTTGCCTGTCAGGGCTTCTCTCCGGACTGTATGACAGTCACCAACAGGAGTGGCGGCACATTGTGCTGCAATTTTGTCTCTCCTGTGGTGTACTTATCGGCTAAGTTAGGTCACATGGTATTGTTGTGTAGATTCGATGTACATGTGGGGGGTTTACAGGTGCTATTCCGTCTCTTAGCGGGTACGGTTTTAATAAGTTTTGGGGTCATGCTCAACCACCGTTCTCTGCGGAAGGGGTCTAGCCCTGCTTACTCCTGACATTTAGTGTATCATAGCTCATTTTTTTGACGTATAGTATTAGTATTTTAGGGACAATCAAGGATTCTAAAATTTATCATATTTTTTCATTTATATTTATTATATATATTTTACATATATTATATATTTATATAATTAAATTATTTTTATATATAAAACATAAGTAGACTAGCTGTAAATATTGAATAACCGGTTTTCCGCTGTCAGGTTGTGCAAGGTTTAAGATCTGGGTGTGCCCAGACGCCGTGTAGCCTTGGTAGTATGGGGGCTGTGTTAGATCAATATCTAGGTCTTTAATCTATCATATCATATTGCAAATATCCCATTTTGTCAACCCTACCCAATTATTATTATTATTATATTATATGTATTTATGCAATATATATATATTATATATATTGCATTTGTATATTTATATATAAAAGTATATGTATATATAAAAAACATAGGTAGATTCAATGTAAATATTGAATGACCGGTTTACCGCTGTCAGGTTGTGCATGGTTTAAGATCTGGGTGAGCCCAGACGCCGTGTAGCCCTGGTAGTATGGGGGCTGTGTTAGCTCAATATCTAGGTCTCTAGTATATCATATTAAAAACATCCCAACTTTGTCAACCCTATCCAATTATTATTATTATATTGTATTTATATTGATAGGAAAAGTATATGTATATAAAAAAACATAAGCAGATTCAATGTAAATGTTGAATGACCGGTTTACCGCTAATAGGATGTATACGGTTTAAGATCTGGGTGAGCCCGGACGCCGTGTAGCCCTGGCAGTATGGGGACTGTGTTAGCTCAATATCTAGGTCTGTATCATTATAGAACATCCCATTTTTGTGAACCCTTCCCTAATTACTATACACAAACTTATATACTAATTTATTAAATTAAATTATTTAGTATTTATTATTTATTTATTACATCCCCACCCCCTTAATTTCCCACCTTCCCCCTTCCTTATTCCATTAATTTTTCATACCCCTCCCCCACTGACTTGCCGTTGTTCCGGTTGACATCGACCCATCCCTAAAATTTCGAAAAATGCATCACCCATGTTATTGGAGTATGCAATTGAGGTGAACACAATTAGTATGTGTTCAACTCTCGTCGCGTGTGGTCGCTGTCTTCCTGAGGAATGGTAAGTGCTTTTTGATTTTTCTCATATATTATATTATATTATTATATATTATATTATATTATTATTATCTAACAATTGTCAATTAATTTATTGATTGATAGTTGTTATTTAATATATTATTTATTAATGTTTGTCGCCTCTTGAGGCAAATTTAAAACAGTCATTTTTCTCTTTTAGCCATTCTTGGCAAATTTTCTGTGTATATATGGGTGATTGCACACATACTAGTTATGTGTGTAAGCGCTTATATATATAAAAGCCCACTGATGAGTCCCTTTCAGGCCAGGGACGAAAAACGTTTCTGGGCGTGCCTGTAAAGTAGTTTTAGGCAAAAAATGCCTACTCATAGTTGTTATGGGAGTGTCTCTTATGACACTTCCATAGCAATTTTTGCTTGTTTTTCGGTTTTTGTTTCTTTTTGTGTTTTTTGTTTCAATGTTTTTCATTTTTGTTTTGTTTTTAATTTCTCATTTATTTTGTATACATTGTATACTTGCATGTATACTTTATTTACATATTTATATATTGTATATATTGCATGTTGTATAATTAATGGAATAGACTCTAGGTTGTCAGCTAGGCTAGATTGGACATGTAGTAGTATTTACCCATTAGTTAAGTTAGGGGTTTATCTGACCGTCTTGTCCGCTTTACGTACCAGTTCATTTTTTGTCCAATTCCCTCGTTGACTGCTACTTAGGCACGGTTTTCCGAGTGTTTACCACTCAATAATCCTACAAAAGACCGGCCAGGATACACCAAGTTACGGTGATATCCCCGAGTCTAAAAATACGTGACGAGGACCAGACAGGTCATTCATGATAGTGTAGGCAGTAGCACAGGTCAGATAAGATATAGCAAACACACATCGGTGAAAAATAACCATGTGATAGGGAATTAGGAACCAGTCAGTTAATGTAATTTCATTGTAATAGTTAGCCTAGCTAGTACAGGCTGTAACCAGATAGGTGTCAAATGACCTATCTCTGAGTCCAACTCAGATCATTTCCGATGGTTACAGAAGGAGAAGATTTCACATTCTTTCCACTTTTTCAAAATCTCTGAAGATTCCAATCCTCCAGAGAATTGTCGGTCCGCCACATTTGTTGGTTAACAATTGTCCAAAATCTTAAATATATTTAAGATTTTTAGATTAATTTAAAATTAATCTAAAATGGTTAGGTTAGGCACAATCATGAGGTGATGGCAAATGATTGTATAGCAGAAACATAGGTAACCAGGCAGGAAAAAACTTAATTTGCTCTTATTTAGATAATTGTATCTTGTCGCCATCAGTCAGCTAGAAATTTTCCTCCGTTAGGTGCGAATGACCATATGGGGAGAGGAGGGAAACTTAAGGTTTGGCCTAGGACCCTCAGAGGGACCACCCTATCTAGTGGATTAGGTTTAAACAAGTCGGGCTATACATATTGTATAGAAGGGATTAGCAGTAGATTCCCAATATCTTAGGACCCAGTCTCATTGGAACTTCTCTGCACCTATCCGAAGTGGGTTTGCTCACAGGTGTGGTGGTAAGGGTAGTTCCAAAAGGGCATATGGCTGGTTTGGGGCGCTGCCCGGTCGCCGATCGTATGTGGTGACACGGATGTTGGTTCCCCCCCTTCATAAAAACGGTGGTTCCATTTCACCGTCCGCTGATTAGACCGTTTGTGTGCGGCTCAGCCTTGGATATGATTTGGAATCGACTATCCGTAGTGAAGGTTAAGGCTCTCCTCCACCCGATCCACCCCTGCCTCGGTTGCCTGTCAGGGCTTCTCTCCGGACTGTATGACAGTCACCAACAGGAGTGGCGGCACATTGTGCTGCAATTTTGTCTCTCCTGTGGTGTACTTATCGGCTAAGTTAGGTCACATGGTATTGTTGTGTAGATTCGATGTACATGTGGGGGGTTTACAGGTGCTATTCCGTCTCTTAGCGGGTACGGTTTTAATAAGTTTTGGGGTCATGCTCAACCACCGTTCTCTGCGGAAGGGGTCTAGCCCTGCTTACTCCTGACATTTAGTGTATCATAGCTCATTTTTTTGACGTATAGTATTAGTATTTTAGGGACAATCAAGGATTCTAAAATTTATCATATTTTTTCATTTATATTTATTATATATATTTTACATATATTATATATTTATATAATTAAATTATTTTTATATATAAAACATAAGTAGACTAGCTGTAAATATTGAATAACCGGTTTTCCGCTGTCAGGTTGTGCAAGGTTTAAGATCTGGGTGTGCCCAGACGCCGTGTAGCCTTGGTAGTATGGGGGCTGTGTTAGATCAATATCTAGGTCTTTAATCTATCATATCATATTGCAAATATCCCATTTTGTCAACCCTACCCAATTATTATTATTATTATATTATATGTATTTATGCAATATATATATATTATATATATTGCATTTGTATATTTATATATAAAAGTATATGTATATATAAAAAACATAGGTAGATTCAATGTAAATATTGAATGACCGGTTTACCGCTGTCAGGTTGTGCATGGTTTAAGATCTGGGTGAGCCCAGACGCCGTGTAGCCCTGGTAGTATGGGGGCTGTGTTAGCTCAATATCTAGGTCTCTAGTATATCATATTAAAAACATCCCAACTTTGTCAACCCTATCCAATTATTATTATTATATTGTATTTATATTGATAGGAAAAGTATATGTATATAAAAAAACATAAGCAGATTCAATGTAAATGTTGAATGACCGGTTTACCGCTAATAGGATGTATACGGTTTAAGATCTGGGTGAGCCCGGACGCCGTGTAGCCCTGGCAGTATGGGGACTGTGTTAGCTCAATATCTAGGTCTGTATCATTATAGAACATCCCATTTTTGTGAACCCTTCCCTAATTACTATACACAAACTTATATACTAATTTATTAAATTAAATTATTTAGTATTTATTATTTATTTATTACATCCCCACCCCCTTAATTTCCCACCTTCCCCCTTCCTTATTCCATTAATTTTTCATACCCCTCCCCCACTGACTTGCCGTTGTTCCGGTTGACATCGACCCATCCCTAAAATTTCGAAAAATGCATCACCCATGTTATTGGAGTATGCAATTGAGGTGAACACAATTAGTATGTGTTCAACTCTCGTCGCGTGTGGTCGCTGTCTTCCTGAGGAATGGTAAGTGCTTTTTGATTTTTCTCATATATTATATTATATTATTATATATTATATTATATTATTATTATCTAACAATTGTCAATTAATTTATTGATTGATAGTTGTTATTTAATATATTATTTATTAATGTTTGTCGCCTCTTGAGGCAAATTTAAAACAGTCATTTTTCTCTTTTAGCCATTCTTGGCAAATTTTCTGTGTATATATGGGTGATTGCACACATACTAGTTATGTGTGTAAGCGCTTATATATATAAAAGCCCACTGATGAGTCCCTTTCAGGCCAGGGACGAAAAACGTTTCTGGGCGTGCCTGTAAAGTAGTTTTAGGCAAAAAATGCCTACTCATAGTTGTTATGGGAGTGTCTCTTATGACACTTCCATAGCAATTTTTGCTTGTTTTTCGGTTTTTGTTTCTTTTTGTGTTTTTTGTTTCAATGTTTTTCATTTTTGTTTTGTTTTTAATTTCTCATTTATTTTGTATACATTGTATACTTGCATGTATACTTTATTTACATATTTATATATTGTATATATTGCATGTTGTATAATTAATGGAATAGACTCTAGGTTGTCAGCTAGGCTAGATTGGACATGTAGTAGTATTTACCCATTAGTTAAGTTAGGGGTTTATCTGACCGTCTTGTCCGCTTTACGTACCAGTTCATTTTTGTGTCCAATTCCCTCGTTGACTGCTACTTAGGCACGGTTTTCCGAGTGTTTACCACTCAATAATCCTACAAAAGACCGGCCAGGATACACCAAGTTACGGTGATATCCCCGAGTCTAAAAATACGTGACGAGGACCAGACAGGTCATTCATGATAGTGTAGGCAGTAGCACAGGTCAGATAAGATATAGCAAACACACATCGGTGAAAAATAACCATGTGATAGGGAATTAGGAACCAGTCAGTTAATGTAATTTCATTGTAATAGTTAGCCTAGCTAGTACAGGCTGTAACCAGATAGGTGTCAAATGACCTATCTCTGAGTCCAACTCAGATCATTTCCGATGGTTACAGAAGGAGAAGATTTCACATTCTTTCCACTTTTTCAAAATCTCTGAAGATTCCAATCCTCCAGAGAATTGTCGGTCCGCCACATTTGTTGGTTAACAATTGTCCAAAATCTTAAATATATTTAAGATTTTTAGATTAATTTAAAATTAATCTAAAATGGTTAGGTTAGGCACAATCATGAGGTGATGGCAAATGATTGTATAGCAGAAACATAGGTAACCAGGCAGGAAAAAACTTAATTTGCTCTTATTTAGATAATTGTATCTTGTCGCCATCAGTCAGCTAGAAATTTTCCTCCGTTAGGTGCGAATGACCATATGGGGAGAGGAGGGAAACTTAAGGTTTGGCCTAGGACCCTCAGAGGGACCACCCTATCTAGTGGATTAGGTTTAAACAAGTCGGGCTATACATATTGTATAGAAGGGATTAGCAGTAGATTCCCAATATCTTAGGACCCAGTCTCATTGGAACTTCTCTGCACCTATCCGAAGTGGGTTTGCTCACAGGTGTGGTGGTAAGGGTAGTTCCAAAAGGGCATATGGCTGGTTTGGGGCGCTGCCCGGTCGCCGATCGTATGTGGTGACACGGATGTTGGTTCCCCCCCTTCATAAAAACGGTGGTTCCATTTCACCGTCCGCTGATTAGACCGTTTGTGTGCGGCTCAGCCTTGGATATGATTTGGAATCGACTATCCGTAGTGAAGGTTAAGGCTCTCCTCCACCCGATCCACCCCTGCCTCGGTTGCCTGTCAGGGCTTCTCTCCGGACTGTATGACAGTCACCAACAGGAGTGGCGGCACATTGTGCTGCAATTTTGTCTCTCCTGTGGTGTACTTATCGGCTAAGTTAGGTCACATGGTATTGTTGTGTAGATTCGATGTACATGTGGGGGGTTTACAGGTGCTATTCCGTCTCTTAGCGGGTACGGTTTTAATAAGTTTTGGGGTCATGCTCAACCACCGTTCTCTGCGGAAGGGGTCTAGCCCTGCTTACTCCTGACATTTAGTGTATCATAGCTCATTTTTTTGACGTATAGTATTAGTATTTTAGGGACAATCAAGGATTCTAAAATTTATCATATTTTTTCATTTATATTTATTATATATATTTTACATATATTATATATTTATATAATTAAATTATTTTTATATATAAAACATAAGTAGACTAGCTGTAAATATTGAATAACCGGTTTTCCGCTGTCAGGTTGTGCAAGGTTTAAGATCTGGGTGTGCCCAGACGCCGTGTAGCCTTGGTAGTATGGGGGCTGTGTTAGATCAATATCTAGGTCTTTAATCTATCATATCATATTGCAAATATCCCATTTTGTCAACCCTACCCAATTATTATTATTATTATATTATATGTATTTATGCAATATATATATATTATATATATTGCATTTGTATATTTATATATAAAAGTATATGTATATATAAAAAACATAGGTAGATTCAATGTAAATATTGAATGACCGGTTTACCGCTGTCAGGTTGTGCATGGTTTAAGATCTGGGTGAGCCCAGACGCCGTGTAGCCCTGGTAGTATGGGGGCTGTGTTAGCTCAATATCTAGGTCTCTAGTATATCATATTAAAAACATCCCAACTTTGTCAACCCTATCCAATTATTATTATTATATTGTATTTATATTGATAGGAAAAGTATATGTATATAAAAAAACATAAGCAGATTCAATGTAAATGTTGAATGACCGGTTTACCGCTAATAGGATGTATACGGTTTAAGATCTGGGTGAGCCCGGACGCCGTGTAGCCCTGGCAGTATGGGGACTGTGTTAGCTCAATATCTAGGTCTGTATCATTATAGAACATCCCATTTTTGTGAACCCTTCCCTAATTACTATACACAAACTTATATACTAATTTATTAAATTAAATTATTTAGTATTTATTATTTATTTATTACATCCCCACCCCCTTAATTTCCCACCTTCCCCCTTCCTTATTCCATTAATTTTTCATACCCCTCCCCCACTGACTTGCCGTTGTTCCGGTTGACATCGACCCATCCCTAAAATTTCGAAAAATGCATCACCCATGTTATTGGAGTATGCAATTGAGGTGAACACAATTAGTATGTGTTCAACTCTCGTCGCGTGTGGTCGCTGTCTTCCTGAGGAATGGTAAGTGCTTTTTGATTTTTCTCATATATTATATTATATTATTATATATTATATTATATTATTATTATCTAACAATTGTCAATTAATTTATTGATTGATAGTTGTTATTTAATATATTATTTATTAATGTTTGTCGCCTCTTGAGGCAAATTTAAAACAGTCATTTTTCTCTTTTAGCCATTCTTGGCAAATTTTCTGTGTATATATGGGTGATTGCACACATACTAGTTATGTGTGTAAGCGCTTATATATATAAAAGCCCACTGATGAGTCCCTTTCAGGCCAGGGACGAAAAACGTTTCTGGGCGTGCCTGTAAAGTAGTTTTAGGCAAAAAATGCCTACTCATAGTTGTTATGGGAGTGTCTCTTATGACACTTCCATAGCAATTTTTGCTTGTTTTTCGGTTTTTGTTTCTTTTTGTGTTTTTTGTTTCAATGTTTTTCATTTTTGTTTTGTTTTTAATTTCTCATTTATTTTGTATACATTGTATACTTGCATGTATACTTTATTTACATATTTATATATTGTATATATTGCATGTTGTATAATTAATGGAATAGACTCTAGGTTGTCAGCTAGGCTAGATTGGACATGTAGTAGTATTTACCCATTAGTTAAGTTAGGGGTTTATCTGACCGTCTTGTCCGCTTTACGTACCAGTTCATTTTTGTGTCCAATTCCCTCGTTGACTGCTACTTAGGCACGGTTTTCCGAGTGTTTACCACTCAATAATCCTACAAAAGACCGGCCAGGATACACCAAGTTACGGTGATATCCCCGAGTCTAAAAATACGTGACGAGGACCAGACAGGTCATTCATGATAGTGTAGGCAGTAGCACAGGTCAGATAAGATATAGCAAACACACATCGGTGAAAAATAACCATGTGATAGGGAATTAGGAACCAGTCAGTTAATGTAATTTCATTGTAATAGTTAGCCTAGCTAGTACAGGCTGTAACCAGATAGGTGTCAAATGACCTATCTCTGAGTCCAACTCAGATCATTTCCGATGGTTACAGAAGGAGAAGATTTCACATTCTTTCCACTTTTTCAAAATCTCTGAAGATTCCAATCCTCCAGAGAATTGTCGGTCCGCCACATTTGTTGGTTAACAATTGTCCAAAATCTTAAATATATTTAAGATTTTTAGATTAATTTAAAATTAATCTAAAATGGTTAGGTTAGGCACAATCATGAGGTGATGGCAAATGATTGTATAGCAGAAACATAGGTAACCAGGCAGGAAAAAACTTAATTCTTTCCTACTTTTTACTTTTCTACGTATTCTTTTACTTTTCTAACCCCCTTCTCCACCTTAATTCCAACCTTCCCCCCTCCTTTTACCTCCTTAATTGATCATACCCTCCCACCGACTTGCCATTGCTGTGGTTGACATCGACCCATCCCTAAAACTAAAATTGCTCCACTCTTGTTAAATGGAGTGGGCAATCGAGGTGAACACATCAGTTAGTGTGTGTTCAACTCCCGTCGCGTGTGGTCGCTGTTTTCCTGAGGAATGGTAAGTGTTTTTTGATTTTTTCCATTTATATTAGATTATATATTACATATTACAACATTACATTTATTATCTAACAATTACTAGTTAATTGTTATATATTATATCATTCATCAATTTTGATCGCCTCTATGAGGCAATTTAAATAATTAATTTTCGTCTTGAGCCATTCATGGCCATTTTCTTTGTATATATATGGGTGATTGCACACATACTAGTTATGTGGGTAAGCGCTTATATATATGATAAGCCCACTGATGAGTCCCTTTCAGGCCAGGGACGAAAAACGTTTCTGGGCGGTGCCTGTAAAGTAGTTTTTAGGCAAAAAGGCCTACTTATAATTGTTATGAGAGTGTCTTTTATTGACATTTCTATAACAATTTTTGTTTGTTTTTCGGTTTTTGTTTGTTTTTGTGTGTTTTTTGTGCCAATGTTTTTCATTTTTGTTTTGTTTTTTGCACTTTGTAATGACATGTAGGAATACTGTAGAACAAAGAGATAGGGATAGATATTTTGACAATAATTTGTTTCTTCCTAGGACAGCTAGGGACAAATCCAAAAAACGTACGCGACAGCCATAATAGGTGTAGCTCAGCTAAAAAGAGGAGAATATAGCTTTAAGCAGAAAGAGATATGTTGAGAATACAGTGGGGGAGGTTAGAGATCGTTAGTTGCCCGATCTCTCACCTCTAAATCACGGTCAACACAACTAGGGTAAGAAAAGCTCTTAATTCCCGCTTCCGTCTCGTTTTCTCTAATTTAAACAATAGTATCTGATTACGCGTTAATAATTCTTCCTACTTAACCTCAATCGATTAATTAAGAGTTTAAAAGATTAATAATTCATAATAAAAATATTTAAAATTAAAAATTAAAAATTCATACGCGAACAATTCTCTAGCTAGGTACAAAAATGAAAAATTGTCTTCCGATCGTTCACTTAGCTCAGGAAGGGTAGAACTCCGTCATTAATCGTGATGGCTGACTAATGATGCGACTTATGGTTTTGGGTCCATCAGACCCAAACTCAGGTAAAAAACAGATTAGGAGTGGGTAGGTGTTATGTTTTATTTATTTTTTCGTTTTCATAGGATCCCTTGTTTTTCATCAAACATTTCCTAACATAGCAACCCACACTGGTTCCGGTAATGTTGAATGCGCATCTGGATTGAGTAATGTGGCTGGCATTTGGACAACCCTTCGTCAAATAGGCTAAACAAGGACGGTTTATGGTTCGGTTGTTTCACGGCCATTTGAGGCCTCCTGTTGATCAGGCTCCCTTCGGGGTCATGCGCCGCTTTACCCTTCGGGGTTTATGCATAGCATGGCTTGATTTATGATTGGGAGATATCAACTCATAGGCTTCATGTGACCTGTTCACTGACTCATGGATTAACCTTTTTCTGCCCTATATTGGCAAATCTTGAAAAGTTCTATCTTACTCAAATTGTTTTTCTCCCATGTTAACACGGTAGGCCTTTTGGAGTGTCCCCAATTACTAACACACGCGGGCAGGAATATCGTAGAGTATAGTAAGGGCTAAGTTAAATAAAATACAATTTTAATATTAGGGTATCTTCTACTTCTCGACCTTTCCTACACTATAGCAACTACATTAAGAGTTATATATGACAAGATCGCTAACCTCGACAAAGGCCACGAATGAGGGCTGTCAGTAGTGGCAGGATGTCATTTCTATTTACAGTTTTATTTTAACCACTTCTTTCCTACTTTTTACTTTTCTACGTATTCTTTTACTTTTCTAACCCCCTTCTCCACCTTAATTCCAACCTTCCCCCCTCCTTTTACCTCCTTAATTGATCATACCCTCCCACCGACTTGCCATTGCTGTGGTTGACATCGACCCATCCCTAAAACTAAAATTGCTCCACTCTTGTTAAATGGAGTGGGCAATCGAGGTGAACACATCAGTTAGTGTGTGTTCAACTCCCGTCGCGTGTGGTCGCTGTTTTCCTGAGGAATGGTAAGTGTTTTTTGATTTTTTCCATTTATATTAGATTATATATTACATATTACAACATTACATTTATTATCTAACAATTACTAGTTAATTGTTATATATTATATCATTCATCAATTTTGATCGCCTCTATGAGGCAATTTAAATAATTAATTTTCGTCTTGAGCCATTCATGGCCATTTTCTCTGTATATATATGGGTGATTGCACACATACTAGTTATGTGGGTAAGCGCTTATATATATGATAAGCCCACTGATGAGTCCCTTTCAGGCCAGGGACGAAAAACGTTTCTGGGCGGTGCCTGTAAAGTAGTTTTTAGGCAAAAAGGCCTACTTATAATTGTTATGAGAGTGTCTTTTATTGACATTTCTATAACAATTTTTGTTTGTTTTTCGGTTTTTGTTTGTTTTTGTGTGTTTTTTGTGCCAATGTTTTTCATTTTTGTTTTGTTTTTTGCACTTTGTAATGACATGTAGGAATACTGTAGAACAAAGAGATAGGGATAGATATTTTGACAATAATTTGTTTCTTCCTAGGACAGCTAGGGACAAATCCAAAAAACGTACGCGACAGCCATAATAGGTGTAGCTCAGCTAAAAAGAGGAGAATATAGCTTTAAGCAGAAAGAGATATGTTGAGAATACAGTGGGGGAGGTTAGAGATCGTTAGTTGCCCGATCTCTCACCTCTAAATCACGGTCAACACAACTAGGGTAAGAAAAGCTCTTAATTCCCGCTTCCGTCTCGTTTTCTCTAATTTAAACAATAGTATCTGATTACGCGTTAATAATTCTTCCTACTTAACCTCAATCGATTAATTAAGAGTTTAAAAGATTAATAATTCATAATAAAAATATTTAAAATTAAAAATTAAAAATTCATACGCGAACAATTCTCTAGCTAGGTACAAAAATGAAAAATTGTCTTCCGATCGTTCACTTAGCTCAGGAAGGGTAGAACTCCGTCATTAATCGTGATGGCTGACTAATGATGCGACTTATGGTTTTGGGTCCATCAGACCCAAACTCAGGTAAAAAACAGATTAGGAGTGGGTAGGTGTTATGTTTTATTTATTTTTTCGTTTTCATAGGATCCCTTGTTTTTCATCAAACATTTCCTAACATAGCAACCCACACTGGTTCCGGTAATGTTGAATGCGCATCTGGATTGAGTAATGTGGCTGGCATTTGGACAACCCTTCGTCAAATAGGCTAAACAAGGACGGTTTATGGTTCGGTTGTTTCACGGCCATTTGAGGCCTCCTGTTGATCAGGCTCCCTTCGGGGTCATGCGCCGCTTTACCCTTCGGGGTTTATGCATAGCATGGCTTGATTTATGATTGGGAGATATCAACTCATAGGCTTCATGTGACCTGTTCACTGACTCATGGATTAACCTTTTTCTGCCCTATATTGGCAAATCTTGAAAAGTTCTATCCTAGTGTCCCCAATTACTAACACACGCGGGCAGGAATATCGTAGAGTATAGTAAGGGCTAAGTTAAATAAAATACAATTTTAATATTAGGGTATCTTCTACTTCTCGACCTTTCCTACACTATAGCAACTACATTAAGAGTTATATATGACAAGATCGCTAACCTCGACAAAGGCCACGAATGAGGGCTGTCAGTAGTGGCAGGATGTCATTTCTATTTACAGTTTTATTTTAACCACTTCTTTCCTACTTTTTACTTTTCTACGTATTCTTTTACTTTTCTAACCCCCTTCTCCACCTTAATTCCAACCTTCCCCCCTCCTTTTACCTCCTTAATTGATCATACCCTCCCACCGACTTGCCATTGCTGTGGTTGACATCGACCCATCCCTAAAACTAAAATTGCTCCACTCTTGTTAAATGGAGTGGGCAATCGAGGTGAACACATCAGTTAGTGTGTGTTCAACTCCCGTCGCGTGTGGTCGCTGTTTTCCTGAGGAATGGTAAGTGTTTTTTGATTTTTTCCATTTATATTAGATTATATATTACATATTACAACATTACATTTATTATCTAACAATTACTAGTTAATTGTTATATATTATATCATTCATCAATTTTGATCGCCTCTATGAGGCAATTTAAATAATTAATTTTCGTCTTGAGCCATTCATGGCCATTTTCTCTGTATATATATGGGTGATTGCACACATACTAGTTATGTGGGTAAGCGCTTATATATATGATAAGCCCACTGATGAGTCCCTTTCAGGCCAGGGACGAAAAACGTTTCTGGGCGGTGCCTGTAAAGTAGTTTTTAGGCAAAAAGGCCTACTTATAATTGTTATGAGAGTGTCTTTTATTGACATTTCTATAACAATTTTTGTTTGTTTTTCGGTTTTTGTTTGTTTTTGTGTGTTTTTTGTGCCAATGTTTTTCATTTTTGTTTTGTTTTTTGCACTTTGTAATGACATGTAGGAATACTGTAGAACAAAGAGATAGGGATAGATATTTTGACAATAATTTGTTTCTTCCTAGGACAGCTAGGGACAAATCCAAAAAACGTACGCGACAGCCATAATAGGTGTAGCTCAGCTAAAAAGAGGAGAATATAGCTTTAAGCAGAAAGAGATATGTTGAGAATACAGTGGGGGAGGTTAGAGATCGTTAGTTGCCCGATCTCTCACCTCTAAATCACGGTCAACACAACTAGGGTAAGAAAAGCTCTTAATTCCCGCTTCCGTCTCGTTTTCTCTAATTTAAACAATAGTATCTGATTACGCGTTAATAATTCTTCCTACTTAACCTCAATCGATTAATTAAGAGTTTAAAAGATTAATAATTCATAATAAAAATATTTAAAATTAAAAATTAAAAATTCATACGCGAACAATTCTCTAGCTAGGTACAAAAATGAAAAATTGTCTTCCGATCGTTCACTTAGCTCAGGAAGGGTAGAACTCCGTCATTAATCGTGATGGCTGACTAATGATGCGACTTATGGTTTTGGGTCCATCAGACCCAAACTCAGGTAAAAAACAGATTAGGAGTGGGTAGGTGTTATGTTTTATTTATTTTTTCGTTTTCATAGGATCCCTTGTTTTTCATCAAACATTTCCTAACATAGCAACCCACACTGGTTCCGGTAATGTTGAATGCGCATCTGGATTGAGTAATGTGGCTGGCATTTGGACAACCCTTCGTCAAATAGGCTAAACAAGGACGGTTTATGGTTCGGTTGTTTCACGGCCATTTGAGGCCTCCTGTTGATCAGGCTCCCTTCGGGGTCATGCGCCGCTTTACCCTTCGGGGTTTATGCATAGCATGGCTTGATTTATGATTGGGAGATATCAACTCATAGGCTTCATGTGACCTGTTCACTGACTCATGGATTAACCTTTTTCTGCCCTATATTGGCAAATCTTGAAAAGTTCTATCTTACTCAAATTGTTTTTCTCCCATGTTAACACGGTAGGCCTTTTGGAGTGTCCCCAATTACTAACACACGCGGGCAGGAATATCGTAGAGTATAGTAAGGGCTAAGTTAAATAAAATACAATTTTAATATTAGGGTATCTTCTACTTCTCGACCTTTCCTACACTATAGCAACTACATTAAGAGTTATATATGACAAGATCGCTAACCTCGACAAAGGCCACGAATGAGGGCTGTCAGTAGTGGCAGGATGTCATTTCTATTTACAGTTTTATTTTAACCACTTCTTTCCTACTTTTTACTTTTCTACGTATTCTTTTACTTTTCTAACCCCCTTCTCCACCTTAATTCCAACCTTCCCCCCTCCTTTTACCTCCTTAATTGATCATACCCTCCCACCGACTTGCCATTGCTGTGGTTGACATCGACCCATCCCTAAAACTAAAATTGCTCCACTCTTGTTAAATGGAGTGGGCAATCGAGGTGAACACATCAGTTAGTGTGTGTTCAACTCCCGTCGCGTGTGGTCGCTGTTTTCCTGAGGAATGGTAAGTGTTTTTTGATTTTTTCCATTTATATTAGATTATATATTACATATTACAACATTACATTTATTATCTAACAATTACTAGTTAATTGTTATATATTATATCATTCATCAATTTTGATCGCCTCTATGAGGCAATTTAAATAATTAATTTTCGTCTTGAGCCATTCATGGCCATTTTCTCTGTATATATATGGGTGATTGCACACATACTAGTTATGTGGGTAAGCGCTTATATATATGATAAGCCCACTGATGAGTCCCTTTCAGGCCAGGGACGAAAAACGTTTCTGGGCGGTGCCTGTAAAGTAGTTTTTAGGCAAAAAGGCCTACTTATAATTGTTATGAGAGTGTCTTTTATTGACATTTCTATAACAATTTTTGTTTGTTTTTCGGTTTTTGTTTGTTTTTGTGTGTTTTTTGTGCCAATGTTTTTCATTTTTGTTTTGTTTTTTGCACTTTGTAATGACATGTAGGAATACTGTAGAACAAAGAGATAGGGATAGATATTTTGACAATAATTTGTTTCTTCCTAGGACAGCTAGGGACAAATCCAAAAAACGTACGCGACAGCCATAATAGGTGTAGCTCAGCTAAAAAGAGGAGAATATAGCTTTAAGCAGAAAGAGATATGTTGAGAATACAGTGGGGGAGGTTAGAGATCGTTAGTTGCCCGATCTCTCACCTCTAAATCACGGTCAACACAACTAGGGTAAGAAAAGCTCTTAATTCCCGCTTCCGTCTCGTTTTCTCTAATTTAAACAATAGTATCTGATTACGCGTTAATAATTCTTCCTACTTAACCTCAATCGATTAATTAAGAGTTTAAAAGATTAATAATTCATAATAAAAATATTTAAAATTAAAAATTAAAAATTCATACGCGAACAATTCTCTAGCTAGGTACAAAAATGAAAAATTGTCTTCCGATCGTTCACTTAGCTCAGGAAGGGTAGAACTCCGTCATTAATCGTGATGGCTGACTAATGATGCGACTTATGGTTTTGGGTCCATCAGACCCAAACTCAGGTAAAAAACAGATTAGGAGTGGGTAGGTGTTATGTTTTATTTATTTTTTCGTTTTCATAGGATCCCTTGTTTTTCATCAAACATTTCCTAACATAGCAACCCACACTGGTTCCGGTAATGTTGAATGCGCATCTGGATTGAGTAATGTGGCTGGCATTTGGACAACCCTTCGTCAAATAGGCTAAACAAGGACGGTTTATGGTTCGGTTGTTTCACGGCCATTTGAGGCCTCCTGTTGATCAGGCTCCCTTCGGGGTCATGCGCCGCTTTACCCTTCGGGGTTTATGCATAGCATGGCTTGATTTATGATTGGGAGATATCAACTCATAGGCTTCATGTGACCTGTTCACTGACTCATGGATTAACCTTTTTCTGCCCTATATTGGCAAATCTTGAAAAGTTCTATCTTACTCAAATTGTTTTTCTCCCATGTTAACACGGTAGGCCTTTTGGAGTGTCCCCAATTACTAACACACGCGGGCAGGAATATCGTAGAGTATAGTAAGGGCTAAGTTAAATAAAATACAATTTTAATATTAGGGTATCTTCTACTTCTCGACCTTTCCTACACTATAGCAACTACATTAAGAGTTATATATGACAAGATCGCTAACCTCGACAAAGGCCACGAATGAGGGCTGTCAGTAGTGGCAGGATGTCATTTCTATTTACAGTTTTATTTTAACCACTTCTTTCCTACTTTTTACTTTTCTACGTATTCTTTTACTTTTCTAACCCCCTTCTCCACCTTAATTCCAACCTTCCCCCCTCCTTTTACCTCCTTAATTGATCATACCCTCCCACCGACTTGCCATTGCTGTGGTTGACATCGACCCATCCCTAAAACTAAAATTGCTCCACTCTTGTTAAATGGAGTGGGCAATCGAGGTGAACACATCAGTTAGTGTGTGTTCAACTCCCGTCGCGTGTGGTCGCTGTTTTCCTGAGGAATGGTAAGTGTTTTTTGATTTTTTCCATTTATATTAGATTATATATTACATATTACAACATTACATTTATTATCTAACAATTACTAGTTAATTGTTATATATTATATCATTCATCAATTTTGATCGCCTCTATGAGGCAATTTAAATAATTAATTTTCGTCTTGAGCCATTCATGGCCATTTTCTCTGTATATATATGGGTGATTGCACACATACTAGTTATGTGGGTAAGCGCTTATATATATGATAAGCCCACTGATGAGTCCCTTTCAGGCCAGGGACGAAAAACGTTTCTGGGCGGTGCCTGTAAAGTAGTTTTTAGGCAAAAAGGCCTACTTATAATTGTTATGAGAGTGTCTTTTATTGACATTTCTATAACAATTTTTGTTTGTTTTTCGGTTTTTGTTTGTTTTTGTGTGTTTTTTGTGCCAATGTTTTTCATTTTTGTTTTGTTTTTTGCACTTTGTAATGACATGTAGGAATACTGTAGAACAAAGAGATAGGGATAGATATTTTGACAATAATTTGTTTCTTCCTAGGACAGCTAGGGACAAATCCAAAAAACGTACGCGACAGCCATAATAGGTGTAGCTCAGCTAAAAAGAGGAGAATATAGCTTTAAGCAGAAAGAGATATGTTGAGAATACAGTGGGGGAGGTTAGAGATCGTTAGTTGCCCGATCTCTCACCTCTAAATCACGGTCAACACAACTAGGGTAAGAAAAGCTCTTAATTCCCGCTTCCGTCTCGTTTTCTCTAATTTAAACAATAGTATCTGATTACGCGTTAATAATTCTTCCTACTTAACCTCAATCGATTAATTAAGAGTTTAAAAGATTAATAATTCATAATAAAAATATTTAAAATTAAAAATTAAAAATTCATACGCGAACAATTCTCTAGCTAGGTACAAAAATGAAAAATTGTCTTCCGATCGTTCACTTAGCTCAGGAAGGGTAGAACTCCGTCATTAATCGTGATGGCTGACTAATGATGCGACTTATGGTTTTGGGTCCATCAGACCCAAACTCAGGTAAAAAACAGATTAGGAGTGGGTAGGTGTTATGTTTTATTTATTTTTTCGTTTTCATAGGATCCCTTGTTTTTCATCAAACATTTCCTAACATAGCAACCCACACTGGTTCCGGTAATGTTGAATGCGCATCTGGATTGAGTAATGTGGCTGGCATTTGGACAACCCTTCGTCAAATAGGCTAAACAAGGACGGTTTATGGTTCGGTTGTTTCACGGCCATTTGAGGCCTCCTGTTGATCAGGCTCCCTTCGGGGTCATGCGCCGCTTTACCCTTCGGGGTTTATGCATAGCATGGCTTGATTTATGATTGGGAGATATCAACTCATAGGCTTCATGTGACCTGTTCACTGACTCATGGATTAACCTTTTTCTGCCCTATATTGGCAAATCTTGAAAAGTTCTATCTTACTCAAATTGTTTTTCTCCCATGTTAACACGGTAGGCCTTTTGGAGTGTCCCCAATTACTAACACACGCGGGCAGGAATATCGTAGAGTATAGTAAGGGCTAAGTTAAATAAAATACAATTTTAATATTAGGGTATCTTCTACTTCTCGACCTTTCCTACACTATAGCAACTACATTAAGAGTTATATATGACAAGATCGCTAACCTCGACAAAGGCCACGAATGAGGGCTGTCAGTAGTGGCAGGATGTCATTTCTATTTACAGTTTTATTTTAACCACTTCTTTCCTACTTTTTACTTTTCTACGTATTCTTTTACTTTTCTAACCCCCTTCTCCACCTTAATTCCAACCTTCCCCCCTCCTTTTACCTCCTTAATTGATCATACCCTCCCACCGACTTGCCATTGCTGTGGTTGACATCGACCCATCCCTAAAACTAAAATTGCTCCACTCTTGTTAAATGGAGTGGGCAATCGAGGTGAACACATCAGTTAGTGTGTGTTCAACTCCCGTCGCGTGTGGTCGCTGTTTTCCTGAGGAATGGTAAGTGTTTTTTGATTTTTTCCATTTATATTAGATTATATATTACATATTACAACATTACATTTATTATCTAACAATTACTAGTTAATTGTTATATATTATATCATTCATCAATTTTGATCGCCTCTATGAGGCAATTTAAATAATTAATTTTCGTCTTGAGCCATTCATGGCCATTTTCTCTGTATATATATGGGTGATTGCACACATACTAGTTATGTGGGTAAGCGCTTATATATATGATAAGCCCACTGATGAGTCCCTTTCAGGCCAGGGACGAAAAACGTTTCTGGGCGGTGCCTGTAAAGTAGTTTTTAGGCAAAAAGGCCTACTTATAATTGTTATGAGAGTGTCTTTTATTGACATTTCTATAACAATTTTTGTTTGTTTTTCGGTTTTTGTTTGTTTTTGTGTGTTTTTTGTGCCAATGTTTTTCATTTTTGTTTTGTTTTTTGCACTTTGTAATGACATGTAGGAATACTGTAGAACAAAGAGATAGGGATAGATATTTTGACAATAATTTGTTTCTTCCTAGGACAGCTAGGGACAAATCCAAAAAACGTACGCGACAGCCATAATAGGTGTAGCTCAGCTAAAAAGAGGAGAATATAGCTTTAAGCAGAAAGAGATATGTTGAGAATACAGTGGGGGAGGTTAGAGATCGTTAGTTGCCCGATCTCTCACCTCTAAATCACGGTCAACACAACTAGGGTAAGAAAAGCTCTTAATTCCCGCTTCCGTCTCGTTTTCTCTAATTTAAACAATAGTATCTGATTACGCGTTAATAATTCTTCCTACTTAACCTCAATCGATTAATTAAGAGTTTAAAAGATTAATAATTCATAATAAAAATATTTAAAATTAAAAATTAAAAATTCATACGCGAACAATTCTCTAGCTAGGTACAAAAATGAAAAATTGTCTTCCGATCGTTCACTTAGCTCAGGAAGGGTAGAACTCCGTCATTAATCGTGATGGCTGACTAATGATGCGACTTATGGTTTTGGGTCCATCAGACCCAAACTCAGGTAAAAAACAGATTAGGAGTGGGTAGGTGTTATGTTTTATTTATTTTTTCGTTTTCATAGGATCCCTTGTTTTTCATCAAACATTTCCTAACATAGCAACCCACACTGGTTCCGGTAATGTTGAATGCGCATCTGGATTGAGTAATGTGGCTGGCATTTGGACAACCCTTCGTCAAATAGGCTAAACAAGGACGGTTTATGGTTCGGTTGTTTCACGGCCATTTGAGGCCTCCTGTTGATCAGGCTCCCTTCGGGGTCATGCGCCGCTTTACCCTTCGGGGTTTATGCATAGCATGGCTTGATTTATGATTGGGAGATATCAACTCATAGGCTTCATGTGACCTGTTCACTGACTCATGGATTAACCTTTTTCTGCCCTATATTGGCAAATCTTGAAAAGTTCTATCTTACTCAAATTGTTTTTCTCCCATGTTAACACGGTAGGCCTTTTGGAGTGTCCCCAATTACTAACACACGCGGGCAGGAATATCGTAGAGTATAGTAAGGGCTAAGTTAAATAAAATACAATTTTAATATTAGGGTATCTTCTACTTCTCGACCTTTCCTACACTATAGCAACTACATTAAGAGTTATATATGACAAGATCGCTAACCTCGACAAAGGCCACGAATGAGGGCTGTCAGTAGTGGCAGGATGTCATTTCTATTTACAGTTTTATTTTAACCACTTCTTTCCTACTTTTTACTTTTCTACGTATTCTTTTACTTTTCTAACCCCCTTCTCCACCTTAATTCCAACCTTCCCCCCTCCTTTTACCTCCTTAATTGATCATACCCTCCCACCGACTTGCCATTGCTGTGGTTGACATCGACCCATCCCTAAAACTAAAATTGCTCCACTCTTGTTAAATGGAGTGGGCAATCGAGGTGAACACATCAGTTAGTGTGTGTTCAACTCCCGTCGCGTGTGGTCGCTGTTTTCCTGAGGAATGGTAAGTGTTTTTTGATTTTTTCCATTTATATTAGATTATATATTACATATTACAACATTACATTTATTATCTAACAATTACTAGTTAATTGTTATATATTATATCATTCATCAATTTTGATCGCCTCTATGAGGCAATTTAAATAATTAATTTTCGTCTTGAGCCATTCATGGCCATTTTCTCTGTATATATATGGGTGATTGCACACATACTAGTTATGTGGGTAAGCGCTTATATATATGATAAGCCCACTGATGAGTCCCTTTCAGGCCAGGGACGAAAAACGTTTCTGGGCGGTGCCTGTAAAGTAGTTTTTAGGCAAAAAGGCCTACTTATAATTGTTATGAGAGTGTCTTTTATTGACATTTCTATAACAATTTTTGTTTGTTTTTCGGTTTTTGTTTGTTTTTGTGTGTTTTTTGTGCCAATGTTTTTCATTTTTGTTTTGTTTTTTGCACTTTGTAATGACATGTAGGAATACTGTAGAACAAAGAGATAGGGATAGATATTTTGACAATAATTTGTTTCTTCCTAGGACAGCTAGGGACAAATCCAAAAAACGTACGCGACAGCCATAATAGGTGTAGCTCAGCTAAAAAGAGGAGAATATAGCTTTAAGCAGAAAGAGATATGTTGAGAATACAGTGGGGGAGGTTAGAGATCGTTAGTTGCCCGATCTCTCACCTCTAAATCACGGTCAACACAACTAGGGTAAGAAAAGCTCTTAATTCCCGCTTCCGTCTCGTTTTCTCTAATTTAAACAATAGTATCTGATTACGCGTTAATAATTCTTCCTACTTAACCTCAATCGATTAATTAAGAGTTTAAAAGATTAATAATTCATAATAAAAATATTTAAAATTAAAAATTAAAAATTCATACGCGAACAATTCTCTAGCTAGGTACAAAAATGAAAAATTGTCTTCCGATCGTTCACTTAGCTCAGGAAGGGTAGAACTCCGTCATTAATCGTGATGGCTGACTAATGATGCGACTTATGGTTTTGGGTCCATCAGACCCAAACTCAGGTAAAAAACAGATTAGGAGTGGGTAGGTGTTATGTTTTATTTATTTTTTCGTTTTCATAGGATCCCTTGTTTTTCATCAAACATTTCCTAACATAGCAACCCACACTGGTTCCGGTAATGTTGAATGCGCATCTGGATTGAGTAATGTGGCTGGCATTTGGACAACCCTTCGTCAAATAGGCTAAACAAGGACGGTTTATGGTTCGGTTGTTTCACGGCCATTTGAGGCCTCCTGTTGATCAGGCTCCCTTCGGGGTCATGCGCCGCTTTACCCTTCGGGGTTTATGCATAGCATGGCTTGATTTATGATTGGGAGATATCAACTCATAGGCTTCATGTGACCTGTTCACTGACTCATGGATTAACCTTTTTCTGCCCTATATTGGCAAATCTTGAAAAGTTCTATCTTACTCAAATTGTTTTTCTCCCATGTTAACACGGTAGGCCTTTTGGAGTGTCCCCAATTACTAACACACGCGGGCAGGAATATCGTAGAGTATAGTAAGGGCTAAGTTAAATAAAATACAATTTTAATATTAGGGTATCTTCTACTTCTCGACCTTTCCTACACTATAGCAACTACATTAAGAGTTATATATGACAAGATCGCTAACCTCGACAAAGGCCACGAATGAGGGCTGTCAGTAGTGGCAGGATGTCATTTCTATTTACAGTTTTATTTTAACCACTTCTTTCCTACTTTTTACTTTTCTACGTATTCTTTTACTTTTCTAACCCCCTTCTCCACCTTAATTCCAACCTTCCCCCCTCCTTTTACCTCCTTAATTGATCATACCCTCCCACCGACTTGCCATTGCTGTGGTTGACATCGACCCATCCCTAAAACTAAAATTGCTCCACTCTTGTTAAATGGAGTGGGCAATCGAGGTGAACACATCAGTTAGTGTGTGTTCAACTCCCGTCGCGTGTGGTCGCTGTTTTCCTGAGGAATGGTAAGTGTTTTTTGATTTTTTCCATTTATATTAGATTATATATTACATATTACAACATTACATTTATTATCTAACAATTACTAGTTAATTGTTATATATTATATCATTCATCAATTTTGATCGCCTCTATGAGGCAATTTAAATAATTAATTTTCGTCTTGAGCCATTCATGGCCATTTTCTCTGTATATATATGGGTGATTGCACACATACTAGTTATGTGGGTAAGCGCTTATATATATGATAAGCCCACTGATGAGTCCCTTTCAGGCCAGGGACGAAAAACGTTTCTGGGCGGTGCCTGTAAAGTAGTTTTTAGGCAAAAAGGCCTACTTATAATTGTTATGAGAGTGTCTTTTATTGACATTTCTATAACAATTTTTGTTTGTTTTTCGGTTTTTGTTTGTTTTTGTGTGTTTTTTGTGCCAATGTTTTTCATTTTTGTTTTGTTTTTTGCACTTTGTAATGACATGTAGGAATACTGTAGAACAAAGAGATAGGGATAGATATTTTGACAATAATTTGTTTCTTCCTAGGACAGCTAGGGACAAATCCAAAAAACGTACGCGACAGCCATAATAGGTGTAGCTCAGCTAAAAAGAGGAGAATATAGCTTTAAGCAGAAAGAGATATGTTGAGAATACAGTGGGGGAGGTTAGAGATCGTTAGTTGCCCGATCTCTCACCTCTAAATCACGGTTAACACAACTAGGGTAAGAAAAGCTCTTAATTCCCGCTTCCGTCTCGTTTTCTCTAATTTAAACAATAGTATCTGATTACGCGTTAATAATTCTTCCTACTTAACCTCAATCGATTAATTAAGAGTTTAAAAGATTAATAATTCATAATAAAAATATTTAAAATTAAAAATTAAAAATTCATACGCGAACAATTCTCTAGCTAGGTACAAAAATGAAAAATTGTCTTCCGATCGTTCACTTAGCTCAGGAAGGGTAGAACTCCGTCATTAATCGTGATGGCTGACTAATGATGCGACTTATGGTTTTGGGTCCATCAGACCCAAACTCAGGTAAAAAACAGATTAGGAGTGGGTAGGTGTTATGTTTTATTTATTTTTTCGTTTTCATAGGATCCCTTGTTTTTCATCAAACATTTCCTAACATAGCAACCCACACTGGTTCCGGTAATGTTGAATGCGCATCTGGATTGAGTAATGTGGCTGGCATTTGGACAACCCTTCGTCAAATAGGCTAAACAAGGACGGTTTATGGTTCGGTTGTTTCACGGCCATTTGAGGCCTCCTGTTGATCAGGCTCCCTTCGGGGTCATGCGCCGCTTTACCCTTCGGGGTTTATGCATAGCATGGCTTGATTTATGATTGGGAGATATCAACTCATAGGCTTCATGTGACCTGTTCACTGACTCATGGATTAACCTTTTTCTGCCCTATATTGGCAAATCTTGAAAAGTTCTATCTTACTCAAATTGTTTTTCTCCCATGTTAACACGGTAGGCCTTTTGGAGTGTCCCCAATTACTAACACACGCGGGCAGGAATATCGTAGAGTATAGTAAGGGCTAAGTTAAATAAAATACAATTTTAATATTAGGGTATCTTCTACTTCTCGACCTTTCCTACACTATAGCAACTACATTAAGAGTTATATATGACAAGATCGCTAACCTCGACAAAGGCCACGAATGAGGGCTGTCAGTAGTGGCAGGATGTCATTTCTATTTACAGTTTTATTTTAACCACTTCTTTCCTACTTTTTACTTTTCTACGTATTCTTTTACTTTTCTAACCCCCTTCTCCACCTTAATTCCAACCTTCCCCCCTCCTTTTACCTCCTTAATTGATCATACCCTCCCACCGACTTGCCATTGCTGTGGTTGACATCGACCCATCCCTAAAACTAAAATTGCTCCACTCTTGTTAAATGGAGTGGGCAATCGAGGTGAACACATCAGTTAGTGTGTGTTCAACTCCCGTCGCGTGTGGTCGCTGTTTTCCTGAGGAATGGTAAGTGTTTTTTGATTTTTTCCATTTATATTAGATTATATATTACATATTACAACATTACATTTATTATCTAACAATTACTAGTTAATTGTTATATATTATATCATTCATCAATTTTGATCGCCTCTATGAGGCAATTTAAATAATTAATTTTCGTCTTGAGCCATTCATGGCCATTTTCTCTGTATATATATGGGTGATTGCACACATACTAGTTATGTGGGTAAGCGCTTATATATATGATAAGCCCACTGATGAGTCCCTTTCAGGCCAGGGACGAAAAACGTTTCTGGGCGGTGCCTGTAAAGTAGTTTTTAGGCAAAAAGGCCTACTTATAATTGTTATGAGAGTGTCTTTTATTGACATTTCTATAACAATTTTTGTTTGTTTTTCGGTTTTTGTTTGTTTTTGTGTGTTTTTTGTGCCAATGTTTTTCATTTTTGTTTTGTTTTTTGCACTTTGTAATGACATGTAGGAATACTGTAGAACAAAGAGATAGGGATAGATATTTTGACAATAATTTGTTTCTTCCTAGGACAGCTAGGGACAAATCCAAAAAACGTACGCGACAGCCATAATAGGTGTAGCTCAGCTAAAAAGAGGAGAATATAGCTTTAAGCAGAAAGAGATATGTTGAGAATACAGTGGGGGAGGTTAGAGATCGTTAGTTGCCCGATCTCTCACCTCTAAATCACGGTCAACACAACTAGGGTAAGAAAAGCTCTTAATTCCCGCTTCCGTCTCGTTTTCTCTAATTTAAACAATAGTATCTGATTACGCGTTAATAATTCTTCCTACTTAACCTCAATCGATTAATTAAGAGTTTAAAAGATTAATAATTCATAATAAAAATATTTAAAATTAAAAATTAAAAATTCATACGCGAACAATTCTCTAGCTAGGTACAAAAATGAAAAATTGTCTTCCGATCGTTCACTTAGCTCAGGAAGGGTAGAACTCCGTCATTAATCGTGATGGCTGACTAATGATGCGACTTATGGTTTTGGGTCCATCAGACCCAAACTCAGGTAAAAAACAGATTAGGAGTGGGTAGGTGTTATGTTTTATTTATTTTTTCGTTTTCATAGGATCCCTTGTTTTTCATCAAACATTTCCTAACATAGCAACCCACACTGGTTCCGGTAATGTTGAATGCGCATCTGGATTGAGTAATGTGGCTGGCATTTGGACAACCCTTCGTCAAATAGGCTAAACAAGGACGGTTTATGGTTCGGTTGTTTCACGGCCATTTGAGGCCTCCTGTTGATCAGGCTCCCTTCGGGGTCATGCGCCGCTTTACCCTTCGGGGTTTATGCATAGCATGGCTTGATTTATGATTGGGAGATATCAACTCATAGGCTTCATGTGACCTGTTCACTGACTCATGGATTAACCTTTTTCTGCCCTATATTGGCAAATCTTGAAAAGTTCTATCTTACTCAAATTGTTTTTCTCCCATGTTAACACGGTAGGCCTTTTGGAGTGTCCCCAATTACTAACACACGCGGGCAGGAATATCGTAGAGTATAGTAAGGGCTAAGTTAAATAAAATACAATTTTAATATTAGGGTATCTTCTACTTCTCGACCTTTCCTACACTATAGCAACTACATTAAGAGTTATATATGACAAGATCGCTAACCTCGACAAAGGCCACGAATGAGGGCTGTCAGTAGTGGCAGGATGTCATTTCTATTTACAGTTTTATTTTAACCACTTCTTTCCTACTTTTTACTTTTCTACGTATTCTTTTACTTTTCTAACCCCCTTCTCCACCTTAATTCCAACCTTCCCCCCTCCTTTTACCTCCTTAATTGATCATACCCTCCCACCGACTTGCCATTGCTGTGGTTGACATCGACCCATCCCTAAAACTAAAATTGCTCCACTCTTGTTAAATGGAGTGGGCAATCGAGGTGAACACATCAGTTAGTGTGTGTTCAACTCCCGTCGCGTGTGGTCGCTGTTTTCCTGAGGAATGGTAAGTGTTTTTTGATTTTTTCCATTTATATTAGATTATATATTACATATTACAACATTACATTTATTATCTAACAATTACTAGTTAATTGTTATATATTATATCATTCATCAATTTTGATCGCCTCTATGAGGCAATTTAAATAATTAATTTTCGTCTTGAGCCATTCATGGCCATTTTCTCTGTATATATATGGGTGATTGCACACATACTAGTTATGTGGGTAAGCGCTTATATATATGATAAGCCCACTGATGAGTCCCTTTCAGGCCAGGGACGAAAAACGTTTCTGGGCGGTGCCTGTAAAGTAGTTTTTAGGCAAAAAGGCCTACTTATAATTGTTATGAGAGTGTCTTTTATTGACATTTCTATAACAATTTTTGTTTGTTTTTCGGTTTTTGTTTGTTTTTGTGTGTTTTTTGTGCCAATGTTTTTCATTTTTGTTTTGTTTTTTGCACTTTGTAATGACATGTAGGAATACTGTAGAACAAAGAGATAGGGATAGATATTTTGACAATAATTTGTTTCTTCCTAGGACAGCTAGGGACAAATCCAAAAAACGTACGCGACAGCCATAATAGGTGTAGCTCAGCTAAAAAGAGGAGAATATAGCTTTAAGCAGAAAGAGATATGTTGAGAATACAGTGGGGGAGGTTAGAGATCGTTAGTTGCCCGATCTCTCACCTCTAAATCACGGTCAACACAACTAGGGTAAGAAAAGCTCTTAATTCCCGCTTCCGTCTCGTTTTCTCTAATTTAAACAATAGTATCTGATTACGCGTTAATAATTCTTCCTACTTAACCTCAATCGATTAATTAAGAGTTTAAAAGATTAATAATTCATAATAAAAATATTTAAAATTAAAAATTAAAAATTCATACGCGAACAATTCTCTAGCTAGGTACAAAAATGAAAAATCCCTTTCAGGCCAGGGACGAAAAACGTTTCTGGGCGTGCCTGTAAAGTAGTTTTAGGCAAAAAATGCCTTCTCATAAATTGTTATGGGAGTGTCTCTTATGACACTTTTATAACAATTTTTTGCTTGCTTTCTCGGTTTTTGTTTGTTTTTGTGTTTTTTGTTTTCAGTGTTTTCATGTTTGTTTTGTTTTTTGGGTTTTCATTTTTGTGTTCTGTTAAAGTTTATTTATCTATTTTATTATTATTTTATATGGATAAATCAGGCAGGCTTTTAAGTATACAATTTTTTTGGTTTTTCTTTTTCGAACCGGGACAAATGACGTACGAAACAGCCATCTTAGTATAGACTTCCAGATTAGGTAGCTCTTACGTAGGGGAAAAAAAGTGATGATTGTGGATGAAATAAACCAGGGTTAGGAACCAATGGTTGCTTGGTTCTTCACCTAGGAGTTGCCCCAGTCAACACGTGTAGGGCTTAGAACATAAAAAACGGGAGAAAAATTAAAAATTTTTAATTAACATTTTATTCATTTCAATAGAAAATTGATTAAAATATTTAACGATTATTTAAAATTTTCATATTTAGATTTATCTTAACTAACATTCAACTCATTTTAATAAAAAAATTGATTAAAGTATATAATGATTACTTAAATTTTCGTATTTAAACTAATTAATAAATATTAAAAAAATTTTCATTCTTAACGGTTAGTTTTAGCCAGGGACAAAAAGCTTAACGTTCTGACCAAATATAACCATAGCTTCGGCAGGGTAAAAATCTACCATGCAAACGATGATGGCTGTTGGCTGGTAGACTTAATGGTTGGGTTCCTTGATGAACCCAGCCTGGGGGATTTAGGCAAATGTGTGAGTAGGCATAGGTCCCTGTCTCACACCCTGTACTTTAGGTGACTCGCCAAACCTTTTTCAGGTAACGAGAAGCCGGTACAGGAGGGATGTCATATGGTGGACATTAGAGTGCCAATGTGCTGTTGTTTTGATATTCACATGGGCTAATCCTGTGATATTACTCTTTCCGGAGTTCATTTATGGCTTGGTTATGTGACGGAGTATGTCCGAACAGTTGGCTCGTGGGTCTAGCATGGAACAGTGGTTGACACATACTTGTCAGTAAAGCATTTGATGTATCCGGTGGTAAAAGGGGGCGGTCCTTATATTCTCTCATTATCCCGTGACTTCAAGATTCGATGAATCTAGGTCCCGGTTATTGAGGGTTTTTGACCTCCTCCTAACTTAAATCTGGATGTACTTAAGGTCCCTCCCATCACCCCTAAGGTATTAGATGAGATATATATATACATTCAAAAAAGTATAGAAATATAAGATAGTTTAGAAAGTTAATTGGAATTTGCAAAACGTAATTAAGGTTAGGTCTGGTCATTGGATTAGTTTAGAGGGAGCGGGTGTAGGTCCCAGGATTCCGTCTAACATGCTTCTCATTATTCGATGAATATGAGTTGCATCTAGAGGAGTTTTAGACCGTTCGCCAACTCCAATTCTGAGCCTATCTAAGACTCCCCGTCCCCTAGTTAAGATATGGCAAAAGTATATATAAAAAACATAATAATACTTATTCAAAACTAACATTATGTAGATTGTTAAAAAAAGTAAAAGAATTAACCGCAACCACAGGGTTAGATTTTATATGGCACTAGGATCCTACTTGGACTATAGTCACGATAAGGGGACTGCCGGGTAGATCCAATAGGGCCCCTCTAGGGATTATCAACTTATAATTTTGCAGTTATATTTTTTCATTTATTGTGACGATTATAAACGCACAATTTTAATTATTTTAATTTAATTTAATCTTAACTAAGATAGAGTATACTACATACATAGGTATGGGACTCTCCGTTGTCTTGACGTCGTGGGTAGTCGTCAATTGAAAGCGTCGCGTCGTGGGTAGATTAGGATAGTGCGCAATTGGCCAATGAAGCTGAGCCGGGCGACTTATATCGTTCGGGCGGCGCCATGTTAGCGACCGCTGGCTGGTGGAGGGGTCCGCTTTTGTCTGTCCGGGACAAAGATCGGGAGTTGGTCCGAGAAATCGGTGAAAATCCTCTCTCAGGGGGCCAATGAAGCGCCAGGTTGGGCACCGAGGGGTCTCGTGTTAATACGATGCGTCTCGACTTGCGGGGACCCGTTTCAGAGGCAATGCCCTACGTCGCAGAACGGCTGCACCCCCCCACCCAGCTTACCGATGTACGCCGATGTGTGCGTACCGTACCGACGATTGGGGGCTGTCGCCCGCACGCTCTGGTTCTAGTGTCTGCATGATTCTAAATCATGAGTTGCCCAGTGACTGGACATTGGTGGGCTGCTAGTTGGGTAGGGGTCCACTATTGCCTGTCGAGGTCGAAAGACCGGGAGTTGATCTGAGCAAGCTTAATTGCAGACGGTCTAGATCCTCTCCTACGGCATCCTAGGGAGACCGGGAGTCGATCTGAGCAAGCTTCGTTGCAGTCGGTCTAGATCCTCTCCTAGGGAATCCTGAGGAGTCGGGGCGCTCGGTCTTAGCACAGCGAGTTTTGTCGATGTTAATACGACACAGCAGAACTGTGCGGATCTGCACCCGTGCCATTCGACAGAACGGTCACCCCCTGCACAAGTGGCAGAGAGCCCCAATGCCCGTCTGCCAAATTGGGGTAGAAACGAACCCCCGCGTGCCGTGGACAGGGTGGCTCGCTTGCAAGCGCCTGAGATATACGGCGTTTTTACCCATATTTATTATGTAAAGTATGTTTGAATATTTTCTCAGTTATTGGAAATATTCAAAATAGGAGTTTGAAGTATTAGTATTGTTGTGCAGGAAATTTTCAACAAGTTAAAAGTGGAAATTGATTGTACAACCTTAGGTTAGTACATTGATTAGGTCTATGCAACAAAAATTAACCTAGTTTAGTCACGTGTAAAAAAACACCATGCACTCAAGTTATGAGTAATGGGCAAAAAAACACACGCAAACCATAGGTAAAAGTAATATCACTACGTATTAAATTTAATCCGCACGACGGTATATATAGTATTTTTAAGTATATTAGTATTCAAAGTTAATTGAATAACTAAATATAAGTAAACTCGCCATTTTTCGGGTTTTGGTAGCGACCCTCCCCTATACAAAAATTGCATCACCCATGCTTATGGGTATGAAACAGAGGTGAACACATCAGTCAGTATGTGTTCAACTCTCGTCGCGTGTGGTCGCTGTCTCCCTGAGGAATGGTAAGTGGTTTTTTGATTTTTTTGATTTTTTCATTTTCCATCGTTCCTTTTTTATATTATATTACATTATATTATATTATTATTAATTTTATTATATTATAGTATTATTAAATATAAATATACGCGCCATTTTTCGGGTTTTGGTAGCGACCCTCTCCTATACAAAAGATTGCATCACCCATACTTATGGGTATGAAACAGAGGTGAACACATCAGTCAGTATGTGTTCAACTCTCGTCGCGTGTGGTCGCTGTCTCCCTGAGGAATGGTAAGTGGTTTTTGATTTTTTTGATTTTTTCATTTTCCATCGTTCCTTTTTATATTATACTAGAGTAACCCTGCCCGCGTTGCTGGACAATACAATAACATACGTTTACGTCTTTGTATTAAAAATTAAATTTTCTAGAAAGAATAGACATTTTCCTGAAAAAGAAGTGCAAAATAATAAAAATTTTTTAAAGTGAGAACATCAAAAAGAAAAAAATTTATTGCAGAGCTTGGTGGTAAACGACATTTTTAGTATTGCCATTTTCACAAAAAATGAATAAAGACGACGGCTTCCCAACACGTGAACATGCAACATACAGTTGACCGTGTGAAAATACAGGAAATTCTAAATTTATTCCGCAAACTTGTATTCGTAGAAATTTTTCGATGTTTTTTTTTTATAAACCATCAGTGAAAGTAGACCTTTCCAACGCATGTACTCGTTTGAAAATCGGTTGAGTGGTTCTCGAGTTATAAAATCACGAACATAGGGCAACTCATTTTTATATATATAGATTACATTATATTATATTATATTGTATGATAGTATTATTATCAATTTTATTATATTATAATATTATTAAATATAAATAAACGCGCCATTTTTCGGGTTTTGGTAGCGACCCTCTCCTATACAAAAAATGGCATCACCCATGCTTATGGGTAGGAAACAGAGGTGAACACATCAGTCAGTATGTGTTCAACTCTCGTCGCGTGTGGTCGCTGTCTTCCTGAGGGATGGTAAGTGGTTTTTAGTTTTTCTATTTTATATTATATTATATTATTATTACTTAATAATTAGTTAACTACTTTTTAACAACTATTAACAACAATTATTATTAATTGTTTTGTTTACGTTAGTGTCTCTACGAGGCAATTCAAATAATTAATTTCTGCCTTAGCCATTTTTGGCCAAAAATTTTTCCTACGTATATATGGGTGATTGCACACATACTAGTTGTGTGTGTAAGCGCTTATATATATATAAAAAGCCCACTGATGAGTCCCTTTCAGGCCAGGGACGAAAAACGTTTCTGGGCGTGCCTGTAAAGTAGTTTTAGGCAAAAAATGCCTTCTCATAAATTGTTATGGGAGTGTCTCTTATGACACTTTTATAACAATTTTTTGCTTGCTTTCTCGGTTTTTGTTTGTTTTTGTGTTTTTTGTTTTCAGTGTTTTCATGTTTGTTTTGTTTTTTGGGTTTTCATTTTTGTGTTCTGTTAAAGTTTATTTATCTATTTTATTATTATTTTATATGGATAAATCAGGCAGGCTTTTAAGTATACAATTTTTTTGGTTTTTCTTTTTTCTTTTTCGAACCGGGACAAATGACGTACGAAACAGCCATCTTAGTATAGACTTCCAGATTAGGTAGCTCTTACGTAGGGGAAAAAAAGTGATGATTGTGGATGAAATAAACCAGGGTTAGGAACCAATGGTTGCTTGGTTCTTCACCTAGGAGTTGCCCCAGTCAACACGTGTAGGGCTTAGAACATAAAAAACGGGAGAAAAATTAAAAATTTTTAATTAACATTTTATTCATTTCAATAGAAAATTGATTAAAATATTTAACGATTATTTAAAATTTTCATATTTAGATTTATCTTAACTAACATTCAACTCATTTTAATAAAAAAATTGATTAAAGTATATAATGATTACTTAAATTTTCGTATTTAAACTAATTAATAAATATTAAAAAAATTTTCATTCTTAACGGTTAGTTTTAGCCAGGGACAAAAAGCTTAACAACAACAAGAAGGATAGAAAATAAATAACTATTACAATAACAACAATAAAAACAATAATAATAATAACACAAAAAACAGGTACCACAAAACACACGAAGCACGATAAAACAATATACACAACAATACACAGATAGGAAGCGAGAATAATCACACAAGGAAAATATAGAAAATCAAATAAATACTACCAAAAATAACACTAAGCTTCAAAAGAACACAATCAAAAAACACCACAAGCAAAAAGGAGCTAAAAATCGGTAGAACAAAAACTAACAAAACAATGAATATGCAACCCTGAAACACAGATAACAAAAACCAAAAAACACAAAAATCACATCCCTAGAAAAAATCAACATCAAAAAGAACAAACAAAAGGTATACAAAGTTAAGAAAACAGCAGTACGCAGGCAAAGTTCACAACAGAAAAACAAAGCTCACAACAGGAAAAATCAAAAACACGCACCATTAATACCAATAATTATAAGAAACTGATATAATCAAAAAGAAAACAAACATAACAGGGAATACGAGGAATATTACAAGAATGAAAAGAAAAAAATGGACTACTAGAAGATAATATGGAAAGTTTCTACACACAACAAGGAACACGGAAAAACAAAAGTAAGTAAAGTATAACAAATATGCCAAGGTTTTGCAATACCTGTATTTTACATAAACCACTAATAATAAATAAACCAAACTAGAATCGTTCCATAGACTACAAACAAAAAGGAGCACGGAAAAATACAGCAAAAAACACAAGGAAAGCACAGCAAAAAGAGACAAGTTTTTACAGATACCTTATACCTTGTAAATTATATCCTGAAAAACAAAAAAGCAATAAATAAAAATAAAAAACGAATCATGCAGTAAACAAAATTCCTCATTTCTGTACATACAATAAGACAAAAGTGTACACACACAACGAGCGGAGATGTTACAGGCATTTTCATGCCCCAGAAATCAAAGATAAGAAAAACAAAAATAAAAATCACTAACTCATGAACTAAAATAACAAAAAATTCTTCACTACCCAACAAGAACAAATGTGACACAATCAATTACGCTCTAGTATTACAGAAAACAAAAATCCACACCACTAACCCGAAAAACCAGTTCCCAAAAATTTAGTAGATATCTCACAAACCAAAAAAATTTTTTCGGAATTTATTACCGAAAACAAAAAGTTAGTCAATATCTCACAAACCAAAAAACTTTTTTCAGAATTTATTAGTCAATATCTCACAAACCAAATAAGTTTTCAGAATTTATTACCGAAAGGAAAAATTTGGTTGATATCTCACAAAACAAAAACTTACAGAATTTATTACTGAAAACAAAATTTCTTCTTACACAGAAAAAACAAGGTTTACACACCCATTAAGGTTTACACACCCATTAAGCCAAGCCGTTAGAGATATATACTTAACACAAAAACCAAAAAATAGCAAAATAAAAACCACTAACCCATGAACTAAAACAATGGAAATTTCTCTACCCAAAATTCACATAATTATAATATCTGCAGCATCCCAGAAAAATTTCACATCAGTATCCTGAAAAACAAGTTTTACACAATTTAGTTGATATCTCATAAACCAAAATTCTCAAAGGTTATTAACGCAAACAAAACTCCTCCAGTTCCTGTTACAAAGGAAAACAAAGATCCCACATCAAAAGAGCCAGGCCGTCCAGGATACTCCCAGATCACAAGAAACCAAAAAAGATAGCAAAATTTTCTAGAGCCAAAAATCTAGGCAGACCCGTTTATATCTAATAAACCATAAATATATCAAAATAAAAGGTACTATCTCACAAACCAAAAATATTTCTCCTACAATATCACAAACAACAAATTCACACAACCAAAATAAAAGGTACTATCTCCAAAACCAAATATATTTTTCTACAAAAAAAGATACTATCTCCTAAACCAAAAATATTTTTCTACAATACATAATGACACAAAACAACCGGTGTACATAGGTGAAAACCCTACACATTCATTCCTAACCACCTGGAAAAAACTCCCAGTTCCTAGTAATTCATCTCTAATATTAGAGAATCCAGATTAAAACAATCTGTTACTAGAAACATTTAATTAAGTTCCCCATAAGGAACTAAAAAAGCCCACTGATGAGTCCATGTTAGGTAATGGACGAAAAACGTTTATGGGCACTACCTAACAAAACAATCCTATACGTAGGAATTTTTCTATGATAAATGTATGTGTTAACCTGCACGGTTACATACAATCATACACACAAATAGCTCACTGTTTTTTTGTTTTTGTTAAATAGGCGTCTCACTGCATACATGCAAATCCACATTGTCGACATAACACGCGAATTAAAAATAAAAACATACCAATCGCAGGCGCATACAAAAGACCATACCACCAACACCATTGTGCAATTTTACACATGGATCTTGGTATGTGCATACATAAAAAGAAGGGAAACAGATACAGGAAACCAGCATAGGGAATGGGGAAAGGAGGATAAATCATTAGTCAGTGTAATTTGGAGTCTCACCGCGTATAACTCCCATATACCTTATTCATATAATCAGTACACATTACTCTGCTTATATTAGTATAATAAATAAAAAATAGCGTAAGGTTACCAACATAGGGAAAAATTTTTCAAAAAATGGGGTAACCCATTAGTTAGAACATTAAGTAGTTGCACCGCACAATAACAATAATAACAGTGATAAAAACAATATTAAATAATATATGATAATAACAATCTATTAATCCTACAATAATAAAGATGATAATAATGACAATAATAACAAGAACAATAATAATAATCATATCACAACACACATAAAAAACAGGTCAATGGGACGATCGGTTCACCTCACGAACCAAACACAATACGAACAAAAAACGAGTCATCACTTTTTATCATAAAAAAACTCACTTTTTCACAAAGCTGTAAGTAGTCAGATTTCGGTACAGACAACCATGAGTGCGGGGGAGAGGTGTAGGCTGCTCACCTGCCAACCGACACAATAATTGATTTTCAGCTCTGCACATTAGGGTCCAACTACGCCAGTGTGTAACTTATATATATCCTTATATACATTCTTCCAGTCCATATGCATCTAATTCCGCATTAATATCACTAATCTTACACACGCAGATATTCTGCACCTTCTATACTATTCCAGTTTTTATGCATATAACCTCACATTAATATTATCAAAATAAAACGTTTGCAGATATTCTGCACCAAAAAAGGAAAACATTTTCCATCTGGCGTTACACACAACAGATAGGGACAAAAACATATATAATCGTTCTACCGCTTTAGCTCATAGCTTAGGTAGGTCAGAAATCCATTGGGAATTCTTGATGACAAATTACACAATGGACTTAACGGGGGAGCCCCGATTTGAAAAAACCCGCCCTACGGGGGAACGTTTCCAAAAAAACACATATCCACCGAGAAAAAAACAGACAATAGAATAGGCAACACCACAAAAACATAATATTAAACAACACCCACACAACATTAACATAACAAGCATTCAAGTAACACATTTACCATGCATGCAACGCTAATTAAGGCTTATCCCCCTCTCCAGTCTCGTAAGTTTTATACCTCCTCGCGTATAGAGTTCACATACACACATAAAATACAGATTCAAAAAACCGGGACATAAAAAACCTAGCCTGAGTAGGTTCCCGCACTTAGCTGAGCACCACTGATGTCCACTGGGCAAAGAGTGCTCACACCTGCGGGAGGGCATCCTCGTGCTCCTATAGGTAGCCAAAACCAAAGCGACTACGCTAGGTCATATGTTCAACGAGGTGATACGTTTACTATTACATGTACCTTTTTCCGGGGCCAAGCATTATGTCTTGACCTGATTGGTGACGAAGGCCATGCATAACGCGAATCACTTCGGGGGGCGGCTGAACGTCCGAACACGGCAAGGCGCCTCATGGGGCGAAGGGGACTGCGTCCTCGGGGGAGGACTGGTGCCAAAAATGGTCATTATAATAATTTTTCAGCCAAAACAGGGCCCCCCCCTTGCCATATGGGATGCCATGCACGCCCAAAAAAAGGGGGTATCACACCAAAATCGGGGCCAGTCCACTCCTGTTGTTACATATTTAAGACAGTCGACCTATATAATAATACAATTTCATAGTATGAGTATATAACGCTAGGACAACACACACAAAACACAACTAACAATTATTTCGCTTTCATCTCTTCTATCCTTTTTCCTCTGCTTCTTCTCTAACCAGCAGCCTAGGTTATATGATGACCAGGGTCCCTGCTTCGGCTAAGGCCACGAATGAGGGCAGTCAGGTATACCCAACGGCCATCCGATCTAGAATCTTTCATAACTAAGTTTCAATCCTAAAAACTTCCTAGTAGGGTAGAATAGAAAAACACTAAAAACCAATAACACAAAAACACACCAACCCACTCACACCACACCCCACCCACCACATTACCCACACCAACATAAAAACCAAAATAAACAAAAAGATAACAGCAAAAAAACCTAATGACAAAAAACAAAGATAACAACAAAGAAACTAATAACAAAAAATAAGAAAATAAAAAAATAAAAATAACAATACAATAAAAATAATTTAAGGGGCAACGTTTAATCTCAAGGGTTTAGTTCCAAAAATTTATAGTCCCAATAAAGGCCAATTTACTAACCCACGCACTTGTCGTTTTCGGGGGTGACGTCGACCCACTCCTACATCCAAAAATGGCAACACTCTTGTTATATAGAGCATGCAACCGAGATGAACACATAAGTTAGTTTGTGTTCAACTCCCGTCACGAGGGGTCGCTGTCTTCCTGAGGAGGACCGGGAGGTTTTGTGATTAAATTTTTCGATTAGATTGTTTTCTCCTACCTTCTCCCTATTCATATGTATTATATTCATATTGAATGCAATTTTATGTTTAATACATTGATTGTACGTAATATTGTTATATTTAATCATTTAAGTGTGAGGTTTAATACACCTAATACGATTACAACTAATTTACCATAATCATTCTGTTGAATATATACTATCGCCACAACCAGAAGAGGTAGCACTAGGGTTTTTAGCTTAAGCTAGTTCACCGCAAGTATTTCACATGGCCCCGCTAGTATCTAAAACAGGTTCAAGGTCAAAAAGTTGTTAACCAAAACGTACCAAAACACGCCACTTAAACAAAAAACACAATCAACAAAAAAATCCAGAGAGCAATGATAAAAAAACATGATAAAAAACACAACAAAAAAGCCAAATACAAAAACTTCTCAATCAGAAAAAAACACAGAGCATCACCAAATGACCCGCCAATAATAACAAAACACAAGGAAATCAAAAACATACAAAAATATCAAAAAATCGGGTTACGCCTCAAAAAATACAAAAAACAACACAATACAACATTACCAAATGACTCGTCAATAATACAAAAATAACACAATGTAGCATTAATCTAGGCCAATCCACGAATATATAATTGTTCATATCCAAAAACACAAAAAACAATACAACATAAGATAATAATAATAAGTTTAATAATATACAATTAGGGATACCCAAAAATACAAAAAACAATACAACAAAAGATTTCTAAGTTGAACAAATAATGGTAATATTTGAGTATATTTGGGAGACCATCCACCTTCGTTTTCTGAGAAAAACGGAGGTCATCGTTGACAACCCTCTTAAAACAGATATGAGTATGGCTGTTTAAAAAACAGACACAAGAGAATGCCTGTCCTCCGTCATTTTACACCCAAGGGGGCAAGTCTGCTTCAGGCTGGTTGAAAGATCGACATGGCGGCAAAAGAAAAACGGAAAAAGTGTATAGAACAACAATACACCCTCCAGGAGACGGAAAGCAGCCAGCCAACGCAGGAAAACACGCCTCAGGAAGAGGAGCCGCCGCTCAGCCGGGGAGATGGTATTCCTAATACTGAAAAAAACATAACAGTCAAGAAAAAGTGCACACAAACAGGATCATAATCCTCAGAGCATACTTACCTTGGCAGCGGGACCGCTCCGACACGTCCAACCCTGACAATAAACGAAACGCCAAATCACGAACAAAACGTGGTAAACTGTCGGGCACCCTATCACCTACACATTCCAACCCATAAGCAGAATAGAGATCCCGAAACAACCTTAATTTTAAACCAGGAGCCAACCCACCGACAGTGCGCAACTTGATCAACTGAGAACCAAACTGATGACCATATGCCCTACGATGTTCATGAATAACACCACCTTCCCTAGACAACGCATCACACAACAAACTTTCAGCAGACCCAATTCCAGACACAAAAAAGACCCTGTCGCAACCCAAGCAACATAACAAATACACCTGAAACTCCTGGAAAAGTTCCTCACTGAGACACCCTTATAATTCCTCAAAGACAGGCCCAGTTTCTCGAAGAGAGTAGGAGCTTTACCAACAGTGGGCCAACCCAACTTGTAATCTCTACAGAGAACACCAATGATTCTACAGACGCCCTCACTTATATAACGCATGCCCTTCTTCCCTGACACTAGACAAGGCCCTTTATAACGACCCTTTTCGAAATAGTCACCAGACACACTAGGAGCAGACATACCAGAGGGGAGTGGCTCATAAAACACGGACGGACACATCAGAAAATCTACGTAAAAACCCGTACAACAACTGGACCCTGTCTACCTTACAACCCAAAACTCGCAACCAACACTCATCTGCAGCAGACAACCACCTAACATGCTTTTCTACCCCATTACGAAAGACCTCAGCCACCAAAACCCTAGGATAGGAATTCATATAAAACTGTTCCTCCCTAAAACTCAAATCCTCACATAAAAACCTATTAGAAGTAGCCTTCAAAATTTTCACCACAAACTGTCGCAACGTACCTAACTTCCACGAGAACTTATCATTAGATAAGAAATTTATCATCCTCATCGATTTCATGGGCTTCCGATATGTGGCAAAATAAAGGCGATGCTCAGACCTAACTAGTAACAAATCCAAAAAAGATATCGATTTCTCCACCGGCAAAATCCCACGGTATAGTCCATCAGAACCAGAAACCTCCCTTTCAATGGTCACCCCCAACCCGGTCAACTTCTCAAACTGAGACAAAAAAACCTCACAATTCTGCTCAGGAACATACAGAAGAAAATCATCAATATACTTCCAGAAATGCACTATACCAAACTGCTCGAAGAGTTCTTCCCGGTGCAGCTCTAAGTAATAATCTAGCAAAAGGGTCGCCAAAATACAAGAATCGCAACCCCCTTGGGGTAAACCCCTAACCTGCCTAAATACCCTAGCCCGATACATAAAATAATTCGCCTCAAAAAAACAATACCTCAAACAGTCAAAGAACACACTACGCTGCATACCAAAAATTTCAACATACCTATCCTCATTCAACAGATACTCTAAACACCCCAAGATTTTATCTTTACACATACTGGTGTACATGTCAGATATATCTACCTTCACGAACACATAACCTGAACACAGCGGTACCGCACCCAATTCAGTAACTACACTATCCAAATCCCTCACATTACGCCTACTCAACCTACCTGAAAACAGCCTGGTCAACAAATTACTGACCATCTTCTGCAGGGGATAAGTGTACCAATGTAAGGTACTACAAATGGGCCTACAAGGATGACCATCTTTATGAGTCTTAACTACCCCATACAGATAAGGAACACGTACCGCTTTCTCTCTGAAACCCCGTAAGGAACCCAGAACATCAGCAGACAAATAGGAAGGTTTAGCCCCATACAACCCCTTATCATTATAAGGCTGCAACAACATCTCTCTCAATTTCAAAAATCTTTTACGAAGAGCCTTGCGCTCCAGCTTGTAATCCTTCCCCACGGCTACATACACACCACGACGCTCACATTTCCCTATCCATGACGACATTTTCTCCTCATAAAGTCTAGAGCACATAAGCACACTACTACCCCCCTTATCGCTCTGCACAACAAGAACATCAGGGTACAACCGAAAAAAATCCCGAGCCTGACCATACATCTTTAACAAAATCTTTTCCTTCCCCGAAAAAGACCTAGACCTCATTTCGGACAGCAGACCCTCACACAAAAAGTCGACTTTAGCAATAAGATAAGACCGGGGGTCCAGACCACGCAAAAACGGCCTTATCATATAGAAAAATACCGGCCTCAATCCCATCACGCACGGTAAGCCTACCAGGAGGACAAAAACGTGGTCCAAAACTCAACAGAATCCGAGCACCTTGAGGAACCTCATACTCAGTAAAATTCTCCAACCCACCAACCACCTCACGTGGATAAGAAACCTCAAAAGCATACACTCGTTCATTCACCAGGCCCTCGTCAACCCTACCGCCCGCGGCAAGAACAGTACAAGGACTAGGACAGGATCCCACACCGCCACTAACCAAAGGAACGACACCGGTACTAAACAAAGGAGGAACAGGAGAACCAGTGACCTCAACAATCTCAGGATCATTAGAACCACCCAGATCAGACACACCAAGAGACACAATATCAACACCCCCATGACGCCCACTACACACACCCACACCCACCGGATCACAAATCCTGTCAACCACAGGAAGCGGAACGGGAGAACCAGAGATGACAACAACTTCAGAACCACCAGAACCATGCAGATCAGACACACTAGGAGACTCAACACCAACACCTTCAAGAAGCCCACTACACAGACCCACGTCCGCAGCATTACAAACCGGGTCAACCCCCAAAGGCGATACAAGGCCACTACACGAGTCCACGACACCAGACACCACACCAGTCCCCACAACTGAAACCTCCACATCAACGGGAATACCACCCCCCACACCACAGGAAACTCTAACCTTCTTGCCCGACAGCTCACCAAGCCCCATACTGGCTGCACGCTTCACCCCACAACGGAAAACTCCACAGGCTGAGGTACGCTCGGAGCCGAAAACGCTAACAACATCAGCACGCACGGAGGGCTCAACACCCACATCCGGCAGACCATTGAAAATCCCAGGATCGTTGGACACTATTTGCTTGTCAGTACCAAGAGGAGCGACACCTGGATAAAATACGAAAAAAGAATGAAAAGAAAAGGTCAGGAATCAAAACATATACATGCTCCTTACCAGATAATACATCACGGTCCACATCGGCCACATGCCAAGTTGTAGAGGAATCCCCCAGGGCAGGAGAGGAGCACTCGGGAGCAACAACGCCAACGTCATCCAAGAGCTGGAATAATTCCAAATCTTCATCCAACAAATCGGCGCAGTTAAGAGGGCTGGTAGACATAATTTCGAGGATATATTGAAGGCTTTGGAAGACTAAAAAAAGAAAATAACAGGTTAAAAAGAGATAAGAGTAAGGCAAAAAAATCACCACACATAAGGCAACACAACAACAAAAAACTGTAAAAACTGGAGCAACCCAGCCCACACCAGACATATAACCGCATGCCAACACAGGGTAACAAAAACAACAGCAACAACAAGAACTACCTGGAAAACAATAGACAGAATAAACCAATAAGGGAAGAACAGAAAAAATAACCTGAACCATACCAAAAAAATGCACAAACACAAGGGAGAAAATTCCAAGTACAAAACACACAAGAATAAACAAAAGAGAATCGGAACCAAAACCTACCCGCACGATAACCAACCAACCCTAACAAAACAGTTCATCACAACATACATAGAACACAACACACAATATACATTCAATACCCTGCACATCAAATAAACTAAACAATTCACCACAACGCATACATAGAACACAACACACAATATACTTTCAATACCCTGCACATCAAATAAAACGGGACGATAGTTTCCAAACAAAAAAACACAAAACTGCTGATTTCAGAAAATAACCAAAAAACGGAAGACGATACGGGAAAAACAAAAACATAACACACACCGGCACATAACCACAAAAGACCGAACCAACACACATAATAAACTAAACATAGAAAATAAAACTCAAAAAACATAACGAAAAATAGCAAGGATAGACATACTGATGAACATAGCAGAAGAACGGAACAAATACACAACAAAAAAATCCAAGAAAAAGCCAAAATTGGGAAAAATAAAATACAAGCAAGCACCCCAAGTATAAAAAAGAAACACCATAATCTACCAGCCAAAAACAAAATAAAAAATAACAAACAACTCAGATTCTTAACAACAAAAAGACACAAACAAAAAAACAATATAGAAAATAACAAACAACTTAGATTCTTAACAAAAAGATACAAAACAAAAAACGCAACTAATAATAAAATAACATGATAACATGAATAATAAAAATAGATATACCGAGCCAAAACCAATACCCGTCAAAATATTCACAATCCAAAACCACGTAAACCAAATACTAACATCTAAAAAACCTCAACAACAAAACAACCATGACAATTAGCAATACACAACAGGGACATAAAGTACCAACAGAACCAGACCCACACATACCACATACCGGAAACCAGTTCGAACCACATACCGGAAACCAATCCTAGCCAAATATTTGACCGAACACACGCAATAAAAAAACGGACAAAAAAACACTAGCACCTCAAAAAAATGGGGAGAAAAGGAAAGAACACAAAATAACAAAATAAGTTAACGCCAAAAAACCATCAATCCCCAAAAAAACTCCAAAAACAACCTAAGTTAACGAAACCCCAAGACAATCTGAGGTAAGGAAGGAAATAAGGAAAAGGAAAAGATAAAGACAAAACGTAACATAACACACACAACAAAAAAGAGTAAAACAAAAACATAGGTATCAACCAACAATAAAAATAAAAGGAATACATATACCAAACACAGCAGGAGAACACAAAAAACAAAAAGGAAAATAAAAGTACAACTTACTCACAAACCAACCAACGAAATAGGATAACAACACAACAAAAAGAATGCTCCCAGGACGCGACCATGACCAATTCAACTAAAAAACAAAAACAGTTACCAAAAAAGAAAAACAAGCAGTAAACCAAAAAATGGCATCAAACATACCCACACGGGAGGACACGCAAAAAACAAGAAACAAAAGGACAAAACACCACAAGGAAAAGTAAAAGGCTCCATACCTAGAAAGAACATACCATCACAACAAAAACAAAAAATAACACACTACTTACAAGATGGACATACAAATAACAAAAGGAAAACAATATAAAAAGGCATAACAAAAACCCAAAGAGGCACCCAAACCAGAAGGATAGCCAACCAAGAGACGGAAACCAAACTAGAAAAAGAGAAAAATTAAAACAAAAATAAATGGACACACACTCACTTATATTCAGGAATCCAAAATATCAAAAAACTTGCGCAATCTAGACGGAAAAAACAGATAAAAAACTAGAACAATTTTTATGACAAACCCACCAATTGAAGGCTGATAGCAAATTTATCAATGCCAAAATGACAGGCAAAATACGTTACTAATAAGAAAACTACACAACCACAAAAATAAGCCAAGGCACACAAACATACTGAAAAACCCAATACACAATACAAAACACAGTACGAATCAAAACAAAAACGCAACACGAAAACAAAAAAGCAATTTATATAATAAACCATAAGAACAATAATACAATGATAATAATAAAAAATGGAAAACAACACAATAATATTCAAAAACAATAATATAATAACAACAAAAAAAGGGAAAAGAAAAACAACAACAAAACACGTTACAACAAAAAAATAACAAAAATAAAAACAATACGATCAATAATAAGATAACCAAAATTAAAAAATGATAACATGTAACAATAGAAAAATAAACATAAGAATGACAACAACAATAATAATAATAAAAATTATAACCAAAATTAAAAAATGATAACATGTAACAATAGAAACAAAAACATAAGAATGACAACAACAATAATAATAATAAAAATTATAATAAAGGTAATACAACAACAACAAGAAGGATAGAAAATAAATAACTATTACAATAACAACAATAAAAACAATAATAATAATAACACAAAAAACAGGTACCACAAAACACACGAAGCACGATAAAACAATATACACAACAATACACAGATAGGAAGCGAGAATAATCACACAAGGAAAATATAGAAAATCAAATAAATACTACCAAAAATAACACTAAGCTTCAAAAGAACACAATCAAAAAACACCACAAGCAAAAAGGAGCTAAAAATCGGTAGAACAAAAACTAACAAAACAATGAATATGCAACCCTGAAACACAGATAACAAAAACCAAAAAACACAAAAATCACATCCCTAGAAAAAATCAACATCAAAAAGAACAAACAAAAGGTATACAAAGTTAAGAAAACAGCAGTACGCAGGCAAAGTTCACAACAGAAAAACAAAGCTCACAACAGGAAAAATCAAAAACACGCACCATTAATACCAATAATTATAAGAAACTGATATAATCAAAAAGAAAACAAACATAACAGGGAATACGAGGAATATTACAAGAATGAAAAGAAAAAAATGGACTACTAGAAGATAATATGGAAAGTTTCTACACACAACAAGGAACACGGAAAAACAAAAGTAAGTAAAGTATAACAAATATGCCAAGGTTTTGCAATACCTGTATTTTACATAAACCACTAATAATAAATAAACCAAACTAGAATCGTTCCATAGACTACAAACAAAAAAGAGCACGGAAAAATACAGCAAAAAACACAAGGAAAGCACAGCAAAAAGAGACAAGTTTTTACAGATACCTTATACCTTGTAAATTATATCCTGAAAAACAAAAAAGCAATAAATAAAAATAAAAAACGAATCATGCAGTAAACAAAATTCCTCATTTCTGTACATACAATAAGACAAAAGTGTACACACACAACGAGCGGAGATGTTACAGGCATTTTCATGCCCCAGAAATCAAAGATAAGAAAAACAAAAATAAAAATCACTAACTCATGAACTAAAATAACAAAAAATTCTTCACTACCCAACAAGAACAAATGTGACACAATCAATTACGCTCTAGTATTACAGAAAACAAAAATCCACACCACTAACCCGAAAAACCAGTTCCCAAAAATTTAGTAGATATCTCACAAACCAAAAAAATTTTTTCGGAATTTATTACCGAAAACAAAAAGTTAGTCAATATCTCACAAACCAAAAAACTTTTTTCAGAATTTATTAGTCAATATCTCACAAACCAAATAAGTTTTCAGAATTTATTACCGAAAGGAAAAATTTGGTTGATATCTCACAAAACAAAAACTTACAGAATTTATTACTGAAAACAAAATTTCTTCTTACACAGAAAAAACAAGGTTTACACACCCATTAAGGTTTACACACCCATTAAGCCAAGCCGTTAGAGATATATACTTAACACAAAAACCAAAAAATAGCAAAATAAAAACCACTAACCCATGAACTAAAACAATGGAAATTTCTCTACCCAAAATTCACATAATTATAATATCTGCAGCATCCCAGAAAAATTTCACATCAGTATCCTGAAAAACAAGTTTTACACAATTTAGTTGATATCTCATAAACCAAAATTCTCAAAGGTTATTAACGCAAACAAAACTCCTCCAGTTCCTGTTACAAAGGAAAACAAAGATCCCACATCAAAAGAGCCAGGCCGTCCAGGATACTCCCAGATCACAAGAAACCAAAAAAGATAGCAAAATTTTCTAGAGCCAAAAATCTAGGCAGACCTGTTTATATCTAATAAACCATAAATATATCAAAATAAAAGGTACTATCTCACAAACCAAAAATATTTCTCCTACAATATCACAAACAACAAATTCACACAACCAAAATAAAAGGTACTATCTCCAAAACCAAATATATTTTTCTACAAAAAAAGATACTATCTCCTAAACCAAAAATATTTTTCTACAATACATAATGACACAAAACAACCGGTGTACATAGGTGAAAACCCTACACATTCATTCCTAACCACCTGGAAAAAACTCCCAGTTCCTAGTAATTCATCTCTAATATTAGAGAATCCAGATTAAAACAATCTGTTACTAGAAACATTTAATTAAGTTCCCCATAAGGAATTAAAAAAGCCCACTGATGAGTCCATGTTAGGTAATGGACGAAAAACGTTTATGGGCACTACCTAACAAAACAATCCTATACGTAGGAATTTTTCTATGATAAATGTATGTGTTAACCTGCACGGTTACATACAATCATACACACAAATAGCTCACTGTTTTTTTGTTTTTGTTAAATAGGCGTCTCACTGCATACATGCAAATCCACACTGTCGACATAACACGCGAATTAAAAATAAAAACATACCAATCGCAGGCGCATACAAAAGACCATACCACCAACACCATTGTGCAATTTTACACATGGATCTTGGTATGTGCATACATAAAAAGAAGGGAAACAGATACAGGAAACCAGCATAGGGAATGGGGAAAGGAGGATAAATCATTAGTCAGTGTAATTTGGAGTCTCACCGCGTATAACTCCCATATACCTTATTCATATAATCAGTACACATTACTCTGCTTATATTAGTATAATAAATAAAAAATAGCGTAAGGTTACCAACATAGGGAAAAATAATGGGGTAACCCATTAGTTAGAACATTAAGTAGTTGCACCGCACAATAACAATAATAACAGTGATAAAAACAATATTAAATAATATATGATAATAACAATCTATTAATCCTACAATAATAAAGATGATAATAATGACAATAATAACAAGAACAATAATAATAATCATATCACAACACACATAAAAAACAGGTCAATGGGACGATCGGTTCACCTCACGAACCAAACACAATACGAACAAAAAACGAGTCATCACTTTTTATCATAAAAAAACTCACTTTTTCACAAAGCTGTAAGTAGTCAGATTTCGGTACAGACAACCATGAGTGCGGGGGAGAGGTGTAGGCTGCTCACCTGCCAACCGACACAATAATTGATTTTCAGCTCTGCACATTAGGGTCCAACTACGCCAGTGTGTAACTTATATATATCCTTATATACATTCTTCCAGTCCATATGCATCTAATTCCGCATTAATATCACTAATCTTACACACGCAGATATTCTGCACCTTCTATACTATTCCAGTTTTTATGCATATAACCTCACATTAATATTATCAAAATAAAACGTTTGCAGATATTCTGCACCAAAAAAGGAAAACATTTTCCATCTGGCGTTACACACAACAGATAGGGACAAAAACATATATAATCGCTGTAACCAGATAGGTGTCAAATGACCTATCTCTGAGTCCAACTCAGATCATTTCCGATGGTTACAGAAGGAGAAGATTTCATATTCTTTCCACCTTTTCAAAAATCTCTGAAGATTCCAATCCTCCAGAGAATTGTCGGTCCGCCGACATTTGGACATTTGTTGGTTAACAATTGTCCAAAATCTTAAATATATTTAAGATTTTTAGATTAATTTAAAATTCATCTAAATGGTTAGGTTAGGCACAATCATGAGGTGATGGCAAATGATTGTATAGCAGAAACATAGGTAACTATGCAGGGAAAAACTTAATTTGCTCTTATTTAGATAATTGTATCTTGTCGCCATCAGTCAGCTAGAAATTTTCCTCCGTTAGGTGCGAATGACCATATGGGGAGAGGAGGAAAACTTAAGTTTTGGCCTAGGACCCTCAGAGGGACCACCCTATCTAGTGGATTAGGGTTAAAAAAGTCGGGCTATACATATTGTATAGAAGGGATCAGTAGTAGATTCCCAATATCTTAGGACCCAGTCTTATTGGAACTTCTCTGCACCTATCCGAAGTGGGTTTGCTCACAGGTGTGGTGGTAAGGGTAGTTCCAAAGGGCATATGGCTGGTTTGGGGCGCTGCCCGGTCGCCGATCGTATGTGGTGACACGGATGTTGGTTCCCCCCCTTCATAAAAACGGTGGTTCCATTTCACCGTCCGCTGATTAGACCGTTTGTGTGCGGCTCAGCCTTGGATATGATTTGGAATCGTCTATCCGTAGTGAAGGTTAAGGCTCTCCTCCACCCGATCCACCCCTACCTCGGTTGCCTGTCAGGGCTTCTCTCCGGACTGTATGACAGTCACCAACAGGAGTGGCGGCACATTGTGCTGCAATTTTGTCTCTCCTGTGGTGTACTTATTGGCTAAGTTAGGACACATGGTATTGTTGTGTAGATTCGATGTACATGTGGGGAGTTACCAGGTGCTATTCCGTCTCTTAGCGGGTACGGTTTTAATAAGTTTTGGGGTCATGCTCAACCACCGTTCTCTGCGGAAGGGGTCTAGTCCTGCTTACTCCTGACATTTAGTTTATCGTAGCTAATTTTTTTGACGTATAGTATTAGTATTTTAGGGACAATCTAGCATTCTTCAATTTATCATATTATATATTATTATACCATACCTAATTTATTTATCATATTTATTAATTATTTATTATAGTTAACATATATATCTTTTATATATATTATATATTTTATATTTATATAAAAAACATAAGCAGACTATTTGTAAATATTGAATGACCGGTTTACCGCTATTAGGATGTATACGGTTTAAGATCTGGGTGTGCCCAGACGCCGTGTAGCCTTGGTAGTATGGGGGCTGTGTTAGATCAATATCTAGGTCTTTAATCTATCATATCATATTGAAAATATCCCATTTTGTCAACCCTACCCAATTATTATTATTATTATATTATATAGAGTAACCCTGCCCGCGTTGCTGGACAATACAATAACATACGTTTACGTCTTTGTATTAAAAATTAAATTTTCTAGAAAGAATAGACATTTTCCTGAAAAAGAAGTGCAAAATAATATAAATTTTTTAAAGTGAGAACATCAAAGAGAAAAAAATTTATTGCAGAGCTTGGTGGTAAACGACATTTTTAGTATTGCCATTTTCACAAAAAATGAATAAAGACGACGGCTTCCCAACACGTGAACATGCAACATACAGTTGACCGTGTGAAAATACAGGAAATTCTAAATTTATTCCGCAAACTTGTATTCGTAGAAATTTTTCGATGTTTTTTTTTTATAAACCATCAGTGAAAGTAGACCTTTCCAACGCATGTACTCGTTTGAAAATCGGTTGAGTGGTTCTCGAGTTATAAAATCACGAACATAGGGCAACTCATTTTTATATATATAGATGTATTTATGCAGTATATATATATATTATATATATTACATTTGTATATTTATATATAAAAGTATATGTATATATAAAAAACATAGGTAGATTCAATGTAAATATTGAATGACCGGTTTACCGCTGTCAAGTTGTGCATGGTTTAAGATCTGGGTGAGCCCAGACGCCGTGTAGCCCTGGTAGTATGGGGGCTGTGTTAGCTCAATATCTAGGTCTCTAGTATATCATATTAAAAACATCCCAACTTTGTTAACCCTATCCAATTATTATTATTATATTGTATTTATATTTATATGAAAGTATATGTATATAATAAACATAAGCAGATTCAATGTAAATATTGAATGACCGGTTTACCGCTGTCAAGTTGTGCATGGTTTAAGATCTGGGTGAGCCCAGACGCCGTGTAGCCCTGGCAGTATGGGGGCTGTGTTAGCTCAATATTTAGGTCTGTATCATTATAGAACATCCCAATTTTGTGAACCCTTCCCTAATTACTATATTCAAACTTATATACTAATTTATTAAATTAATTTATTTAGTATTCATTATTTATTTATTACATCCCCACCCCATTAATTTCCCACCTTCCCCCTTCCTTATTCCATTAATTTTCCATACCCCTCCCCCACTGACTTGCCGTTGTTCCGGTTGACATCGACCCATCCCTAAATTTCGAAATTGCATCACCCATGTTATTGGAGTATGCAATTGAGGTGAACACAATTAGTATGTGTTCAACTCTCGTCGCGTGTGGTCGCTGTCTTCCTGAGGAATGGTAAGTGCTTTTTGATTTTTCCCATATATTATATTATATTATCATATATTACATTATATTATTATTATCTAACAATTGTTAATTAATTTATTAATTGATAGTTGTTATTTAGTATATTATTTATTAATGTTTGTCGCCTCTTAAGGCAATTTTAAACAATGCATTTTTCTCTTTTAGCCATTCTTGGCCAATTTTCTGTATATATATGGGTGACTGCACACATACTAGTTATGTGTGTAAGCGCTTATATATATAAAAGCCCACTGATGAGTCCCTTTCAGGCCAGGGACGAAAAACGTTTCTGGGCGTGCCTGTAAAGTAGTTTTAGGCCAATAATGCCTACTCATAGTTGGTATGGGAGTGTCTCTTATGACACTTCCATAACAATTTTTGCTTGGTTTTCGGTTTTTGTTTGTTTTTGTGTTTTTTGTTTCAATGTTTTTCATTTTTGTTTTGTTTTTAACTTCTCATTTATTTTGTATACATTGTATACTTGCATGTATACTTATTTATATATTTATATATTGTATATATTTGCATGTATTTGCATAATTAATGGAATAGACTCTAGGTTGTCAGCTAGGCTAGATTGGACATGTAGTAGTATTTACCCATTAGTTAAGTTAGGGGTTTATCCGACCGTCTTGTCCGCTTTACGTACCAGTTCATTTTGTGTCCAATTCTCTCGTTGACTGCTACTTAGGCACGGTTCTCCGAGTGGTTAACACTCAATAATCCTACAAAGACCGGCCAGGATACACTAAGTTACGGTGATATCCCCCGTGTCTAAAAATACGTGACGAGGACCAGACAGGTCATTCATGATAGTGTAGGCAGTAGCACAGGTTAGATAAGATATAGCGAACACACATCGGTGAAAAATCACCATGTGATAGGGAATTAGGAACCAGTTAGTTAATGTAATTTCATTGTAATAGTTAGCCTAGCTAGTACAGGCTGTAACCAGATAGGTGTCAAATGACCTATCTCTGAGTCCAACTCAGATCATTTCCGATGGTTACAGAAGGAGAAGATTTCATATTCTTTCCACCTTTTCAAAAATCTCTGAAGATTCCAATCCTCCAGAGAATTGTCGGTCCGCCGACATTTGGACATTTGTTGGTTAACAATTGTCCAAAATCTTAAATATATTTAAGATTTTTAGATTAATTTAAAATTAATCTAAATGGTTAGGTTAGGCACAATCATGAGGTGATGGCAAATGATTGTATAGCAGAAACATAGGTAACTATGCAGGGAAAAACTTAATTTCTCATTTTTTTTCTCATTTTTGTTGTTTTTTCTTACTCTGTGATACCCTCAGTATCACTTCTATTATAATTATCATATTTTTATTAAACATATTTTTCAGCTAGAACAGGCAGCACTAGGGCTTGTGATGTAAGGGAGTAGCTAGCTAGTTCACCGTAAGTATTTTACATGCCTCCGTTAGAGGTAGGCACAATCACGGGCATGACAGGGATGTTAGGGTAGAACATGATAGGCATTCCTTCAGACTTTCGATGGGGTAAAATAGGTAGATAGTCACGCATAATTTGTATGCGTTTGCGGGTTAATTGTTAGTTAGTGTATATTGTAGAATCTCTTAATTTGTACCAACAGGAGTGGCGGCACATTGTGCTGCAATTTTGTCTCTCCTGTGGTGTACTTATCGGCTAAGTTAGGTCACATGGTATATTTGTGTAGATTCGATGTACATGTGGGGAGTTACCAGGTGCTATTCCGTCTCTTAGCGGGTACGGTTTTTAATAAGTTTTGGGGTCATGCTCAACCACCGTTCTCTGCGGAAGGGGTCTAGTCCTGCTTACTCCTGACATTTAGTTTATCGTAGCTATATTTTTTTGACGTATAGTATTAGTATTTTAGGGACAATCTAGCATTCTTCAACTTATCATATTATATATTATTATACCATACCTAATTTATTTATCATATTTATTAATTATTTATTATAGTTAACATACATATCTTTTATATATATTATATATTTTATATTTATATAAAAAACATAAACAGACTATTTGTAAATATTGAATGACCGGTTTACCGCTATTAGGATGTATACGGTTTAAGATCTGGGTGTGCCCAGACGCCGTGTAGCCTTGGTAGTATGGGGGCTGTGTTAGATCAATATCTAGGCCTTTAATCTATCATATCATATTGAAAATATCCCATTTTGTCAACCCTACCCAATTATTATTATTATTATATTATATGTATTCATTTGTATATTTATATATAAAAGTATATGTATATATAAAAAACATAGGTAGATTCAATGTAAATATTGAATGACCGGTTTACCGCTGTCAGGTTGTGCATGGTTTAAGATCTGGGTGAGCCCAGACGCCGTGTAGCCCTGGTAGTATGGGGGCTGTGTTAGCTCAATATCTAGGTCTCTAGTATATCATATTAAAAACATCCCAACTTTGTTAACCCTATCCAATTATTATTATTATATTGTATTTATATTTATAAGAAAAGTATATGTATATAAACCAGTAAGAAAGCTATATTCGGCCTGGCCGAATCTTAGATACCCTACACCTAAAAGTTTTTAGGAATTTGTAGGAATTTTAGGAATTAAGGTTTTATACCAATGCATTTTTTTATAAATTGATTCTATATTTATATGTCTTATATTCGTTTTATTTGCTCGTTTATAAATCCGAACAAAGAATATTTATACAAAATTGCATATTAATTGATAAAATATAAAATTACAGACTTATATTTATAAAGATTTATGTAGGACGATTGTGCCATATTACCCTTTCGTCCATGTAACCATGTAAAAGTATGCGCGCCACACCCATATTCTGCAACGCAAAATATAATAATGTCGCTCGATATTGAAATTTTATTGTCATATCTTAAAAACTAGAAGAAATATGTGGTTATAAGGAAAGCTATCTTATAATCACATTTAATGACAGACGGGTACAAATAGTAGGCGTGGTCGCTCAAATTTCAGCTTTTTTTCGTGGTAATAAATTTGTTTTCATGAGCTATGCTGTATAAGCAGTGTAAAAGTGGGCGGACCGTGCCCAGTTTTGCTGTAATAATGTTTTATTAGAAAATAAGTTGTTACGTAAAGTTTGATTCAGGAAGATTACATATTTAACAATATAACCATTTAAGACCCTCTTTTGCCTGTACAACCAAAAAGTGGGCGGATCACGCCCATATTTGGCATATAAACGGATGAAGTTAATCTATACCCAGAAATGAAATTTTGTTGTCATAACTGAAAAACAACGGCTGATATCATATTTTTACTAAAAAATAGGTGTGTAAAAGTGGGCGGACCGCGCCCAGTTTTGCTGTAATAATGTTTTATTATAGAAGATGTTGTTATGTAAAGTTTGATTCAGGAAGATTACATATTTAACAATATAACCATTTAAGACCCTCTTTTGCCTGTACAACCAAAAAGTGGGCGGATCACGCCCATATTTGGCACATAAACGGATGAAGAGAATCTATACCCAGAAATGAAATTTTGTTGTCATAACTGAAAAACAACGGCTGATATCATATTTTTACTAAAAAATAGGCGTGGTCGTGGACCGATTTTGCCCATTTTCAATACCAACCTGCACACCCTAAGAAAGAATATTTCTGTAAAATTTCATCACGATATCTTCACCGGTTCTCCTGTGATCGTGATTTCAACAGACAGACAGACAGACAGACAGACAGACAGACAGACAGACAGACAGACAGACAGACAGACAGACAGACGGACGGACATGGCTAAATCGACTCAGGAGGTCACGCTGATCAAGAATATATATACTTTTCTATACCTATCGTCTCTAGTTCTATGCGTTACACATTTCGTAACAAAGTGAATATACCCTTAACCTTAAGGTGTAGGGTATAAAAACATAAGCAGATTCAATGTAAATATTGAATGACCGGTTTACCGCTATTAGGATGTATACGGTTTAAGATCTGGGTGTGCCCGGACGCCGTGTAGCCCTGGCAGTATGGGGGGCTGTGTTAGCTCAATATCTAGGTCTGTACCATTATAGAACATCCCAATTTTGTGAACCCTTCCCTAATTACTATATTCAAACTTATATACTAATTTATTAAATTAATTTATTTAGTATTCATTATTTATTTATTACATCCCCACCCCCTTAATTTCCCACCTTCCCCCTTCCTTATTCCATTAATTTTTCATACCCCTCCCCCACTGACTTGCCGTTGTTCCGGTTGACATCGACCCATCCCTAAATTTCGAAAATTGCATCACCCATGTTATTGGAGTATGCAATTGAGGTGAACACAATTAGTATGTGTTCAACTCTCGTCGCGTGTGGTCGCTGTCTTCCTGAGGAATGGTAAGTGCTTTTTGATTTTTCCCATATATTATATTATATTATCATATATTACATTATATTATTATTATCTAACAATTGTTAATTAATTTATTAATTGATAGTTGTTATTTAGTATATTATTTATTAATGTTTGTCGCCTCTTAAGGCAATTTTAAACAATGAATTTTTCTCTTTTAGCCATTCTTGGCCAATTTTCTGTATATGTATGGGTGATTGCACACATACTAGTTATGTGTGTAAGCGCTTATACATATAAAAGCCCACTGATGAGTCCCTTTCAGGCCAGGGACGAAAAACGTTTCTGGGCGTGCCTGTAAAGTAGTTTTAGGCCAAAAGGCCTCTAATGGTTGTTATAGGAGTGTCTATTATGAGACTTTTATAACAATTTTTGCTTGCTTTTTTCGGTTTTTGTTTGTTTTTGTGTTTTTTGTTTCAATGCTTTTCATTTTTGTTTTGTTTTTAAATTCTCAATTAATTCTTATATATTTGTATATAATTGTATATATATTGAAATAGACTCTAGGTTGTCAGCATAGGCTAGTTTGGACATGTAGTAGTAATTATCCATTAGTTAAGTTAGGGGTTTATCCGACTGTCTTGTCCGCTTTACGTACCAGTCCATTTTCGTGTACAATTCTCTCGTTGACTGTTACTTAGGCACGGTTTTTCCGAGTGTTTATCACTCAATAATCCTACAAAAGGCCGGCTAGGATACACCAAGTTACGGTGCTAGCCTCCGAGTCTAAACGTGACGAGGACCAGACAGGTCATTCATGATAGTGTAGGCAGTAGCGTTAGATTAGATAAGATATAGCGAACACACATCGGTGAAAAAGAACCATGTGATAGGGACTTAGGAAACAGTTAGTTAATGTAATCTCATTGTAATAGTTAGCCTAGCTAGTACAGGCTGTAACCAGATAGGTGTCAAATGACCTATCTCTGAGTCCAGCTCAGATCATTTCCGATGGTTACAGAAAGAGAAAATTCCACATTTCTTTCAACTTTTTCAAAAATCTCTGAAGATCCCAATCCTTCAGAGAATTGTCGGTCCCCCACATTTGTTGGTTAACAATTGTCCAAAATCTTAAATATATATTTAAGATTTTCAGATTGATTTAAAATTAATCTAAATGGTTAGGTTAGGCACAATCATGAGGTGATGGCAAATGATTGTATAGCAGAAACAAAGGTAACCAGGCAGGAACAAATTTAATTTTTTCCTGCGTTTTTGTGGGTTAATTGTTAGCTAGTGTATCATGTAGTATCACTTAATTTGTTCTGAATAGGGCGTGTAGGATGGGTCGAGACAAGAAAAAAATCGTATGGGAGGGGGGGGTCAATTTCCCCGCGTTTAGGCGGGAGGGGCAATTTTATAAAAATCCGACTTAACACCGAAAAAAATAATATTAAAAAATAACGGTTAGACCTAAATAACTTTTACCTGCTGATTTTCAAAGCCAAATATCCGCTTCTTAATATCCTTTTTAAATTAGGTTCCTATGTCAAACAGTTTTTGAGAAATTTAATGACAAAGTTTAAATTTGGAAAAAAATTCCCAAAAAAAATGTTTGGTCGCAATTTTTTTTTAAAATTACGGTATTAAGTATAAATTTTTTTCCGACCATAAAATTCTCTAATCAATTCTAGAGAGAAAGCTTCAAACCGGAAGGATCTATGTTTTGTATTTTCCGAGAAAAGTGAAAATTGAAAAAATGAAATAACACGTTTCTTATTTTTTTCTCCCTTCCTGGATAGTAATACTTGCTTTCCATAAATATAATGTTTTCTATAAATTTACTTCAGCCATACTAATTAAGAGCTGCTGGAAAAATAATATTTTTTAAATTAAAATGTTATTTGTTCTTTTTTTACAACAAAATAATACGCGAAACTTTTTCCTAGCTAGGCTCAGAAACTAAAATTACCCACTCTCTATACTAACCACCACACGTTCATCACCTGCACTAGGCCTCATTATCCCCCTCTCCTGGATCCTCCTATCTAATGCCTGCTGCTTACGCTTACGACATGCCTTCAATCGCCGGATACTCAAATTCTCATACCAATCAACGAGACGATGATCCATATAGGTATACAGATCGTTATACCTATCCAAAAAACCCTTCACGATAGCCACCCGTACTCGGAGAACATCCACACCTACATATTTAGCCTCTACAGAAGACTGTATGAGCGTCTCATAAAAAACCATAGCAACCATATACCTAGGATACATGTTTGCACGAAACTTAGCTTCTAAATCACACAAATCTGTATACAAGTACCGATTACTTGTACTAACCACAACCCGATTGATGTAATTCATCAAGGTAGCCTTTTCCATTGGAATTTATCCCGAGATAGGTAGTGCACGAAACTTAGCCTCTAAATCACACAAATCTGTATACAAGTACCGATTACTTGTACTAACCACAACCCGATTGATGTAATTCATCAAGGTAGCCTTTTCCATTGGAATTTATCCCGAGATAGGTAGTGGATTATACGGACGGACACCATGGGCTTGCTATAAACAGAGAAAAAAAATACGATTCACAGACCTAAGGATCCTCAAATCTAAAAATGAAATCTCCCTCAAGCCGTTTTGCAAAACCACTTCACGCTCCACCGTCAAATCCAAACCCGTTAATATTTCAAATGTCTCCTTGAACCCCTCAACACTATCGGCAGGCATATACAACAAAAAGTCGTCTATATACTTCCAGAAGTATACGATGCCAAAACCCCCTAATAACAGTTCTCTATGTTGTTGCAACTGCTGATCCAATACAGTCTAACAACAAATTGGAACCTATATTGTATTGGTTATACCTCACAGTATTCACCAATGCAGCTAAACTAGAAAATATTTTCTCACGACTCATCCTGGTGTACATGTCGACGACTAAACTTAACTAACTCATAACCTACGCAGACAGGCATGAGAGACATCGTACGGACCACGTCATCGACATTCCCCACATTCTCGGACATAAAAAAATCGCCAAAAACCCGCTTCAATGTGTAAGCCACGATTTTTTGTAGAGGAAAAGTGTACTACGAACGAGTACCACAAATCGGACGACAGGGTGCATCGGGCTTATGATCCTTTAGTAAGCCATACAAATATGGCAACCTAACCCACCCACCCTTTTCCAACCGCACTAAGAATCTAAGGATCCTTACAATATTATTATAAATCATTAACAGAGTAATAACTACAACACAATTACAATAGCTATAACAACATTAGAATAACAGAATAACCTATAAACATAAAAATAATAACACCACACCATAAATAAGAATTGAGAAATATTCACAAATTCTAAAAACAAAATAAAATAATACCATGATAACTAAATAAATATCATCAATGCATCAATATAGAACACATGAAAATAATGTACACACATGAATTAAAATAAGTAACATACAAATAATCCCAATACTACTTCAAGATGCAAATACTAAATGTAACCATTAGAAGCAAGAAATAACTATAAGTACCATAAGCTAGAGTACAAAACCCATACAAAACATAAAAAACCACTGCAGGAAAAGGAGTGAAAATGAATTGACTATATAAACCCAACTAAATAAAACTCAACCCTTGCACAAGAAATCGCAAAATCAAAAGTACATAAAAATTCCAAAACACAATAGAATGTTGTTACAACACAAAACTAAAGAAAATAAATAAGCCTACACTACAATAATAAGAAAATGGACTACTAATCTACACCGAAAAATTGAACTAGAACACAACCAAACACAAATCTTATAACACAAACAAGAAAATGGATTACTAAAGCTATACCGAGAAAAACATGAACACAAAACGCAAGACACCAAAAGGTTTCCATAGAGGCCATTAGAACGTGCTCCACCAATTAGATACTACAATTGGTCTCATACAAATACTGAGAAACACAGGAAAATAATAAATAAATGGAATAACAAAACATCGAATAATACATGATGATGGAAACCGAAAAATTTCCGCTTAACACACCAAGGAACACAGGAATATAAATGTAAGTAAAACATAAACATATGGCTCAAGGTTTACATTCTTCTTCACAAGCCAAAAATAACAAATAAAACTAATCAGTTTCTCTACACACACATCATGGAGCATAGGAATACAATAATAAAAAAGTGTTATTAATGTCAAGTTCACTGGTATTTCTTACAGTCCCAAACTAAAATAGCTAAAAATAACAATAAAATTAAAAAATAAAATCCACCATCTTGTAAGATAAAAAGTTTTATTTATTATGCAGAAAAACTAGTACATCTTGTTAAATCATAGGTTTATTTTCATTATGCAGTAAACAATTACATCTAATGTTCCAATTTACACTTACCCCTTATAACTCATAAACCAAAATTACAAATAAACTAAAATAAACAAATAACAAATAAATAATAAAAAATCCACCATCTTAAAACAATAACCTCGCACTTTACTATCCAGCAAAAACATCCAACATGTCTAATATCCCAATTACTGATACTTCCTATAACCCACAAACCAAAATTACTGGAATCACTCACAAACTAATAACAACCCAAATAACCATAAAGAAATTTCACTATTTCAGAAACTATCTTCTAAAATTATACACCATTTTGTTTCCTTACTATTCAAGCATATAAAGCAAGCAGGTCTAATGTACCCCATTTTCACGGGTACTTCCTATAACTTACAAACTAAAAATTATTGAAATAACTCAAACCAAGAATAACATAAATAACCATAAAAATTTTTAGTGATACTTTTATAACCTACTAACCAAATTACTGGAATAACTCACAAACCATGAATAACTAAAACAGCCACAAAAAGTTTCACTATTTGAAAACCAATTTCTAAATGTATACAAACTATTTTTTCCTCTTACTATCAAGCAATTTTATACTCACTGCCACACTATACTATATAAAAAAACACCTAACATTAGGTATACAGTAGTGGAAAGGTGCTACACATTTCTAATTGCAAAACTCATGGTTTCTAGTAATTTCATCTCTAACACTAGAGATTATTTCAGATTGGAAAGAACCTGCTACTAGAAACAACTGTTAGGGGTTCCCATATGGAACAAAAAGCCCACTGATGAGTCCATAGTAGGTAATGGACGAAAAACGTTTCTGGACGTTACCTAAAACTATCCTATACGTAGGAATTTCATATGTTGATTGTATGTGATAACCTACACGGTTAAATACTATCAAACCAAAAACAACTCATAATCGGGTTTTTTGTTGTTTTTTTGTTTTTTGTTAAGTAGGCGTCTCATAAATACAAACTAATCTACTAATCCTCAACTCAGAGCAGAAAAGACAAACAGATACAATTTAAACACACAAATATTATTACTTTATAGTCTCAATCTATAACCTTCAGGAACATCCATCTCACCTAATTGTAAACTGTTACCAAGGCACAAAGCCGTTGGAACTCACACATCGCTGAAGCCTGTTGAATATTGAGGAACGTCTCGAACTGCAACCCACCTGTAATACAATGATATGGCCCTGAAATATAATTCTTCATTCATATATAATTCATATATAATTCTTCATTTTAAAATATATTATAAAATGGAAAACATATACTAAGATACGATTAACATTACAGATACATACAAATAAATATTACAAATTAAATTTGGTTTTCCTTATACAAAATGCAATATAATAATTCAATGACACACAAAATTCAACTATCAACAGGCAAGCATGAACCCTATTTTTAAACAGTTTTAAATTTAAATAACACTATGCCAGACAAGGAAATGGACTTTTATTATATCCTATATTCATTATTTATTAATTTCCATTAATTTTTGTATTATTTTCTATTATATTTTTTATTATTTTTATTATTTATTTATTTTTATTATTTTATTATTTCATTTTATAATTTTATTATTTTTATAATTTTTATTATCTTTATTATTTCTATTATTTTATTATTTATTTTTATTATTTTCATTATTTTATTATCTTTTTATTTATTAATTATTTATTCTATTTTATTTTATTAATTTTATTATTTTATTATTTTTATCAATTCATTATATTTTTCTATTATTTATATATTTTCCCCCCTTTTTCTTCCTTCAAAATTACTCCTGTCTATTATTAGTTTACCTTTATTCCCCTTTATCATTTATTATTAGTTATTTATCATTGTATGTCCCCTTCCCTCTCCCTACCCCAATAATTACTGTAACCTCCTCCTAACTTGACATTTTTCGGCTATGACATCGACCCTCCCCTATATATAAAAATTGCATCACCCATCGATATGGATATGCAATAGAGGTGAACACATCAGTTAGTATGTGTTCAACTCTCGTCGTGTGTGGTCGCTGTCTCCCGGAAGAATGGTAAGTGAGTTTTTTCAGTTTTCTTTTTCTCCGTAATTTCTTATTTTATTAATTATTATATTTATTATTAATTATTATATTACTTTTATATTGTATTTTATCTCATTTATTGTTACCTCTACGAGGTAACATATTATGTAGCACATGGTGGAATGGACAGCACATATGTGCAATGCATTCCACGTATGTGTTATATATAATTTTCTTTGTGTGCGTTTTGCATTGTGTTGGTGTGTGGCTTGTTACACACAGCACGCCTAGTGGTTTCTTTTTGCCAGTTTTCTTGGCATTTTCCTGTCTGATATATGGGTGATTACACGCATACTAGTTGTGTGTGTAAGCGCTTATACATACATATGTATATAGTAAAATCCCACTGATGAGTCCCTTTCAGGCGAGGGACGAAAAACGTTTCTGGGTGTAGCCTGTAGAGTAGTTTAGGCACAAAGGCCATTTCTGACCGTTATGGGAGGTTCCTTTTTGGAAGCTTTCATAACAGTTTTTGCTTGTTGTGCTTCGGTTTTTGTTGGTTCTTTGTTTTTTGTTTAATGGTTTTCGTTTTTGTTTTGTTTGTTTTTTCTCATTTTTGTTGGTTTTCTTTGTTTTTGTGATACTATTAGTATCACTTCTATTATAATTAATATATTTTATTAAACATATACTATTTCACAGCTAGAACAGGTAGCAATAGGGTTTGTGATGTAAGGGATTAGCTAGCTAGTTCACCGTAAGTATTTTACATGCCTCTGTTAGAGGTAGGCACAATCACGGGCATGCCGGGGATGTTAGGGTAGAACATGTTAGGTTTTCCTTCAGATTGTTGATGGGGTAATAGGTAGATAGTGACGCATTTTTTCCTGCGTTTTTGTGGGTTAATTGTTAGCTAGTGTATCATGTAGTATCACTTAATTTGTTCTGAATAGGGCGTGTAGGATGGGTCGAGACAAGAAAAAAATCGTATGGGAGGGGGGGGGTCAATTTCCCCGCGTTTAGGCGGGAGGGGCAATTTTATAAAAATCCGACTTAACACCGAAAAAAATAATATTAAAAAATAACGGTTAGACCTAAATAACTTTTGCCTGCTGATTTTCAAAGCCAAATATCCGCTTCTTAATATCCTTTTTAAATTAGGTTCCTATGTCAAACAGTTTTTGAGAAATTTAATGACAAAGTTTAAATTTGGAAAAAATTTCCGAAAAAAAATGTTTGGTCGCAATTTTTTTTTTAAATTACGGTATTAAGTATAAATTTTTTTCCGACCATAAAATTCTCTAATCAATTCTAGAGAGAAAGCTTCAAACCGGAAGGATCTATGTTTTGTATTTTCCGAGAAAAATGAAAATTGAAAAAATGAAATAACACGTTTCTTATTTTTTTCTCCCTTCCTGGATAGTAATACTTGCTTTCCATAAATATAATGTTTTCTATAAATTTACTTCAGCCATACTAATTAAGAGCTGCTGGAAAAATAATATTTTTTAAATTAAAATGTTATTTGTTCTTTTTTTACAACAAAATAATACGCGAAACTTTTTCCTAGCTAGGCTCAGAAACTAAAATTACCCACTCTCTATACTAACCACCACACGTTCATCACCTGCACTAGGCCTCATTATCCCCCTCTCCTGGATCCTCCTATCTAATGCCTGCTGCTTACGCTTACGACATGCCTTCAATCGCCGGATACTCAAATTCTCATACCAATCAACGAGACGATGATCCATATAGGTATACAGATCGTTATACCTATCCAAAAAACCCTTCACGATAGCCACCCGTACTCGGAGAACATCCACACCTACATATTTAGCCTCTACAGAAGACTGTATGAGCGTCTCATAAAAAACCATAGCAACCATATACCTAGGATACATGTTTGCACGAAACTTAGCTTCTAAATCACACAAATCTGTATACAAGTACCGATTACTTGTACTAACCACAACCCGATTGATGTAATTCATCAAGGTAGCCTTTTCCATTGGAATTTATCCCGAGATAGGTAGTGGATCATACGGACGGACACCATGGGCTTGCTATAAACAGAGAAAAAAATACGATTCACAGACCTAAGGATCCTCAAATCTAAAAATGAAATCTCCCTCAAGCCGTTTTGCAAAACCACTTCACGCTCCACCGTCAAATCCAAACCCGTTAATATTTCAAAGGTCTCCTTGAACCCCTCAACACTATCGGCAGGCATATACAACAAAAAGTCGTCTATATACTTCCAGAAGTATACGATGCCAAAACCCCCTAATAACAGTTCCCTATGTTGTTGCAACTGCTGATCCAATAGGATAGTAGCCTGCTCTATCAAAAGAAAAACGGACACAGTCTAACAACAAATTGGAACCTATATTGTATTGGTTATACCTCACAGTATTCACCAATGCAGCTAAACTAGAAAATATTTTCTCACGACTCATCCTGGTGTACATGTCGACGACATCTAACTTAACTAACTCATAACCTACGCAGACAGGCATGAGAGACATCGTACGGACCACGTCATCGACATTCCCCACATTCTCGGACATAAAAAAATCGCCAAAAACCCATTTGGACAACTTCCCAAGATACTGCTCAGCAGTCATCATGATAATCTTCCTACCTTTATCGGACTGTACCAGGACTACCTCCTCATTCAACCGCAAAAGGCCGCCGTTTCATCCAACATCCCCCTAAGCAATTGGTCCATATAATTGGCACCAACCGGACCATTACTATAACCAGGCCGTAGGGCCGCTCCATACTCTACGCGAACCCTGTCAATACATTCCCTCAAATAATCTTCTGGTTGCTTAGATTGAGATAAAAATCGATCATGAATGTAAAAGCTAGCATCCATCACATCCATTACATTAACCACATTCGGAACGGCAAACCTAGGACCATAACTCAATAAAGTACTCACAGCTCGAGGAATATTCAATGTAGTTAAATTCAAGAACCCACCAACTATAGGCATGGGGTAACAAAAAGGAGAGAGGGGAACCATACCGTGATCCGAATCTAAAAAGCCCCCTAAATCGCCAGGAACCAGGCAACCTAACGAACCCGAACATCCTCGATGGACTGGATCCACTACTGAAGGATCTCCAGACTGCATCTCTAAAAAATTAAAAGAGAACAATAACACATGGCATATAATATTAGAATATACAATATAAAACAAAACATAAATGAAAAATCATCAAAATAGAAAACAATAATAACACAAAAGATACTGAAAACCATACATACAATACATACTCGCCAATTCTATATAAAAAATAACATATATATATAAAAATATTCAAGAAAATGCAAGGCAGTACTAGAGAAAAATCCACCATATACCCCACCACAAAAGTGGACAAAATGTATAGTATATAAACCAGTAAGAAAGCTATATTCGGCCTGGCCGAATTTAGATAGCCTACACCTAAAAGTTTTGAAAAAATTAAGAAAACGAAATGAAATAGCATTTTCTGAAGCACATTGTGAGATGCATAGCACACATGTGCAGTACATTTCACACATGTGTGTGTATTCGTAATGTGCAGATTGTGTATTTAATACACAGCACTTCTATTTTACATTAGCCAAAAATTTTCTTGTGGAAATATGAGTGGATGCATGAATACTAGTTATTTATGTAGTAGTTTACACCCCACCACATACACAGACACCCTAGTGGGAACAGAAACCTGGAACGCATTATCCCCAAAATGATGTGAAACCCCAGCCATTGACATATTCAACGGACTAATTAATGTTTCAGCCATAGAATAAACAGGCAATCCTAGTGAATTTATTCTACACATCCCCTCTATAAAGTCTACTAAACCCTTACAACAATAACGGACGGAACGCACACATCGCATTGGTACCCACTTGCTATGCTAACTACCAACCGCTCATTACCTACACTAGGCCACATTATCTCTCTTGGAGTTTCTTATCTAAGGCATGCTGTTTGCGCAAGCCTTCAATCGCTTTATACTCAAACTTCCGTACCAATTAATACGAGACTTATCTATATAAATATACAGATCCCCAAATCTATCGTAAAACCTTTCACTATCGTCGCTCGTATACGAAGAAATTTGGCCTATAAATTACCCGATAAAATCTCAAATGTCTTCTTGAATCCTTCAATATTATCAGTGGGCATATACAATAGAAAGTCATCAATATATTTCCAAAAATATACGTTGCCAAAACCCTGCAACAACAATTTCCTATGTTATTGCAACTGCTCATCCAATAGGATAGTAGCCAACAATCCCCAATCACAAGCCCCTTGGGGCAAACCCCTAACCTGCCTTAAAATGCTATGTAACCACAATAATTAGCTCGATCAAAATAATAATAACAATAATTATATTATTAATAATAAGTCTAATAACAGATTATAACCTATCACACTGTATTGGTTATACCTTACGGTATTCACCAAAGCAGTTAAACTAGATAATATTTTTCTACTGATCCTAGGCTCATTCTAATGCACATGTCGACAATATCTAACTTAACTAATTCATAACCTACACATACAGGTATGAGAGACACTGTATGAGTGCTCGATATATCCTCGGTATTAACTGAAAAGGTACGAAAAGTATCATTCATTAATGTTAAATCATATTTTACCGGAAACCGTATGCTTTCCTAGAAGGTGCATTGATTGATGCAATTTGTGGTTGTCTTGCTATCTCAATCGGCGTCAGGGGGTGTTTGCTTTTCATGTGGCGCCTAAGATTGCCTAACCGCCAGCGATGCTCAAGCATGAAGAACAATATTTGCGAAGTAGTTACTCTGGAATCCACGAAATGATTCCATATAAAACTTTGTTTTCTATTCGTCGACATATTATTGGTAAAAATTCGTAAATAACTTACTAAAAACTTCAAAATTATCGCACAAAATTGACTTAAACAAAAATTCAAACACCAACGGTCTTAGGGATTATAGTACACGATGGAGAGCAATCATTTTAGTTCAATTAGCTCGTTAAATTTGTAGTTCACTCGTTTGTTTAGTTCAGTAGTTCGTTCGGTCGTTTAGTTCAGTAGTTCGTACGGTCTTTTAGTTCAGTAGTTCACTCGTTTGTTTGCTCAGTAGTTCGTTCGGTCTTTTAGTTCAGTAGTTCGTTCGTTCATTTAGTTCAGTAGTTCGTTCGGTCTTTCAATTCAGTACGGTCTCTTAGTTCGTTACTTCATATCAGTGATATTGAGATAAGAAAAACGTGAAGCATACAATTCAATAAAAACAAAACAGGTTTCACATTTGAATAAGCTAGAAGTTCCAATTATGAACTAATTCTAAGTGTATTTTTACAAATGTATGCAATTATAAAAATATAATTAAATATAATATATACAACTAAATATATACATAAAATTAAGAGATAAAATATTCAAATATCTAAATTTAAAACATAGAGGACACACCTCTTGCGTCTAAACATCTTAAAAACCCATATGTTTTCACGAAAATTATGTTCTCTAAAACGCAAAGCAGGCTTCGGTACTTAAGATTTAAAAAAAGAAAAGAAATTTAATCCTTTATTAAAATATATTGATAAATTAATTTGACATGTATAAAAATGTTATTTACAGACAAAATAATAAAAAAATTGTTTCTGTGTTTGTTGTCCTATGATGAAAACTTTGAAAACAAAAATAAACATGAAACATTAATTACTCTGAACGCACATAAATGATTTTTTCCCGCATTCTGCTCCTTTTTCTGGCAGATAAACGAACGAGCTGCTGAACTAAAAGAACGACGAGTGAACTAAAAGAACTAGTGAACTAAAAGAACTACGAATTGTGAACTAGTTCTTATAGTTCACAGACGTGAATAGTTCAATTGAACTAGTTCGTTCATGAACTACCCAACTCTATCGAGAATGCTCATCGTAGAAACACCAACAGAAAGTGTAGAAACATACCATACGACTTATCAACATTAAGATAAGTTTGACATTAACATCTAGTGTTGCAACCCTTTTGCCTTTTCTTTTCCGTCGTGACTTGTTTGCCATAGACTTTGATAGTAATCTCTGTTTCTACGGATCTAGGATAAAATGTGATACAGAATATATTTATATGTGTGTGTTTCTATAATATAAAACATAAACATTTTGGGCTAGACCCTCAGCTCAGTCCTGGAAGTTCAATGTTGTTGTTTTGCACGGAGACTACAACAACAACATCGGGTTTCCCGCTCTCGTCTGGTTTCAGAGTTATAGGCCTGTGCAATTTAAAAAGTTCCGAGCTATATCTCCTAAACAAAACAACAACAACAACATTGGCACTCCGGGAATAAACTAGATTTTATCCAACATTTTGTAAAAATATATTTTTAATTTTTTGTAGTACTCGTAATTTGCTAAAAAAGTACTAGTCCAGGAAATTAGTCAAATACATAGGAACACGGTAAATATATAGGAGTATTTAAAGGAATTTAAATAAATAGATTATTATTTAATTTTAAAAGAGAATTTTGTTAATTATGGCTTTTTCCGTTTACTGAAAAAGTACTGTTTTATGTTTTAAAAAGAACAAATTCAAAACGTTCGTTTACAAAAAGAACAAATCTACTTTAGTCCATTAGTCCCGATTTTTTTTTCTTTTTTCCAGGAATTGGGAATTCCGAGAAAAATCTAATGGTGAAAAAACATCTCTGCTCGCGATTAATGTGGGCGTGGGGGCGTTTTGAAATCTAAAATCGGGATGCGTATATATACAAAACTACTACGTGTGCCCTAGCATTATGGGTATCAAAATAAAGATAATTAATATGCTTTTAAACTGTATATAAATATTTTTAATAATTGTATAATAATAAGTAACTAATACAAATGATGAAAAAAAATTAAAAAATAATCACAAAAAAGTTGTTTTCTTAAAAAAATACGTGAATAATATATAAGAATTTTTAATTTAATTTAAAAATTTAATCAATATTCAATCTCAATACATAATCCTTCCATGAAAATGTAGCTAAAATAGTACGAAATGGCATTGGTGTTATGCAACCATGGCTGTCAGATTTCCGCAAAAGCTTTTCGTTCCAATGCTGCCATTACATTAGCTACGCAAACCTTAAAATGTGAAATAAACTATGCTTGTCGTAATCTTTCATTCATAAAATGTTTTTTTATTCAATGTCACAAAAAAAATATTAGCTTAACAAATTATCATCGAATTTTACAAAATTTCCTGTGTGTATTAATGTGTGAGTTGCAAATTATAATTGTGTATAAGATGATGTGTTGCTACATGTTTTATTTAGAAAGTAAGATAAACAATCTGCTTGGCGAGTATTCTGGTGATGGTTGGTGGTTACGTCCTTCCTACTTTGGAAGCTAGGTATTTGAAATTACCTATTATTATTCTACGTGGTAGACCTAGATTCATATTGGATCAGGCATAAGAATGTCGTATTTTTGTTCCTATCCCTCCACTGATTCCTTAAATCCTGTGAAGATTAATATCTTGGTTTCTTAAATATTGTATTAATTTATTTAATTTCAGTTTTTTTTAAGCAAAACCCACCTTCAATCATCGATAAACAAAATAGCATTTGCTCATTTCTACAAAAGCGGCCTTGATATTGCAAAGAACTGCTTATATCGTTTTTCGATCGAATTGTTTTTATGCCACAACATGTCGACATACAGCAGCTCAGTACTGTGCACTTGATCGATTTGCTTCTGAATTGAGTTGAATGTTCTTGAGATTTATTTGTATGCTCTGTATCACCGTCAGTTGATTCAGAATGTAGTCGTAGCATAATCCCCTGCTCTATTAGTTCCTCTGTCGATGTGTTTGACACGGTGCCATATTCAAAATAGTTTCAGTTATTTTCGTGAACTTGCCTTAGTCACATCCACATTGTATTGCTTCGGGGAAATCTGTACGTCAAAGGATAATTTTATAATAAGTAATGATAGCGTACGTGATTGTTAATGCAGCATGTGCCTTTCCTTAGTTAAGCAGCTATTCCGACTAAAAAAAAACTTTATTTTACTTTACTTTTTTAATTTTCTCATAGAAGTCCAAATTCTAAGTAAAGATGACAACAATAAGCGAAAAAAGATCACAGTCACAACACCACGTTAAAGAAAACATTAGTCATTCGCATTCCTCGGCGAAGGAAAATGCCAGCACCAAGCACAATAAGAAAGGCCTGGAGATTCTCGATTTCCATGAGTCTTGGTTAGAGGAGATGGAAATCTACAAAGACAAACTCTTTATTCAGAAGCATCAGCAACACCAACTACTAGGGTCTCATAACCATAACCACACGTCCCAAGGTAGTCACGTTGAGCCTCACATAGTAAACAGTATTAGCAGCAAAAACATCAAGAACGTTGTCAGCTCTAACCTCATCACAAACACTGCCAATAATTTCGAAACTTCATCAATACGTCGAGGTGCAGAGAACGCACTTAATAGAGCGCGAATAACTATCCGCACTGCCGCCAACCTCGTCGCAGCAGCAGCCAGCGCCACTTTCCAATCACATGACGTGAAACAAAACGGAAATGTTCAGGTGAGTTCAGTTTGATGATTAATTTGCTCTATTTTACTGTTATCTTGTTTGCTTCATTTACTAAAAATGCTGTGTTATACTATCTACATGTTTAATTTCGATTTAACCCTCTCATCCTTCACTCATTCACGAAATATTAAAAATACAAAAAAGTTATACAAATTCAGGATACAATATTTTTATTGTATAAAATGGAATTATTATTTATAATTTTAAATTTCGATTTTTAAAAATTTCCTTTAAATTCTAAATCCAAACTTTTGTGTTTTCTGTTTTTTATAGTTTTCGATTATTTTACCATAAAAATAAGAAGAAATATCTAACTTTTATATATGTACACACTCATATGTATTTGATTACTATAATTTTTTTATATTAATTATGTTGTGCCCTCGGTACACCGTTTTTAACGTTGCCCGAAACGTTATTTCATTGTACCAATGATGCGATATATGTATAGGGTATTTGATATTCATATTGTGAACTTTATATTGAATGTATATTGTTTCTCGATCACGTATTTGCAATCATTTAAATTTGCTTGTGGATTTGTTTTTGTTTTTGCACATGTATGTTTCCCTAAACCCTAAGTTGATTTTAAAGCGATCACGAGACGAAGCTAGCTTCAGCAAACACGCTTCTGGTCATTCGAAACGTCAATCAAACGCAAACTTGCGTGCGCATTCGAACAACACCGCATCAAGCGCTTCCACAAAAAATGGTAATACAACCACTAACGACGGTTCGTCTGGTATCAGCACTGCTGCAAAAATCATTGTCAATCAGTTTCATGCTAGCAGCCTGCTAAGTTCACAACAGCATGGCGAGAAAACTAAAACATTAACCCAAAACGGCTTAACTAAATCCGCTGCCACTGCTTTTGAAACTAGTCTGTATGCTTCAAATTACCTACCTCAAGATAGCAAAGTAGCCCAAAGCCTTAATGGGTCGAATCAATTGAACGGTGACCCATATTACATTGGCGTCTCTTTAGTCAGGGGAAGTGAAGGCGATGATCGGCTGAAAGGTGGACACGGAACTAATGAAGAAGACGATCCTTGTTCAGGTAGCTTACACTATCTTTCCTTAAAAAACGTTTAAAGCAGATTTTTTAATTTTTATCTTAAAGCAATTGATGATATGAATGAATATACTGATAGCGACACGGAAGATGAGTACACTGGCCAGCCTTTTTTTTTGAAAGAAGATGTTGAAGTTACACATCAGAGTCTGAATATACGCCATCCGCTGCACGGTTCCTCAAATGAAAGCGAAGACCTCACCGAATACTATACACCAAAGTCTATTTTAACACCAAGTATTTTTCCGAACGTTCCGCCTTATTTAAACTTCACCTCGCACGCAGAAAAGGGGCCTCCGATCCCAACAGCACTTCACAAGGTTCTCAAATGGAAACTGAGTCCTGTGATGCCAAAGATTGTTAAACGTGTTGTACTGAACTCTGGGTTTAGAATAATAAGAAGTATTTATATGCTGAATTTAATTTTCTGATTATTTTAAACGTTTTCCTGCTTCTTAGACACCACCGATTGGATGGCCATCTGGGAGAAGCATATGAAAAGTCCAGGTTTCAGAACTATACGATCTCATCAGAAGTATAATCATATGCCGGGATCTTTCCGAATTGGTAGAAAAGACACAATGTGGAAAAGTTTACACAACAACATGAAAAAGTTTGGAAATAAAGAGTTTGGCTTTATGCAAAAGTACGCCACAATTTTTAATATTTATTTATTCTATCTATTTTATTCCATTTTATCTTACAGGTCATATATTATGCCCGAAGATTTAGAGAGTCTTCGACAAATATGGCCAAAGAATGCCTCAAACCTTACCAAATGGATTGTTAAACCACCTGCCAGTGCGCGAGGCACAGGTATTCGAATAGTTAATAAATGGAGCCAGTTTCCAAAGGATCGTCCGCTTGTTGTGCAAAAGTAAGCTTAAATATTCTTAAAACAAAACTAAAATAGCATTAAATTACAGGTACATTGAACGGCCACTGTTAATAAATGACAACAAATTCGACCTGCGATTATATGTGTTTTTACCTTCAATTAATCCCCTCCGGATATATATGCACAAGGAGGGTCTGGTACGATTCGCATCTGGTAAATTTACATATATATATGTACAATATACAATATTTATAGGAAAACTTACTTTCTATGCTTAAGTTTACCATTTAAGTATTTTTTTAATTAAATATTTTCACCATTTATCTAGTAAAATACAGTTCTGAATTGAATAGTCTGGATGACCGATGTATGCACTTAACAAATTATAGCATTAACAAATATTCTGAGAACTATTCAAAAAACGAGGATTTCAATGCTTGTCAAGGGCATAAGTGGACACTGCAATCATTGTGGTCCTGTTTGGAGAGTCGGGGTGTAAATACTAATAATTTGTGGGCTTCTTTGCGTAACCTAGTGATAAAATCAATAATAAGTGGCGAGTCAGGCTTGAATCGTATGTACCGTCAAAATGTAAATTTCCGTTATAACTGTTTCGAGTTGTTTGGATTTGATGTACTACTTGATGAAAACATGATTCCATGGCTCTTGGAAATAAATATATCTCCATCATTGCATTCAGAATTAGCATTGGATTTGCACGTCAAGGGGTCGCTCATTCAAGCTGTGCTGAATACAGCTCTTTATCAGGTTTGTCCGATTTGTAATATTTAATAGCAACTCTCGTAACGGAAACTAGTATAGGTTCCGCCCAAGTTAAATGAAATTCAACAAGCGGAAATATTGGAAGAACTTAAACTAGAGGGTCCGCTTTGTCATGACAAGCGCATATTTACCACATGTTTAACAGCTGAAGAGGTTCGAAAGCATAATCAGTATACCAGTCATTCTATTGAGCTTCGTGAGGAATATATCGATAGCATACTTGATAATCTTCTGCCAGACGATGTGCGATGCTTGATAATTGCAGAAGATGAGTTAGCGCGATGTACACCGTTAGAGCGGGTGTTCCCCACTTCAGACACCCATATTTTTTTGAAATTTGTGGACAGCCCGCGATACTATAATCGACTTTTAGATGCTTGGGAACATAAGTATGGAAATAATCGGGATGAAGGTATTGCCGTAATCAGTATGTTGTGCAATGAAAGTTACCATCTGCAAGTGTCCGATGCAGCCCTTGAAAAGGTAAATATTTTCAGTTAATAACTTACAGCCGATATAATTGAATCGTTTTATAGGAACCAAATGTCGCGCTTACCGAAATAGATATGCTTCATGTGAGAAAAAGTGATGACAGCTTGCATCTCAGTCATTTGAATGACATTGCGAATGTAGGACACGGTGCTGCCGGCTCGAAATCGACCTCACCAGATTTAAATTTAGATTCGTTGTCAACATTGGTTACAACATCTTCATGGAAGTAGTCTGTGAGATAAAAACCTTGAGAAGTTGGTCTTAAAAATAAAAAAAAAACCGATATATAAAATTTAACTAGCAAGTGAACACTAGTAACAGATTAATAAATCCTCGGACGAATGTTATTTATTAAAAGAGATTAAATATTTATTGAAAGAGTTTACCGAAACCCATTCATTCAGAACTTGTCTCGCGTTCGGAAAAGAGCACAACAGATAAGAACAATTTGTTATAAAGCTTTGACGAGATCCAGTTATTGTGGGTATAAATGTAGTGGAGACTGAAACCATGAGATTGGCGCCATTATTGTTATAAACTTCAGATTAAATTTTATAACACAAATATTCCTAAGGAAAGCCGTAAAACTCGGTTTTAGTAAAGAAGAATTTTGTAAAATAAATTAAGATCGATTTTATTTTCAAAGAGCTGCCAAGGTTCCAGGTAAGGAAACCGTGTATATGTATACAATAATTTGCTCGTATATTAAGACCAAAATGCATCGCAGTTGAATCGCTTGAAATTTTAAAAAAGGACAGGTACCCAACCCGCCTATAGCGGTAGATACGTTCCTGGAAAGCATGTGCGAAACCGTGTTATATGAGACTAGAATGGTATAAAACTGGGGGAATCCTAACAATTTAAATCATTAACCAAATTCATATTAGATTAGATCTAAATTGGTTTAAAAATGTTTGAAATTTTTAGTCTTTGAGTACCGACGTGCCATTGTTGAATAGAACTAAAAAGTTAGCAAAAAACCAGAAAGAGTGCTATATTCGACCTGGCCGAATCATAGATTCCCTACACCTAAAAGCTTTGAAAAATTATATTATTATTAATTATATTAATTAATTATTCGTTTTCGTTTTATTCGTTTTTATTCACTTTAAATGTATAGTTTGTAATTAAGCGATCATGTGAAGCTCTTTAGAGCTTGTCTGCGGAAAGCTTTTCATAATAAGAAATAGTTTAATACGACTAAAAGAATAAAAATTCAAAAATTGTGATTTGAAGTTAATTATAAATATGTAATCAATATAGTGATAATAATAATGTAATAAAAAAGCTAGTTCGGCCTGGCCGAATCATAGATACCCTACACCACAGACAGGTATAAATACAGTGGATTAGCTAGGGGGGGCGGGGGTGGCAGTCCGCCCGGGGCGGCACAATTTCGGGTGCGGCAGTTTTGGAAATCAAGTATTGACTTATTGAATTCTAGGAATTTTTGGGGCTGCAAGTTGCTTAACAGTCCCGGGCTCCATGAGTCTTAGCTACGCCTCTGTATAAATAGTAGGCGTGGTCGTTACCTGTTTTCAAAACAAAATAACTAGCTTAGTTGTAATGGTAATAAATTTGTTTTCATAAGCTATACTGTATAAGTCGTGTAAAAGTAAGCGGACCGAGCCCAATTTTGGTGTTATAATTACAACAGTAAAATTAAAAGAGTTTATAATTAATTAAAACTGTTTATAATTAAAACAGTTACAACAGTAAAATATTGGGTGGCAGAGTTTAAACGAGGTCGTACGAGCTGCCAAGACGAACATCACAGTGGTCGACCAAATGAGATGACCACGTCAGAAATGGTGGAGAAAATCCACAAAATGCTATTGGGTGACCACCGACTGAAAGTGCGCGAGCTAGCAGACATGGTAGGCATTTCTAAAAGTGCTGTACATCGCATATTGACCGAAAATTTGGACATGAGAAAGCTGTGCGCAAGATGGGTGCCACGATTACTCACAATGGAACAAAAACAGCGTCGTGAGGATGTTTCAATCAAGTGTTTGGCGAAGTTTCACAGCAATAAAGCAGTGTTTTTGCATCGATTCATAACCATGGATGAAACATAGGTCCATCACTTCACACCTGAGACGAAGGAATAGTCAAAATAATAGACTGAAAGGGGAGAATCGGCTCCAAAGAAGGCCAAAAGATTTGCCAACAAGGAAGAGGTGGAGTCTGCGGTTGATGGCTATTTTGAGGAGCTCGATGGTTCTCACTATAAACAGGGTATCGAAGCTATTGAACATCGCTGGGAAAAGTGTATCGAGCTAAGAGGATACTATGTAGAGAAATTTTCCCCCAAATTTTTTGTGTTTTCTTTGTTAGGTCGGATACTTCTCGGACTACCCTCGTATATAAAGTTTTATCCAGGAAGTTTATATATTTAGCATTAAGCCCCTCTTTTGCCTGTGTAACCTTAAGGTGGGCGGATCACGCCCATATTTGGATTGTTTAACGGATAATGATACTCCATACCCAGGAATGAAATTTTGTTGTCATAACTCAAAAACGGACGCTGATATCACATTTTTAATAAAAAATAGGCGTGGTAGTGGACCGATTTTGCCCATTTTCAATACAAACATGCACACCACAAGAAACAATAGATCAGCAAATCAGCTAAATCGACTCAGGAGGTCACGCTGATCAAGAATATGACCTTTCTATACCTATCGTCTCTATTTCTATGCGTTACACATATCGTGACAAAGGGAAAAACCCTTAACCTTAAGATGTAGGGTATAAAAAAAACTTGAATGAGCAAAAATTAAAATTCCAAAATGATCACTTTCGACCGTTTATCAGCCATAACCCAATCCGAGTAATGCAATGGAATTTGTTGCAGTGCCTTTTCACATGTTTCAGAATTTTCTTTCGAAATGGCTTTCTGATTCGCCTACTTTGCTGTTTTGAATTGCCATTTCAAAATATCAATTCACAGTAGTTTTTTTGAAAATGCCAAAATTTCACGTGTAGATGGCTCTGTAAAAGGTTATTACGTTCTTCGATGGAACGTTTAAACGTATTGAAAATGGTAGATGCTACACCCTAGGGTAGCATCTCAGTTTGTCAAGAAATGTGTAACGCATAGAGATAGAGAAGTTAGATATGGAAAAGTAATTAATGAATTTCTGAGTTTATAGTACACCTATACCTCACTTTGCGTCGGGGTTGCGTTCCAAAAAAACACGACGCAAATTGAAACGACGCAAAGTGAATTAAGATTACCTATAGCAAACCATGTAAAGATCGAAGATAGGTTCCAGGGTTACGAAAATACTACTTTTTAAAAAGAAAATCGATCAAAGTAAACATTAAAAAAACAAAAATAATATAACTCTGCCAATAAATAAATTGGAAAAATATTTACCTTTCTTGTAATCAAAAAAAACCCGTAAAAATTTATAGAAATTAATTATTCTCTTTTTTAAAAGCACAAACACTAATTGAAAAGTTACAAAACGCACAATATGTACACTACATAATTGAAACTGAACTTTAAAATTAGCAAAACAAAGTGAAAATAAAACTGTATTATTATTGCGTTGATTTTCAGTTAGAAGAGGAATCCCCGAATTTGATGGCATGGCGCAATTAGAAACAAAAGTGTAGCCATCTGTTAGAAAACAAGAAAAGAATTAAAGACTCGAACCCAAAACAATGCAACATCGAAAACCTAACGACGCACAGTCAAAATTAGTACTAATTAAGCAGCGACGCAACTTCGAAAAAAAAGCAAAACGAAACGACGCAAAGCGAGGTTTAGGTGTATTATCCTTTAATAAGGGAGAATATGGGCGTGATCCACCCACTTGGCACTAAAAATTTAATATTGGTTTTATTGATTTGGGTATAAATATTTAAAGAAAATTTTGTTTAGCACTTTATAGTGCGAGAACTTATGAATCCGAAATTGGGCGTGGCCCGATCAGTGCTCCCTTTAAATTAATAAGGACTATTTATATATGTAAATATATAAAAATAAATAATATATGTAAAATTATACATAAAAATATATATATGTATACTCCCAAAGTATCGAACTTAATTTTGCTACATATAGATGGCGTTTCACTTGAAATTGGCTGTGATGGTCGTGGTGGTGGTGGATGCCGCGTACGTCGTTTGTGTTCATGTGTGTAATTTAATGTGTAGATGGCGCTTTACAGGAATTTTTTTCTGGGAATCGGAGGGAATCACTTACGACGTATGTGACGTACTTGCTGTCGCATTTGTAGGGTGCGCAATCAAATTTTCGAATCGAAGGCGTACATTTAATTTGCATTCGCAAGTAATATTTGGTATTTGTTTTTAAAGGATAATCACAACACATAGATTGGAGGGATAAATTGTGGCTCCAAAAATGCGCGCACCAGCTCAGGAACACTTACTTCCCTCTATCCTACTTGTTGGCTAGAGGTTTCTGTAGCGGTTTCTGTAAGACTAAAATGTAAAAATCTTTTAAAGTGAATTAATAAAAACCAGAAAGAGTGTTAACCTCGGCCTGGCCGAGGTTCATATACCCTATACACGTTTACTTAAAAATTATGCGTGGCAATTGTCTAATTTTTGCCTTTTCAATCTCAAATAGCCTGTGATGACAGAGAATATTCGTGCCAAATTTGATTAGAATATCTCTATTCGTTCTCCTGTAATCGAATTTTTTTTAATTACTGGGCGGACCACTCCCATTTGTGGTAGTCTTTTTTTGGTCAGACACAGTGTACTTCTGGACAAAATTTCAATCGCAACTTCGTTCTACAAGCTGAGAAATTGAGCTATAAGCATTGATGAATTTATATTCACTATAAAAAGTAGGCGTGGTAATGGTCCGATTTTGCCCATTTTCAATACCAACGAGTTTCTAATGCAAACTCAAACAAACCTGGATACAATTAAAAGATTATGTATTAAATTTATATTTATTTATTTTATGCACTTATATGCAAGCGTGAAAATATGCAAATAGTGTAAATTAAATCGCTTTAATAATAACATAAGTCCTCAATAAAACATCATGATTTATATATGAAACGATTTAGAAAACTACAAAATGTCATAAACAATAAAGAAATTATATATATTATGCACAGTTTTTATATAAACAATGTTATTGAATTCGTAATTTTTGATTGAATTTTGTAAAAAACTGTCGCGAATGTTTGACAAAGTATAAAAAAAAATTTAAATTAAGTTTCAAACCAAAAAAAAGTTTGCGGAACCAAACCAAAAATGTTTCAAAATTATTGAGTGCCAACAGTTTTGGACACAATTTGTTTGAAGAACTGAACATTTGGTTCGGGCACAGGCAAGAATACTACAAACACAAACCATCACAAGTCAACCGGACGAAGTACGAGAACTAGTAAATAATATTCGGTTTTCAAGCATACTATAAAAACATACTATAAAATATAAAACCGTTTTAAGGCTTTCGAACAAGTGTTTCCATACTAAAACTGGTTTTGTTTTGACAAACTAAACATTTGTGTGTAGTGTTTTCCATGTCTGTGTGAGTGGGTGTGCTTTTGGTAGAGAATAATTTTTCTAGAAATGGCGTAAATTTTAAGTTAATCTGGTGCCTTAAACCTGCTATTAGGAAACATCCCTACTTCCGGGACTTGTTAAACAAAGTTTAACCGGTAACCTGAAGTTAACCACATATCAACCTGCATCCGAAAGAAAGAAAGGAATGGAAAGGAACAGGAAAGACGACAAGAATGTGGAATTGTGAAAAATGTAAAATTAGTAAGTGAGACCAAATCCTACCAATGAGACACATGAGACAAGAGAATAAGGAAAAGGGATGTTTACATAAAACTGACTTACTTCGGCTCAGGGAAATGTATACTGGTTGCTGAAATGAAAGCTATTCATTAAACTGTTCTAATAGAAGGTTTACATCGCCAAGTTAACTCGAAATTAATGAATTTGTTAATTTAATAAAATTAATTTAATTTTGTTTGATTTTCAGTATATTGTTTGTTATCTTTGCTTTGGGTATTTTGACTGAAGATTTTTTAGATATTTAAATATTAATGATTAAAATCATACATAAATGATAAGTAATTAGTGATTTTTTTTAGCGTTCTATGGTTACCATATTTGGAATACCTTTACCGCTGTAAAAGAAATAAATAAATAAAACCAAAATTTAGTAAGTAAATATAATATATACAAGTTGACTTTTCGATGTATATGTATGATTTATTATATTGTATTTGTAAACAAAATGCACACAACTAACGAATTGGAGGGATTATGCTCGAATTTAATAAAACTGTAAAAAATTAGGCAAAGTCTTAAAACAAAGAATTGCATTTTTTTAATAAATCATGCTTTGAAACTAAAGGCGACGACGTAGTGTATGCACCCAGCTCTCCTTTTACACGGTAGATACGTTCCGGCGAGGAGGTTTCTGGGTTTTCGGCTTCTTAAGGTACTAATTTCCTGATACCCGGCCATACACATCTGCAGATTACGTTGACATTTTGACGCACTACCCCCATTGACCGCCGGTTGCAAATCGTCAAAACCTTCATCATATATTGTGATTGTCAAGAATCGGCGTTGTATAAAAGAGGAGTTTCAAAACGAAACCTATTTCGAAATTCGCGTAAAAAAAGGAAATCGTGTATAGGTTCGGTTGGGTTCCAAGTTTTTGACCGTGTTGTTTCGAAATTGTGTAACAAGAGTTAAGTGTAGTTTGTAGCAATAAAAATTGAACACTATTATTCCATACGATAACTAAATCGTAAACTATCAACACACTTCCCCGCATACACTCCCAATTTTCTAATAAACGCCCTTAAAAAACGACGCATTCATTTTCGACGATCAGATCGGCGAGTCTCCTCCACTTGACACCAACGAACATCAGTAATGATTGTAAGCGAATGTTTAGTGGTATCGATAAAATTTCAATTAACTTCCAAGATAAACAACTCATGGGAATATTTTTATCATTTGTAGAAATACACGACAAGCTGTGTACTTCACTAGTAGCTTCAGTCGCCACATCCTCAAATTCGTCGAATGGCAGACCACTTAATAAAATGCCATATGTGATGAGTTACTCTGAAAAGACAATGATATTAATACCAAAAAGAAATTTATATTGTATCAGTGTATCACTCCCTATTTCTGGGTCAGACTATTTCTTTGTTGACTGCTCTAACTTTGAATGTTTCTTTGTCAAAATGCGTGCAAATTTGTGAAATTCTGGTGATGTGCTTTTGCTTTATGGTAGTTAATGAAATGACTTGATATGACTTAAGCGTGCGTCATCGATTTAAGTGCCAATCGTACCAAACACGCACTGAAGGACGAGAAATATTTCAGTACATACAGTATAACACCCACACATTTACCATAGAGCATTGTGGCCAACTGTCAGAACATCGTGTTGTGTCAATGGGATGATGTAAAACCTAATTAATTCTGTGTTTGCACAGATTTCAAGGTTTGTGATCCAATTTCCCAGCTTTATGACGTGTCTCTGTTTGTATTAAATAAATCGATTACATTGGCTGCAATGCTTGTTTGGGATTAGCAGCAGCAGGACCCTAGGTGCGATATATGCGAGGTGGTTAGTAAAGTAAAGGAAAGCGCATCGGTTCAGAAATGGACATGTTTATTAGGCTAACTGACCCCCGATCGACCCCGAGCCAAAAGGACTTAATTAAAGACATAAAAGACATACGGTTGTCCATAAATAGTGATCAATAAGAGCAAACATGTACATTAACTCGAGCTTGTTAAAATGAAAATTGGAATATTGAGCTACATACTCGTATATGTATACGGAAGCTGTGGATGTAGACGCAGTGCAAGAACAAGTAGGCTAGGAGTTCGAACAAAGTGTAGGGTGCGTTACTTAGTTTTTAATTGTTAAAAAAACGTAATTTAATTTCAAACCGGTGCACTTTTTTAAAAACGTCCAAAAATAAATTGTCAAGTGTTAATAAAAACTTTTGTGTAAACTCAAGTCATTCACAAAAAACGAAGTGAAAACAATGGGGTGGTTCCACACAATGCCCAGCAAACATTTACTTTGTATAAAATTGCTATGACAATAATAAAGACAAACTGTACACTTGTCGATAATGTACTGTTTCGCTACTGTATTATCATCCACCAATAGGCGTTTTCCGCCCGCTTCAACACAATATGAACTCCCGAAAATACATACCTATCCTAAATTCCCTACAGGCGCCTCTTATCATTTCCTGTAATGAAGGTTCTCAGTTAAAAGAACTTTCATCTTCGGCCAAGTTGAAAGCTTCTTTCTGGTTTTCCTTGGTTTTGGTAACCAGTTACGTAGTTTTGTAATCAAGTTTCGTTTTGGGTCCAAAACATGACGGATTTTGGTCATCATGTCTTGGATAAGCTATGTACTTCTCCTTTCTTGACTACTGCGAAGTTAAAAGAATTAACAGACGAAGCTCATATTCGAATATCTGAGCAAATGTGTCTCTTGTACTTATCAATGCTGGGGTTTCCCTATTATTTTAGCCACTTAACTAAAACCCGTTAATATTTGGTTTTACTCAGGCCAAAGAGTGGGTACTTTTTTGAAATCATTCCAGGTTTTTAACTACGCTGTAATGTGACAAGATCATCGCTAATTTAAATTATGCTAGCTTGATAAAGATAAGCTTACCTTGGTATACAAGTGTTTGATCAGATATCTTAACAATTTATTTATTTTATATCTTGTCAATTTATCATGTGGCAAAATATCTTAAGAATTTAAAAAGTCGATTTCTTTGGATTGCTTTCTAAAACAGCAAAGTATCCGATCGCGACACGTGTCCGTGTCTACTAAGCATTTGATGTAGCCAAGAGTACATATTTACATGTATTTAACTTGAGCTCTCCAACATCATTTTTACCTGTCTGGCTCTGTTTGGCTACGAATTAAGTGTCGCGTGTTTGTCATATAAACATACTTTTAAACGCTGAAAGAAATAAATTTTTTAGGAAATACTTCCTGGAAGAAGTGACGCTTCCATAAGCACCTAGTTTGGTGTGTATGTGTTTGTTCTCAGAGAGGTCAAGAGGAATCGAAATATAGTTAACTTAAACTTAAAAAAAATCTATCCCTTAAGATTCACATTACGAAGATTCAGGCGAAATTTCGGAGAACTCTGCGAATATAATAGTTTAGCAACTAGTAGAAACTACTGAAAATAATCCCTAAACCCTTGTTTTACTTGTATTTATTTATTTTTATATATACATTCATATGAAAATAATAGAATTGTTTGAAGGTTTCAGACTCGTCGCTTAATTATTTCATTGCGCGTAATAAACTTGTAAATAGACTACACAGTGTAGAGGAAGGAAGCGAAGATCTTGGCTAGAATTTTTAACAACCATCGTCAGCTCGTTTGGACACATTTACATCACAAGTGTGCCAAAATAAGAAGTTATTTTTGTCCTTTTTGAAGTCACGAAACTTTATGATTTTATCCCGAGAAGGCGAAATGTTTACGCTTCAAATACAATGGAGCAGCAATTATTGAACCTTCTGTATTTTCAAATTCCCGTCATTAATAACACAGACGGAGGCATGTTAGTAACCAACAGAGGCTGTCCGAAATATAAGCAACTTCATAGCAACCATTCGATATTCGAATGGCCAAGGTGACTAATATGGATGACACCATGGCTTTGTGTGCACGTTCGTCCGATAGTCCGATGGTCCTTTATGACGGCCATTAGCGCGATTCAGCGGAATGCGCGTGGAAATAAATAAAGCCGTGCGCGCCGGCTTCAATTGCAATGGTTTTCGGAACGCTCTGCAGGTAACTAATTTCCAGAGCGGTGCGCGAAATGTGCGGGCATTAACGGTCCCAGTAGGGAGCTGGGTGAGGATAAAGATCTTAAATAATTACTCATCTCAGGTGGGGGGTAGAATATTCCGATGTAACGGCAATCCGTCCAAGGCAAACTACGTCTTGCCTGGAGTGTAGTGATTCTGCCGATTCTGCTGATCCTGCTGATTTTGTCAACGCAGATGCTAATGACAACATTAGTCATAACTAGGCATGAAGAACATGCTCTGCCCACGCACTGGGCCCTCAAAGAACCGATATTTAGTTACGCTTTTACATTGCTCCTAGTTCAAAGACTAAAGCATTTCCCCGGAGTATTGGTGAACGCCATTTATACTCGTAGATTTGCTAATAAATGGCACTCACTTCATATCGTATTCCCACAATTCCCGTTGTTAATCACTCGTCCGCCACCACTTAAGAGAGCATCAGGAATATTAATTGAATAAAGTGCCATTTTTGTATTTATGCAGAGGTCAGAAACCATGTACAATGACATGAGAATGGAGTCCTTACCCCCTTTGAACCTTTGTGCAGTGAGGAACTTCTTTGCACTCGATTTGATGGCGTTATTCAATAAATTATTTAAAAGTGTTACTGGATAAACTATTTTCTGGGAAATTCAATGATGAATACGTATTTGTGCTCTCTGAGCTCGTGAAACTGTAATTCAGTCCAAATAAAGTCCTGTCCGCTTCCACGTCTGTCAACAGGCACAAATGAATTTGAAGTGCGCCTATTTGTCTCTCAAGTCGGCAGCACCAACCGAGTGCTTTAGATATTTTCGGAGTATTTGGAGTGCAATTGGATCACTAATTGCAGATGTAAACATAATAAGCAGTTTCAAGAATTCGAGTCGAAGTACATGTAGAGACCTGATCCTCGGAACCCAGTCCACCCGATTCCAGCTCACTCCAGCTCACTCCAGTTACGTTATTTATGAATTCGTCTCACTGTAAACATGGGACGATGTTAATGCACTAAATCCATTATCAGAGGCTCATTTTTTACTGAGCTCCTTAAATTACACTTGTAAATGTGTGATATTTTGAAATGTTCTGTCGCTACACGGAGTCTTGGTTGCTGATGTCCGCAGAGCTTCAAAGATTGCTGATGGTTTCTTAAGTGGCGCTGGGCACTTCAATTGTTATTTTAGACCTTACCGAGTCTTAACATTGCCGATTTATTTGGAATGTTTATTTCTAACGTTTTGTGGGCTGCATATGTTTTTGGTGATAAATTATTTGATTTGTGGGTGTTTTCCTCACCCGTTTTCACACTTTGATCACGTTGCCTTGAAATACGACCACATTTTCGGTAAAAACTTGTAAAAATTTGTAAACTGATACTAGAAACAGTTGTAGTAAAAATGTTCAACATTTTCGAAATGTCGGAATCGCGATTAATCATAAATCATTGCTATAATACTGTAATGATTTTTAACACCACTTTTTTATAGAATCTCACCAACGGACCCTGGTGCTTCTTGAGCAATTCATAGCTTGTGATTTTCAACACTAAATATCGGCGCACAGAAAACAATTAACCACATCTCGAAAGGTCTTTAAACACCGGGTAACAAATAACACATTACTGATCTAGTGATTAATCATTTGTGGAAACTGATCGAAATCGTAGTGCTCCGTTCGGGATTGTCCACTCAGTGCAACTCCCAGAAATCAATTATGAAACATCATAAACAAACTCCTGATTGGATTTTCGTTAACCGCGTGTTATCGTGTACAAAACTCTTTGAACAATACTATCATTAATAAAACTCCACTTTATTGGGAGCGGTTGGAGCGCGTTGATCTGATGCGAATGTATTCTCATTTATCATGGCAAAACATGTGAATACGTTATACAAGCTGTATTTAAGTTCTATTGTATATTAAAATAGCCATGTTTCACGCAGTAGTTGAGTTAGAGTCCATCTCGGTCACATATTCTATGCATTCCTAAATAAGTGTTATTCAGTCTTTAAATAAAGAACTATAAACGAGAAGATCAGAAATATACTCGTATTGAGACGAGTGTCCTGGCCACTTTCGTAAGTGCGTGCTGATTACATTTGGAAATGCAGTCCCCAACTACGGAAATTAACAGTTGACACATTAGTTGCAATAAATTCGTGTTCCTGATGATAGTACTCAGGAAACGGAGACATTCCTGCTATTTCCAACGGTGCAGTTGCACAGGAGAATGTCATTACTCCTTTCTAGCACCCTTTTGGTTTGGTTGGCAGTTTTTGATAATTAAGAGCAATGTTTGGAGAAGAAGTACGGGCAAAAATGACTTTGCCTTTCTTCTCTCTTTGGTGATCCGCCTGAGGCTTATCCTATCTTATTATCGTCTGCAAAAGGACCCTAAGACTAAGTCGAGCTGCCTTCAGCTGCCATTAATTACAAGGGTAAAGAGAACACCTCTTTCTTGGGAGGACTATCAATGTTTTGATTCAACGCGGCCAGTTTACGGCTCGCCATAAAACCTTCGGCTCAATAAATACATTAAACCAGGTACTGTGGGCGCGGCAAGGTGCCGCTTTTCGCTTCGCTTTTAGGCAAGTAGTTGGCGAGGTCAACTGAGTTGCCTTTAATATGATAAGCAGTGCCACTGTAAAACGTTTAGGGATTAACTGTTTTCTGGCCTTGACAATTCTAAAGTCGAAATCCTACTTCAAGGTGAATTTCCCAAATTGCAATCTTCGAAATTTCCCGAAATGATGATATGAAAGCGAGACTTTATTATTTATTATATTTCTTGAAAAACCTAACTAACTACCTAAAAATGTCCTTATGCCAACATACTCGTAGCAAAATCAGATCATTTCTACGTGTAGAATCAGTGCAATCAGTTTAGTATTTGCAATTTGCAACTTGAAATCAATGAGTAAAATGTACGAATGTAATTACTACAATGTTCTTAAAATCAATGATTGTATTCCAGTCCCAACTTTGGAGTCCACATTCTTCGGAAATATGATTTAGAGACTGAGTAACGAGCAGTACCACTCGGGGGACTGTTGTTACTTGCGAAACTGTAAACATTTTAGGTAGCACTTCGGATGTTGCCTTTGTTGGCGTATAGATTGTTGGCTTATGTACAAAGTTATTGTATGTGATCTGACATTCTACAATGTTGTCTTTTTCTTATTTTCATATTTTGTGTTATTGCTTTTGTGAGACTCGGACTGCAAGGGATTAATGGCTCTAATGTCGGAAACCTTTTAGGTACTTTCGCCAACGATTGCCGCATACGCCTGATATCGCCAACAGAGTATCGAATCCCTCGCTGCCATGTGTCACTTGAGGACCATTCGGCTTTGAAGATCGTCCGCGCATGGCGTTCGAAAGTCTTAATATCATTGACAAGTCACTTGGCAGTAATTGCGGCCTGAGAAGCATGCCGCTAATCCACGCTGTAAACAAAAACAACGTGCGTCTGGATAAATAGTCCTCGAAATGCTTGAGCAAAGAACTATCAGGATGTTTGCGTTCTTCTTTTAAAGGACTTTAGCACACAGGAAACCAATTCTCATGTATCTATTATAATTTGACAGCTTTTTGGATAAAACCAAATGAATAATACTGCAGAATTCGAACAACGAGCCGAACATTTGAAATGCGTCGCAATTCGTTTGTGAACATGTGAATTATTCGCATTCCTTCGATTTGCTCCAATATTTCCCTTGCGTGGAATTACTTAATAAAATAATAATATCGATAGAGATTCGAGAGAGAGTTCAAAATTTAAAAGACAATATATTCCAAAACTTTTAAATTTGATTTCATCGTATTTTAAAAATTCAACTTGGAGGCAACTAAAAGTACGTTGATTAGATTAGCATTTTTGCATAGTTTTGGGTGAATATTAGAGGAGTGAGAGGGGCATATTGCTAGCACGCAATACATACGTACATATTACAGGAGTTGGCGATGCAATGGCGGAAGACAAGAAGCAGCACGTCCATTATTTAGTCAGTGCAACTGAAAAAGGTTCACAACAGTTCGCACTCTGAAAACCGGCTACTATCCGAGTCGGATTTACAATTGAAAGCAACAACAGTAATACAACAAAAAAAAAATAGAACCAATAAACAGTGCTTTCAAATTCACTCAACGCACTACGCTTACAGCATACAAAGCATTTGCGGCAGCTGCCGACAGTCCTGCATGTCGTTCGAACAGGCTTCCTGGTCCTTCCGCTTGCTTACTGCTCGAGCTGCCATTCGGAAGGACACCATCAGCAAAGCGGCAGCCAATCCCATGCCGTATTTAGAGGAGGTAGGCGTGTTTTCATCAATTGTTGACTACGGTATCTCCCGTGGCATAGAGCACAATAACAATTTGCAGCGATGGGTAGCTGAATTTCTCTTCAAAACCAGTCCACAGAGTAGCAGAAGCAGTTATTTTAGACAACTCACTGCAGAGAACGCACGCATCATCAGCACATAGGTCCCGCGACCCAGCCCAGAGGGAAAATCGAAAAGAGAACCAGTATATTCAGTATACTCATTACTGTCGAGAGACTGTAAGACACTCCAGAGACTGGCGACTTTAGTTGAAGCTGAACCGTTGTCAGTAACGTTTCGGCGCTTATCGCAACGAGGAGAATTGTGGCAAACATATTCAGGCAAATCGTGTAGTATTAAATCTCGTCAATAGTAGATCTTGTAATAGCAACAAAACAAATATGTCAACAACATCGTCGTCGCCAGTCAGCAACGTCACCGTGGACGACGAAATCCATATCAGAGCGAAAGGTAAGCGTCATCGCTAACTCAGTGCCATAAAATGTACAGATCTCGAGCAATAAGGAAGTATTGTATTTTAATAAATCTATTATTTGTACTTTTTAAAGAATTCGACGCGGAATACATTGTGATCAAGGAGGAACGTGAAAGCAGCATATCGCCCATGCTCACTCCGCCACTTACGCCGACGGGCGAACGTAATCGCAGCTTAAGGAACAGCCCCTTATATGAGATGGAGCAGCTGCGTGCACAAGAGCAGCAACACTTACAACATTCGCATCAACAGCGATTTCATCAACTAATGGGAACACACATTCCGGCACAGTTCCACCAACAGCATCAGCATCAGCAGCAGCAACAGCAACAGCAACAGCAACACCGACTCTGGTTGCTACAACAGCACAGCCACCAACATGCTCACGCAACTGCATCACCAGTGTATACTTTGCCTTACACGCATTCCGCCGCTCCCTTTCTACCGGTGGCCATGCCAACGGATGCAGCCGCGGCGCAACATCAGGCGTTTTTAATGAATCAGTGGATACGCAATTCCGCGGCCTACCAACGCGACCAACATAACCATAATCTCAACGTACGTTCCTACTCGGGCTTCCAAGGACTGAATCCACTGCATCCACCCACCCGTGTGGGTGCTTGCCCCATGCCGCCAATGAAGCTGCCCGGAAGCTCCAACGGAGCCAGACCAAAGAAGCAGTTCATCTGCAAGTACTGCAATCGTCACTTCACCAAATCGTACAATTTGCTTATCCACGAACGCACCCACACCGACGAGCGGCCGTACTCATGCGACATTTGCGGCAAAGCCTTCCGCCGCCAAGATCATCTGCGCGATCATCGGTACATTCACTCCAAAGAGAAGCCATTTAAGTGTTCAAACTGCGGCAAAGGCTTTTGCCAGTCGCGCACTCTCGCTGTCCACAAAGTCACTCATCTAGAGGAGGCGCCGCATAAATGCCCAATATGCCAACGCAGCTTCAACCAAAGAGCCAACCTTAAAAGTCACTTGCAGAGCCACTCCGACTGCCACGCGTCTGAACGCGGTTCCACAATACAAGCTTCAATTAAAGAGAACTGCGCCAATGTCAAGTTGCCTACATCACCAGTTCTTGATCTTTCGTCGTCCAGTGAAAAAGTTGAAAAGCCAAGGCGCTTCCTTGGCTTCACCATTGACGAAATAATGAGCAGATAGATATAATTAAGCACAAATAGCTGGTTTTCGACTTTTGCCGCTCAATTTGGGCGAGATCGTTCGTTCTGAGGCGCAGTCAGTGCCTCATTCCTATCGAAAGATCCTTCTGCGTCAGATGACGGAATAAGGGCTTAGCACTGAAGCCACCGGAGAACTTCGGCCCATGTGGACAATCCTGTGACATCGATAAAAACGATATTTGTCGATGATATCATATGCAGACAAAGCAAACAAAATATGCCAAAGCACTCAAAAAGTATTAAAAAGAAGTTTTTACACTAATAGGGAATTAACGTAGCCACCTTTTGTTTTATCCTTAATGTTATCCCTATGATAGAATACAGAGTTTTTAGTGTACCTAATAGACTTAAGACAGACTAGCGAATTATGCTGGAATTTAATTTCCATGACTGATAGTGAAGCACAAATTATATGTACTTATATAAATATTATTTTTGTTAACTGCAATTAAAAGGACGTAAGTATGTTTTTTATTTATTTTACCGTCTAGAAAACAATAAAAAATAAAGGAAATGAATGTATGCCTAATTATTGTCTTTTATTTTATCTCTTTTCTCTGTTTTTACATTAATTAATGGTACTAACATCGCTTTCTACATACGTACATACATACATACATATACGTACATAAACTCGTACACTGGTTTCGTTTTGAAATTTGATTTGACGTTTGAAAACGTTTCCAATTTAACATCCTAACCCCATAAGTAATAATGTTGATAATAGCAACCGATAACTTACCACTATATCGATGTAATGTAACATTACTAATGTTGCTCATGAGGATTTTGTGTTTGTATAATATATTCAGTTCTACAATATAAAATTTATTTAATTAAATATATATACATATGTATGTAATAATTATTTTTAATACTCTTGTATTATTGTCGATTGTATTATCTACGTCTAGATAAGAGATGTCAGTATTTCTAGTGATGGACAAACATTAATTTTGCGATGTATTTAAGGAGTAGCGGAATACTATCTAATGTACTCAATTAAAAATAGAAGAAAAGATTTCTCATTCTATCATTCTTCTAACTGAAAGAAGTAAAGAGAATAACGATGTTAATTTACAAAACATAATCAACATTTTTGGTGTTGCCTTCTGAAGCGTAGATGAATAAGTTTTTCGGTGCTCCATTCTGGCGCATGCAACATAAAAGTGTCCATGAGAGAAACACGATGGTCATCGCAAAGGCAACTATTAACTGTAAGTCTTGTGCCATTGCAAAATGTTGGTGGTTTTATATTTCGTAGAATTCAAACAATATCAAATAGTCAATTGGGTAGTTGAAATCAAAATGCTTGCAATGGAGTGCATTGGGAAGTGTAGCCGAAAAATGCCCAAGCGTCAACGGATCAACGACGCTTTTATTTTTTGTATTTTCTGTGTTTTTGTCTGTATTTTGAACTCACCGAATTACAGCAGTGTATCAATGATCAGAAATGGGCAATATCAATGATGGCAAAATCACAAAAATTTATTTTTAATTAGTTTTCATTAGTTCACATCTTTAACTCCGGCTCAATTTATCGGACAGCGACCCAACTTCATATAAACCTTCTACCCAAACAGATGCCCTTACAAACACAAACCATTTCATCAAAATCGGTCGAGTGGTTTGTGAGTAAAAATATTACACCACTTTTGCCCCATAGATATTGGAATTTGAAAAATTCCACTAAATTTATTATAGCTCTCTTTTATAAATGTCTGCAAGTAAAATGTGTACTTGACTTTTTAAAGAAACTATTTAAACTTTCCCAAATTCTAAAATGATCGACGCGTGAAGATCGTCATCTCAAGGACTTTATGTTATTTATTTCTGAGAACTACATATTTGCTAGGTTTTAGTAAGCTACCAAGAAATGACTAAAATGCATTCCATTACCACAGTCAGATTGCTTTGAGGAGGTGAAGATACCCTACTGCGTTACATAAGGATATAAATGTTAGGCGATTACTTGTTGAAGGAAATGGCCAGTAAAATCGGGCATGATATTTTAATCTGGTCGAAAGGTAAAATGCTCATCGTGTTTGCTTTCATGGTCGGCTTGTGGGGGATGGTCAACCAACCGCCAAGCAGGATATCTGGCACCACATGGGTCCAGAATGCAGCAGTCGGCAAACAGGACATGGGCCAGTGTTTCCAAACAAAAAATTAGACACACACTCTATAATCTTTAAATACACTTAGGAACCACATCGTCCTAAAAATCAAAATTGACCAAAATATTTTGTGAAAGTCACAGCGGGAGACAACAGCGATCAGATTGCTGTCGTTTTAACCTACAATTAGACTAACCTTTTTTGCAACTAGGGTGGCATATAGCACAATCTGTTCGCCCATCAGGGCGCGTAACTGCTGGAAGTGAGCCGTCTCGTGGTAAGCTGTGAGGATTAAATGGCTTACCAAACAATTGTACAAGGACAGAACAATGGCTGACGGCACAAGGATGACGTCCCTAGACACAGGCGTTTCATTTGCGTTGCGGGTCTTGTATCTTATTTAGCCTTCATGGACAAGACGGCTCCTACCCGTGTTCAATGTCAACTCATGTAGGTGAAACAGTGCTCAACTATTACCAGCAACAAAAACAATGAATTAATTTAACACCAATTAAAGTTATGTTGAACGCTGCGTGTTGTCGACCTGCCGCCATAATGTATCACCTGCAAGCGACCGTCGAGAGCAGCTCAGAGATTGCCGAGACTTTCCTCTTCATGTACTCGAACTGCTTTCGAACGGAAGTTGGCTTTGATTTCCAATAAACTACAACCGGCTGCCATTCCTTAGTTGTTTTGAATCAACAACAGCATATGTTCCTCCATGCAGGGTAAGTAATGGCAGAAGTTCTTCTAACTGAACCATGCTGTTCACTCCATTGATTAGAGCGAATCCACTTGATGTTGCTGGTGCGTGTGTCCGCAGTGTGGCATTCAATCAGTTCCATTCCCGATGGCTTCATTTGCTCACTTCGTGCCAACACCGTCGACGAGGTGTGGCCGATTTGGAGCGTTAATTGGCGAGCTAGCAAACAGTAGTTTTCCAATAAAACTGTTTCCCCAGTGCAGATACAAGACTGACAAGAGTTCTCGTTCAAGTCGCTTGTTGTCAACTTGAGAGATAACGATCCCTGTCATGAGGAAACCAATCACCGCATCAACTTGAGTACTCGTACTCGAATGTCAATGCTTGTTTACGAACTTTAATTGAACAATTGCTTTAGTAATTGTAATTACTTGCGTAATTATAAAGACTGCGACATAATTGATCGACAAGCATGTACTATTAATTGCGCTATCATGAGTCGTAACATTAGTCGTACATTGCCGAATACATGCCCTGAATACATTCTACGTCTCTTGCGAATATGCCCCCCATTGGTGACGATGTTTACGTGTAGGTTACAGTGCTTAAATGCGTTTTGTTCTACTGAATTGTTAATTGGTCCCCGCTCAATGTGTTACCTACGTATTTATGTGTGTCTGCATCCTCGTCTGTGCGTGAAAGCGGTAGATAATATGGGCCTCCGCATCGCGACGCCACCGGTCATTAGCAGCCGTCATTGAAATTGACTTCAGTTAGACTTGTATTACTGTTGCTTGTGACTAGATTCCAGACAATTTAACTAGAACCGAATAGGAATAAACGTAACTCAATTTATGGTACGCATTCGAAGTCGTCCCCGTGATGCGCCCGTATCTGCGTCCGATCGAGGGCTTAGTTAATTGACACCTTCTCGAGCTGTGACCAAGCTCTTTATCTTCTTAAAATTTCCTTTCACATTAATATCACGAGTTGTTATTTTTGTCTCTGTTTCAGCTTGCAGTCGTGGGCTATTAAATGAAGGCAAATGGCCCAGTCCCACGACTTTATCTGAACGGTGCATCGGTGACATTTATTACAGCACAGAACAATCTCCTTGGAGGTCGAACATTTCAATCACACTTCGGACTGAATGGAAATTACCCTGTTCTCGGAGACAGCTGGTACAGGTAGGAAGAAAGAAAAAAAAGAGTTTTCAAAGAATCGAAGCTATCGTCTTCGGCTAGTTTGCGGCTTTCATGGGTGGCGGCTGTTTTCCATTCGGTTACGGTTGGACTTGTGATGGAGGTGGTCGCATTAACGTGTTTATTAACAGATCGAACAGGTTTGCTGCCCCTTAGTTGACCCCGCTGGGCCTTCCTAAACTAGTAATTTTAAATGTCCGAATTTTATTAAGTGATGCTGCGTAAGAAGTTTGGATATGTTCACCCTGTGGGCAACGTTGACGGCTGAACTTACGAAATCTTCGAAGATTTCACGTTGTTATGATTAATGGTTCGAGAGCGGAGATTTCAATGTAGTTACAAATCGCTTTTACACATTACGCGTTCTAGACTGAAAAACATTCTGGCATAAAACACATATACTCTGCATATTGTTGGTTTTTCATCTTTTCGTCTTGTGTTCACAAAATCAATTGAAAATAATTTGTTAGCTCCGACTTAAAGAACAAAAAAAAATAATTAAAAAGCGAGAGGAGGTGAAGTGGAGGAATGTGAAGATCGGCAACTCATTGATGCTGAACACCGCTGAGATGTGGGTGCGTTGAACATCAGTGGTTTTTTCCGCGCTCGTTGTTGGACAATAATCGATGAAAGCAATCGATCAATGTAATCAATTGGCATTGTTCAACCACCCCGTTGAGCTACATGTTCGATTTTAAGGGCCCACCTTTGAATAGGGTTTCTTGAAGAATGAATTTCCTAATAACGCACCTTCGTCAAGCGTTTTTCGAAAATTTAAAATCTGCTAACTGCAACTTTGTGTCTGTGTCAGATCAATTCATTAAAACTCAGACATTGAGATTGAATCTACATACATGTCAATACTACTTTTAGAATTTCTTAGAAGAAATAGAATATTATATATTAAAATTAAACTTTAGGGGAAACAGGTACATATGTATTTAACCATTAAATGCATCCTTTACAGCAATGACGCTCATTAGGTTATCACAGAAATAATAAACATGTACATACTCCGTGTTTAAGTTCTGGCAAACATCTCCGTGTGCTGTAGAAGTACAACAGAGTTCAGACGAAACCTTTAAATTCGGCAACACAAATTCGCAATTACAATTCGCAATACACAGTTCGCTCACATGCAAATGTTTTGTAGCAAACCAAGAAATACATTAGCTTTAGATTGACAGGTATAACAAATGAAATCAGCACCAGCATCTAGACAGCAAGAAAGTTGTAAACTATCTGTGGCTCAAAGAATTTCGTTATTTTTGCCGTTACTGTTGGGTTTATTTTCAAGCCTGTATATGCTTATATAGTATAGTATTGCCTCGGTCTTGATTTGGTTTACACTAAAGAAATCGAAGTTTGAAACCAGCACTGGCTCCAATCTGAATAAAACGAATATAAGGAGCGCATACACCGCAAATGTATATACATATACTATATATATTGCATATACTCGGGGAATTTAGACTATTAGCGCCAAAGGATTTTCTCATGAGTTAAAAATACCCAATGTGCGACAAATTTCGCCGGAGGCTGTGTGCAGCATTTACAGCTGGCTATGTGGAGATCCGATCCGTTGCAGTTAGTGACGTGCTCAGGGACGGACGAGCAGAGCGAAGAGATGCCGCGTTTTATGGTGTGCGTCTGGTGATGGCCAACTGCGTCCATGGATACAATTCAGAATAAACTTGATAAACAATTTGGCCACAGCAGTTAGTAACCAAATGGATGGTCCACCTACTCCTCCTCGAACAACAGCAGCTACAGCAGCCGCAGCAAGCTGCTATGCCATTCACGTAAGTCAGGCAGAAACTTAGCGAGCTGCATCGACGCACGTAGCAGAGAGGATGGCTCTTTGCTGTTAGTGGAGTGCGGTTAACCAGGGCTGCGTCTCACTGTACCTGCATGAAGAGATTGAAATAAACTCAGATATTCACCATTGAAAGTGTTACTCGCTTTTTGCAGCAGTTCTTACGGTTGAGGACTTTCTGTCAATTGAGGACTCTTTTCAAACAGTGCAAATTTAATGTCAATTTTGCATCAGTATCACACAAGTTTCACAATTCTAATACCATAAAAAAGATCAACCGTTCTTATAATCGGTTCTCTGGGGGCGTCTAGCGTATCCCTGGATTTTATTAAGGATTGTAAAATAAAATGTTTCAGCAGCGATTGTAAACCGGGTCTGCTGAAACCACAAGCGGTTCCCATGCAAGTGTCTACAAATATTTTTGAATTATTACCAACATTTCGTTTTTGCAGTTTACCGAGAGTCAAATTGGTCGGCACACGCTCCAGGGCACACGTCATTTCCCACGGAAGATCATTTAACTTTCGAGGCTACATAACGCGCTGGAACGCTTCTTCTGGAACTCAGTTGAGGACTAGAAGTTGAAAGTTCTCTGTAAACACATACGTTAGATTTCCATTCCAGATACATTTACAAAACTTTAACCCGTTTTAGAAAATGTAAGGCAACAAATTACCCACCAAAGGGTTTTCATTACAGTACTATACTACTATTGAGTACTATACTACTATTTGAGAATGTAAATATAGCCTTTTAAATGTAGCCATTTTTATTTTTCCACCCCGCTTCATAATAATATAATGCGTCAATAGTGTTTTTTCTACTTACGATCTCATAAATTAAAAAAGAAAAGCAAAATTGATTTGGAAATTGAGAATTAAGAACTCAGTATATACATATACAATAAAAACATACATGTGTGGGCGTGGGTGTGTCTACATAAGTATAATTTTATGGAATATCCGCATCATCCAGCTTAATTAGCTGGATAAAGAAAATTCTCAAAAGATATTGAAATGATATTAATATACAATATGTATTATAAAAATTATATATTTAAAGATATTTAATTTTTGATTTAATATTTGTCAGAATTTAAGCAACATATTTCGTGTTTAGCAAACCGCATGAGGTGTATACGTTATTGATCTCGAAAGCAGACTATTTGCTGGATATAATAAATGATTTCATCCCGAACACAGAGCCGCTAATTGATAATGTTGAGTTCCTGTATTGTCTGTTCTTGTCCCAATGAGTTCAGTTGAATCGTCTACTGCAGCCTGCATGCCAGTGAACACCTCAAATATTGTTTTTCATCTCAGGATCGACATGATTCCTGCTGGGAATTCGATTCTTCACCGCGGCCCACACCAGCCAGCGCTGCGTTGAGCTGCGGTTGAGTTGCGCTGTTGCTATCTGCGTTAAGAAACCCACACGTCGAGCCTGATACTTTTAATTGGCTTGTCGCACTTTGTGTTGTGTTCCACTAATAGAAATGATGTCGATAGCACCTAAACATGATATCCGTTTCAATTTGTTGGGACTCTTAGGTTTAAAAGGTGATAACTTTGTACTTTATGGCCCTTGACATATGGGCCACCCATAAAATTGATATCGAACTAAGCCGATCGCAGAACTAAGTCGGGCCAGAATAACGACAACTGAAGCTGAATAAATTGAACCATCGTGTTGCCCTTAGGTACTTATTAAACAGTTCCCGCATTGTTGTAAGCATGCAAGAATATCTCTAAAATTTGGAAGAAAATTCGATCACAAAAGATTTAGGCAGGAAGAAAATTAGAATTAAATTCGCGATAAAGGATATTATATATGTATATTACAGTAAAAGACCTATTTTAAGGTGATTAGAATCAAAAACAAAAAACAAAACGCACACGACTAAAGCACAAGTTGCATATCTACTGGTTCCACTTTATTACCATAATTTAATAAAGAAAACCCCTTTATAAGGTCTAATCTAAAGTTAAACCTTAGCTAAGCCACCACCTTGTTGTTGCATCGAATTTGTCTTGGTCTGATCAAATTCAGAAAGTATGCCGCATCCGATTACAGTTCGTTGGAAGTAGTGAATAAGCACAATGACAAGGCGCATTCTTCTCCCAATGAACGCATGTCAGTGATGAGTGCCCGATAATCACAAAGAAAATTTCCGAACATACCAATCGACAGCCACTCAGCAGGCATCACTGGAGTGATGTCCATCCGTGGAGGTAATGCCTTGTGAAAGATACAAAACACAAAAAAACCACCACAGTAAAATTGTCCATACAACTGAATACTTTTGTTGGGATAACTAAGGACTGTTGAGAATATTTTCGGCGTGCAAATTGCCATTTATTCACGCTTAACAATCATTTTGGATGTATTATCATAATTCACTGTGTAGATTTCCGATACATTCCGTCGCTGCCCATTTTATGCACTGGTTGCTGCGGTCGTTAGCCGGCAGGCTCCCATTCCTACAGAGTGATAGTTCGATTCGAATGAGGAAAACTTTTAAATTTCTACACGAATAATAATGCCTCGTCATATGCATCTACCATATGTACGAGTACGTTTGTATTCTCACTTCTGACGTGAGCTTGGTGATGAAACATATTCCTGCAGCTGGCCACTGTAGAGTACAAGTATGTATTTTCTTCGAAAGCTGTTCTAACGATGCCAAATTTGAATATTCATTAATAATCAAAAATTGCTCACCATAACTTTGCTTGACGAAATCAGCGACAGCACGCGTCTGGTCATGAAGGCGACTTCGTGTTTGTCCATACCTACAAAAAGGTTCCGGAAACTAAGAGCTGAGCTAATACAATATTTTATCCTATAACAGATAATTTTCCGCCGATGATCTGTATTTATATTTAGTATTTAACAAAAGTGTATTATGCAAAATAACTTCTGGTGGTTATTAATGGTGAACACAAACTAAACAAATGTTTCTTGTCAAAGTTGCTCAAGAACAATTTAAGCCACATAAAACCCATTGTGTAAGCTAGACACAAGTGTATTATTCCAAGTTGCATTGAAGTGGCTATCTGTTCATTGTACATCGATGAATAAACCTAAAATGTTTGGTCATTTGAGCTGAACGCTTATCAGAATGACTTTATAGAATTGAGGCCGTGAAGAACCAAGAGGTTCTTTTGGGAATCTATCGACGTCGTCGATAATCGGTGGAATCTTATTATAAATCGATTTCATCGAATAAATACAACTGAATGCCGCTGGGCCAAAGGAGATGTGATTCAAAACAAAACCGAGAGTGAAAACAAGACAAACATAAATAAGGCATAAATGAAATCCGAAGAAAAGAAAAGAAAATATGCTCTTGTTGATGGTTTTTAAGGTGAGGGTGTTTGTTTCACTGCCACGAAGCTACGTCCAGCATGCCATGCAGTCAGCATTTTAGACTTCATAAACGCACACGCAATGGGGAACAGTACAAAAGTAAAGCAAGATGTTAACACAGACTTGCAGGCAACAATAGATGGCTATCAATAGGCCAAGCGATCGCTGTCATTATGTTACACTTGAGTCGAATGACAGAAATTAGTGAAATTTATTATTGATATTCACTTAAATTTATAGATCAGCAGACAAAAGAAAAGGTCCATCACCAACGCCGAGCCTCTCCGATCTCCCTTTTCTCATGTCTTTCTTTCTTTTCAGCTGGACGAGAAGAGAAACTACGAGTTTCGCGGTATGCTATCTGATGGCCCACCGATCTGATTGGATCAGATCGCAGCGGAGTGAATCAATTGATGTCTATTGTTATGAATACCAATTTATAAGCGGTGCTTAAGCGATGATCTATAGCACGATAAATAAGTTCAAGACAGTTTTAAGGTGTTTTTCGTTATAAATTTTCCGTATAATAAAGCGTACTAATGGTCGGCTCCATTAGAAAAAGATGATGAGCCACGCCACCCAGACCCCGATGACACCACAGGAACTAGGATAGTTGATTCCCGCGTAGGATTCTTTATTACATTTCGAAGAATTGAACTCTCGACGACAACAAAAGAATTTTTCAGAGATGCAAGGTTTCAAGCATTGTTGGCAATCAGGCCATTAGGGGTACCAACACGGGTACCACCACGTAGCTGCAGTCGGTTCGAGTCGCTAAGTGGAAATGAGCCAACCCCCTCAATTAAACAGTGGCCTGAAATATGCAAACGCGCGAGTCATAACTCATCTCAACGCAGAAGTTTCTGTCGGCCCAAAATACCAGACTAACTGCTACTTTGCATATTATACACCACATCATCGAGGCGTCTGTCCCAGTTGTGGTGCCCAGCTTCATATGTGAAGCAAATACTCGTATATGTATGTATCGTATGTGCATATGGGCTTCTTGCACCATAAAAAGAAATGCCTTTAAGGTTTTTAGTATTCTCCTCCACAACACTAATCGCACCAAAGAGCCACAAATACGTCGGCATTTGACTTGAAGCATTTGGACTAAGAAGCAATTTGGGAGGATTCCCTTGCTCGCTACTGAAACTGGACCATGCTTCGGGACATGCTTTATTTATGGGAGGGACTTTCAAAATGCTCTACTTTTTAATCAATTCATTTGCATATCACGAACGTACCACCACCTGCGAATGGTTCCTTTATGAATTGCTTTATGATTCATCGAAAAACTCATTACAAATCGATATGAGCGAGAAAAAGAATATACGTTGGTGTGAGGAATATATGTACATATGTATGTGTTTAAATATCCTTTATGAGTTGCGAGGTGATTCCGGTTCGCCAGAAATGTTTTCGGAATATCCACTTCAGGAGGCTTTGAGCCAGCCGTATCTGGTTGTCCGTGTGCGCACGCATCCATCTCATGGACAAGGAAAAAATTTGTAAAACTCATTTCAGATTTAGCCTCCGGACTTCAACTTAATTCGGAAGCACAGCAGGAGGTTCTAAGTAAATAATACGCTGTCCTTCACACAATCTCAATTTGCATTTCTTTCAGGTGGTTAAGGAATCTGTTCGAATTGATAAACGGAATTCATTAAAACTAATCTTAAATAAAATTAAAATCTGGCTATTTTAATTGTTTCTATATCCTGTGGGTTATCCGGTTCTTTTGTGTATATCGTAGAACGAATTTGGTATCGAACGCATTTTATATTAAAATGGTTCTCTTTGGCGTGTCGAAAATGACGTTCTGTCAAAATGTGGAGATTTGGATGCAATTGAAACCGTTCATTTAAATTACAATAATCTCGTGGGCCACGTCAATATAATACAATTTGTGTACATATAATAAAATTTCTCCAATTACAAGTTCAATTTGAGATGCTACATTACGTTTTAAACGCAACCTATCGACTGACTATAAATTCACTTTACTTGTGAAGTAGCGTTTTTTCAGCCTATAAATGTGTTTAGAAGCATTTATTTAGTGCTACAGGATCGCTTAAATGTGTGAAGTTTTTCCTGGAAATGCAGGATAGTCAACTTCGCGTCTGTGACACAATCACGGAATCCATTCAAACTGAAGATTTTTATCAGGTTCGTAGAATTTACGTCTGGTCGAATTAGATACACATTAGATTACATTTACTTTATATAGCGTCTAGTAATGCCAAGTGACTTTCTGAATGATTCCGAGCGAATATTCAGAAGCGATTCGGATAAAAGCCGAAACACAGTCTCCAAAATCACGAGCGGATTTATCGGTATTTTCGCTTTAAAGTATTTGGTTCACAGGATTACTAGAGATTATCATTATACTAGAGATGTTCACTCTTCGAAGCTTATAAATCAGATTGCTGTGCATACACACTCACGTGTTGACCCTGATGACTTTGCTGGCTATTTAGTACTACGAGATGTCTTACTTTCTGCGCATTTATTAACTGGCACTCTTTCAAAGACAATTCTCAAATTTGGGCCGATAGCTCGGCGTGGGAACATTTTATTTTCTTTTTCGACATGGTTTCGGAGTTAGCAAATTAAGCTTCGCAGTAACTAAGTTACATATGTATGTACATATGTATGTATGTACAAGTATGTACATTGAACATCGATTTGATTCCAGTTAAAAACTAAATTATTGCAATTTACTTGGGAGAAATAAATTTCCTGTGCATTGATTGACGACTGATGGACTGCACGGGTTTCGCTGCAGCTTAAATTGAACTAATGGCAGGGGCTCCGTGAGAAGCAAATTTGTATCTGTGAATTCGGAGCTCGGCGGTGTCAGGAACACCGAACAACGGCCTACAAGTAGACGCCAATGTATTTCATGAATTCACACGCATGTACATATTTATGCTTAGTTGCCCACCGATTGAAGATGATTGCAACTGGGGAAGTCAGCGAGTTCAAGTGAAACTACGTGTCGAATGGAATGACTAATTTGGCATTTGACATGACACAGTAAATCACGAGCCGAAAAAGAGCTCTTCTACAGAACGAGGTTTGTCAGCCATGGAACTGAATACACATTATGTAATCTGAGGTGACATCTTGCGCTCCAGGTATTTTAGATAATAAACTGATTTATCTAATAAAAGGTATTCAATTTGAGCGAGCTCCTTGAGATTAGCAAGAAGATATGGGATGCCTAAATATAATGGATGTGAGTATAATCTGTGTGGATGCTTGGTTTCTCCAACTGATGTTGGGCTGAGTCAATAACCAATTAACAAACCGCGCACGAAAAAACTTAAGGTGATTGATACCACCGCTTCGCCAGCACCGCACCATCACTCGAGGTATTTAGACGAATATTAGGCATAAAGGATTAGGTGACCACTCATCGCAGTGACAATAACTCATTCTTGCAAAGTGTGACACCTTGTAGTTGCCCCTCCTACGTGCAAACTACGGTACAACTGGAAAGCGGCATTTTGTTTTATCTTATCGCCTTGAAGCGGAAATTAGAGATGAACCATAAAATGTTATCGTTGATCACGATCATGTAATTCCAACCCACGCACCCGAAGTGCGTCACCACTGCCAACGCGGGAAACGATGGCCAGCGAATGCATTTGGCATTCAGGTAGACATGGACTTCGCTAGAGTGGACAGAGCACAGGCAAGATATACGTGCTCGCTGATTGGGTAAATTATGTATCGACAGATGACATCGATGGCTGTTAATATGGCCACGAGATGGCCAGCAGAGTCGGGTTAAACATCCAGACGAGAATATAAAGGTAAAGCTCTTTATGACTGCTGGCCATGCATTGCGAAAAACGTACGAAGGTACATAAAACGAGGTACCCTCATTCTCAAGACCGAAGTGAAGAAACGATCACATACAGAGATAGATCGAAATCGTACCCTCTAAGTTCAGTTTCAATAGAAACAGAGTTACGTTGTATAAAAGACCAGATACAGTGTGGACTCGATAACATTACTCAATTGCAACTGTACACTGACGCAAACTAGTGACTATACTTTTGCTTTGTTAAATATTCAGTCACTGATCTTGTCTGCTGATATCTGAACTTCAAGTGAGACTAAATGACGGCTTCATATGATGACTGTTTTTATGATTTAAGACTGGAGGTGCCTTCCTTGAAATCATGTAACAAGGCATGGTTCTAGTAAGTACTCGTATGCTACAGGGACAAAACTGGCCCACGAAATACCCCAAGTGTAGTCCACTAATCCATTAATCCACCAAAAATGGGCATGATGGGCCCACATTTGCAGTATCTGTCCTATTGAGAGATGGGATGACGAAAGCGGTACCTGGCATGTGCTGTATTGGCAGGCTTTAATACGTACGTACTTCTTATATCGGCACTCCTTCCAGTTGCATTTGCATTGATAACGGAAAGGAGAACATCGCGTTGCAATTCGTGAAATAAGTGGCGCAACTTGTTGCAAGTTCGATTTGCGGTTTCATGTGTAATTTTTCCGTGAAAATAATTTTCAAGTGCTGCCAAAAACCTCGCATACAAAATCTCTTCCTGCCATCCATTTCAGAATAACACAGTATTTGCTCGTTACTAACTTCTGAAGCAAGCGCGTTAAAGAAGTTGTTTGCAAAGTGACAGTGGAGAAGGCGCTGGATTCACTCTAAACGCAGGAAAAAATAAACAGCCCTGCGAATAGTCTGCAGATCAGGCGATCTTCGGAGCGAGTCGATTTGATGATTCGTGGCAAACAGTTGTTTTAAAACGCTGTGCAGAGTCTGAAGCCACTAGCAACAAACGATTGCGGCAGCGAGGTCAAACGAGGCCTAAGTTGCACATCTTTGAGCAGTGTTTGACGGCGGCACCGCACGTTGGTCCCCGTCCAGAGACTAGCTGGCGATCATTACGCATTGCGAAGCGCGGCCAATGGACGAAACGAGCGAATGACATGTTCGAGTAGTATTAATCAAAGTAATATCTGCATAAGTGGTCGCGGACGCTGGCCGAACTCCGGATAGCATTTTAGCGCCAAATTGCACTTTGATGAGAAAATAAATTGTGGAAATGCGTATGCGCGGGGAGATCGCCGAGCACTTATATCATTTGCTTTTATTTCATTTCTTATCTACCGTTTGCGTCTTCCCTTTACAGGTATAGTACTTAAAACGAAATAATCTGGCAACTCCACGAATTCCGCAACTTTGAAGGAGCTCAAATCGAAATGAACAAATTACTCTCAGCATCTGAAGGAGTAATTTAAACGTAATTTTTCCCAAACTACAGCAAAAACTCCAAACAATAATGAAGTCCATCGTACTCGGTATTTCGTTGTTTTTATATGCTCGCATATATTATACAATGAGCTCATTTAAATCCAAATGTTGTAGATTATGGTTGTACAATAGATGGGACTTAGTTGGGAAACAGAACGTGCCCTTTCTTATGTGCTAAATTATTTGGTAAATTGATTTAGTAAAGAATTCCCTCAGTGCCAAAGTCCTCTATGGTTATATATTATGGTTGCGAATGCTTTCTTTCTTGTAGATTAAATAAGCTTTTCGAAATAGATATGGTAAGAGCAGAGTGTATCCATGTACGGCTTTATATGAACGTAACGAGATCTTAGGGATAAACAAAATAATAAAGAAGAGAAATACTGGACACATGGGAAATGTAAGGGAATCGGATCATCGGAAAATGCCCGTTTGAGCAGCACGGTAAATGGCATTGAAAGTACATCCTCAACTCAAGCAACACCTACGCTTCCTTTGACGACACACTCTGCGCGAGGGCTCAGCTCCAGCAAGCACTTTTCCAACAACCAGTTTGTGGACTGGACAGACAGAGATCAAACTAGTTGGATGAGAACAAATCAACAGAAGGAGAGAGAGAGCACTCACACTACACTTCTACATGCAGCATAGTGTGCGCTCTTGGCAAGGCAGGCACACTCACCTGAAATACACAAGCTTGCGCTGAGACGGCGCAAAGACGGCGATCTTACGTTGAGTGCAAACCTGTTTATGAATGTGTGAGGAGAGCCAGAATTACGGCCAGCAGCTCCGGTCCGTGTGTAACACACAGAACACTGGCCTTTTAGTTGTATCGCGGACCTTCTTAACTCTGTGCGCGAAATACGCAACTTTTCTGAACGAGCAGCTCTCTTCCAGCGCACTGAAGCCACCGTGAAATCGCTGTGTCAACGCTACTCCGGTTCGCTATCATTCCCACCTCAGAAGATCGCCAAATGAGCGGCAATATCGTGCCGTTTATGAGAAATGAGTCCAACAACTAATTAGCCAGTGAAGGTGCTCGTCAAAGCAGCAGCACGAAGAACAACAGCTGCTTCTGTTGCCAATGAGACGACTGCTGAAATAACAAGACTGTTCAGGAATCAAATCTCGCTAATTTTTATCGCCACCGATTTTTATCGCATGCCGATCGGAGGGGGCGTTTGGTGGAGCACAGGGGCAAAAGTTCATTTCTCGTTTTGCAAATCTGGCCAACGCTGTGATCGCGATCGGGATGTTACAGCAATTTGTTCATGGCTGTTATTATATTTTTGTTTGAATGTCAAATTCGATTTTTATGAGTTTTTGAAAGCGTGACTAAGCCGTGATTTATGATGGCGTGTGGTTTTTAATACTCATGTTCGTCCTGTGGCATTAACAGCATCAGAACAGCAACAACACCACTTCGAAAAAATCTGCATCAATTGGAACTTCTGCAGCACACAGTATTGTGTTGTGTTGTGTTAGTGAAGTCGTTCCTCTTGCGTAGGTGCCCATGCCCGATAACCGATTCGCCGATACCCTCGATATCCAGCTGCGATTCGTCCATCCGCACAAGCGCGGCTCGTGGAAGCGCATGTAGTCATGGACGCCATGAAAAACTCACCCATCAGCTATGTGCACAAACAACAGAACCATCGCCAAGAACAACAGCAACAGCAACAGCAACAACAACAGCAAGCAGTCTACGAACAGGCTGCGAGTCCACACGAAACATGCACGGCGGCGTGCGAAGCTTGTCCGAGCCACACGAAGGTCATAGATGAAGAGATCCCGAGTTCAACTGACGGATATGCGACCCTGAAGGATCCGAAACTGCGCAGTGAGCCGAACCCCAGCGTTTCTTCGCAAGGCCGGAACAGTGCGTCGGCCGATGCGAATTCGTCCTCTACGCAGCTCCTACACATCAATAAGTCCGCCAGCAGCGACCTGGCAGCTGCTGCTGCAGTGGTGTTATCACTTCAAGGCACGATGGTCACCAGCTTGCAACAAGCGGCTCTGTTGCCGCTCAACTCGCCAGCGGCAGCCGCTCTGAACCTTCAAGCACTGGAGTCATATTTGGCCCTTCAGAGAATAAGTGGAAAATCCGATGTCTTTCGCTTCAATGCCACGTGTCCGGCGGATAGCAACACCACCATAACAGCCCTTCCAGCGGATGCATCGCCCGACATGAGCAATAATGCAGCAGCAGATTGCAGTCAGCAGAAGAATCAGAAATGCCTTGAGATGCCAATGCCACACGGAGGCCACTCACACGACTTAATTGCCTCTGAGCTGACCGATTGCGACCTGCCGCTCCTGGAAGGGGACGAAGGGTTGGCCTTCGAAGCGGCTGACCTGGACTGCAGTTACACAAGTCTCATTCTCAACTCGAGTACATTCAACCCATTGCCGCAACAGCAGTCCCCGGTGGAGAGCGACCAAATACCTTGCATCCAAGCCACAATGTTCCAGGACAAACTGAGCCATGCGGCCATGAGCGAGAGCGGCGCAGCTGCCAGCGGAACTGGGATGGGTTCCGACATGGTGGCCAATTCAACTGCCAACAGTGCCACAATTTCAACCAATTCGCAGCGCACGAAAAAGCAGTTCATCTGCAAATTCTGCAACCGCCAGTTCACGAAGTCGTACAATCTTTTAATTCACGAACGCACGCACACCGACGAGCGGCCGTACTCGTGCGACATTTGCGGCAAGGCCTTCAGACGCCAAGACCACCTCCGCGATCACAGGTAAGTAAGTCGACACTTCGAAGCTCCTCAATGCCTCCAGTTAAAGCTGCGTCCATGTATTTAACTGTATTTAACCAGCTCTTGACGTCTTCAACAGGTACATTCACTCAAAGGAAAAACCGTTTAAGTGCACCGAGTGCGGCAAGGGCTTCTGCCAGTCGCGCACTCTTGCTGTTCACAAGATCCTTCATATGGAAGAGTCACCCCATAAGTGTCCGGTGTGCAACCGCTCATTCAATCAGCGTTCTAACCTGAAAACTCACCTACTTACTCACACCGACATCAAGCCGTACAACTGCAGCTCTTGTGGCAAGGTTTTCCGTCGCAACTGCGACTTACGCAGACACAGCCTAACACACAACCTCTCTGTCGCGGTTGGCGGCCTCAACGAGCCCAGCGTGTCTGTCAGTAGCCCGGATGCTGTCACGGAAAGGTTACAATCCGCGTCGTCAGCACCACCAACTCCCTCAACAGCTCTGGCCTTCCGTGGAATAAACGGCAACCCCAAATTGGACCTCATTGCAGTATCTGACTGAACCCGGAACGCCCTTGAACTAGGGCAACCACGAACTACGATTGGGCTTCAAAGAGAACAATATGCTGCGGAGAAGGACTGACCAATCATCAATCAACCAATCAGTGATCGAATTCAAAATTCTCAGATTCTCTTTTTATATCGTACTTTAAATACATGTGTTTTTCTACACCCAAGCGTATTTTAAGCACTTAATTATTTAAATAAGCCTAGTTTAAGCGAACAAATATGACAAATATGTTACTATAAGTAAACCGTGTGCATGACTTAATGTATATTATAATAAATAATTCCTGCAAATAGACACATACATCAATAATTCCTTGGGGGTCATAATCGTGGCTGCAGAATCGAAATACGAGTACAATTTTAATTAAGAAGATATAAATAGGAGTGTTTTATCGGTGGGTTTCTTTTTTTTAAGTGATCCAAACAGCTGAAAAGCATTGACTCTCATTGAGTTGATTTTAATACCCTACACTTGAAGGATGAACCATAGAACCAGGCATGACAGGTATGGAAAAGTAATGTACATATGTATTCTTGATCGGCATCACGGTATTTCCGACCGTCTCTGTCTGTCTGCCTGTTGAAATCACTATTGCAGGAGAACCGAAGTATTATTTGTCCTGATGTATGGTATTGAAAATGGGCCAAATCGGTACAAGTAGGTATCTATTTTTTATCCTACTAAAGGGTTTTCCAATAAGAGGTGTAATTTTGATATTCAAAGAAAAATGCCATTCTTTGAGATAAATTATCGCATGTTTATTTCGTAATAAAGAGGAAGGTATGCCGTTAATAATGAAAAACAACATCAGCCAAATGGTCACCACGACCACGCTTACAGGACCATAGCTATTCAAAATTACACCTCTTATTGGAAAACCCTTTATATTCAGTATACATATATGTATATGCACAACTTTCTGAGTAAAGCTGTATGTAGCATTTAAGTCCCAACAAATTTTTGTTGTTCCGAAACTGGTCATGATCGGCCTACTTTTTTACTTGGGTACATTGATACCTATACAACTTTCTGAATAAAAGTGTATGTAGTACATAGCGTTTTATGATCCAATAAAGTGTTGGTGTTTCCAAAGTGGACGTAATCCGTAATCCAATTGTACAGTATTTACACAGTTTAGTCCTTAAAAACAAATTGATTACCATAGCCATAATAGTTTTACATGTGTAGGTTAACATGTAATTCCTTCTTCAATTATTTCTACGCCCACTCTTACCCGAAGCTCTACCTTTAATCTTGAAGGTGTATGGTAGTCAAGTGGTGTCCAAGTCAGGCCGTGGACACCCTACTAGTTTATGTTATAATTCTTATTTAAAGTTCATAACGCTTTTAAAGTTTGAAGTTAGTAAAAGTCTGGTCTTCTGTTTCCAATAAGGTTGGACAGGTTTTATGGTTCTACGTGAGTCGAATTGCTCTGCGTTGTTTTCGTCTGCTGTGAATTTAGAAATACATAAAGCTTCATATGCGGAATATATTCAAAATATATGTATATGTACCATTGATTCAGTTTAATATAATAATTGGGCGTCTAACAAAATTATCGGAACAAAAGTGGGTGTTTTCGCCCACATTGTCATTTCCTAAAAATGTCATTCATTAAAGACTTCGCCGTAGTAAAACTTTCTTCTTTTTATAAGTATACTCATTCGTATGTACGTCTATTAGCTGACTAATGTGTCTGTCCGAAATTGGCATTCTATATCATTTCTAATTAAAAACCAAAAGGACCACGTTTCTGAGCCGTATAATTATCGAAGTCCATATATTTGCCGTGCACAGATACACTTCAGTGAAGATGGGAAACATCTTCCTATAGTATTTGTCGAAATTGAATGGAGTCCAAGACACGGACCACTTCTGCTGCCATCTGCAAATATTTGAACGGATATGGTCGATGGTACGAGTCCGCCGCCGCATGTGGTCCCTCCGTCGCATCGCGAATAGATGCAATTTCACACATTAAGGCGAACGGCTTTCAGCGTCATGCGCGGATGTTTGGCGTTGGTTGATGGGAAAATTATGAAATTCATTATTTGTGTTTAAGCTGGTGCTTGCGTTTACGAGTACGCTTGCGTTCGTGTTTATGTTTGACCAATAATTATGACAACGAGCGCAATGTCATAAAGCACAAACACCGAATCGCTTTCCTTTGAGCATTCCGCGCCAGAAACCACACGCGCAAGAGCGACGTGGCCCCAAGAACCCACCAACAGATTGATCGATCTGAGCCACAATGTTGCCACTCAGTCTGGTGCGAGTGGTTGAAAGAGCCAGCGATGGGCAATGCCGGGTTCTGATGTATGTTGTAGATGTAATGACTCCGAAGATTTCCTGGAACCGGAGCCGTTGGTCTTGGGAATGGAAATAGATGGCGTGGATGCCGGCATTATTTTAGTGTAATTTGACGTTTCACAATAGAAACAAATCTATGTTTGCACTGCGTTGATGGATACCGCAAACTGCTTGTCTCGTGTCGTATTGACGGAGCGCTTTTTTCCACCTAATTAGGTGTCGCGTCATAAATACTCGCAGCCGACAAAGTTGACGAGAGTTTATGAGTGAAACGACACGGCAACAACAACAAACCGGCGAGTGAGCGCCTTGTTTTTAAGAATTCGCTGCGTTTTGTGCCCACAAAGCCGACCGCAGACACGCAGTACTGCACGTACGAGTACCAAACTCTTGTGTTATAATTAGATTTGACAAATATGTATAACATATAACAGTTAACATCCGACACCGTTTAGCAGACCTTAAAGGAGCCGACAGTCGGTTTCAAGAAATACTTTTCTAATAAGTAGAAGCGATCTGAAGCATAGGGAGTTGGAATTGGGCAGTGGTGGGGGAGGGGGAGGGAGAGAGGGGTTTGGTGCACCATGCTGTCCTACAGTCTTCACATGTCGTTGTTCTATAGTCTGTCATCTACGATATTTGATGCTATAGCATTTTATTGCGGGCGAAAGCAAACAGCATAAACAGCAATCCTATAACACCCGACTAGATAGCGGCTTATCTCGATTATTAGCCCTCGGCACTGATAAGCGCGGAACGGGTGAGGTTCACTTTATCGAACGCAACATTTGCCTCTGGCAGGAAAAAGGTGCGGCAGACTGTCCGACTAGATGGGAACAATCAAACATCAAAGATTATTGCGCCGCCAATTCGTCATTATCGTATCGACAGCAATGCTATTGTCATAATCAGGATTGCGCCATTTGGCGCTTCATATACACATGTACCAGTATATGCCTTTATTGATATGTATTGATATGCAGGAAACCTTTGAGTTCTTTTCCGCGTGTTGTTTATGCCGAGGGTCAAAACTTTGTAATTAATTATCTACATAAATTTATGGTAGCTCCGGTTCAAGAGAAGTATACAAGAGACTTAAATTTGCTGCCCTCTACTGAAATGTGGACGTGGTTTACAAAAGTGCAATGTTTCTTGTGTCCCTTCTTAACTGCGCTCGGCATTGAATGTTCGCAAACGGCTACCTAAACGATTCACAACACTCTCTGCCATTTACACCAGTTAACTTAAAATGTAATTATTTGGAATCCTATCCGAATATGTCACTATACTCAAAGTTCTCACGTTATGCTCTGAATGCGCCTATATTTAAGCATCGTATTCTCCACATTTTCTAGTACGTTTGTTTGTAGTATGCTTATATTTACAGAACAGAATCATCACTGCAATGAGGTCCACAACTACCCAAGAAGAGTTTTCTGGGAAAAAAGAGTTCTCCTCATCTCGACGCAACCTACAAGTCCAAACCTTTTGTCGTGTCTTATGCGGAACACCCTCAATACAGCGGTATATACAATCCAATACAATATAATACAATCTAATACTATATGTGTATATAATTTTATATTCAATATAACCGCTTTACGAAAAATATTTGTGTATTTTATATTCCTCTTCTTAGATTCTCACTAAGATAGCAGTGGCGGATATACTATTATATAAATCCGTAATTACCGAATACGTGATTTTTTGCTTTATGCCACTGCATGTCCGTTTCCAATTCATTTCTCTTCATTTCCGAATACTTATCTGTAGTCGTCGTTCGAAGGCGTTATTTAATTGGCCCAGCAAGGGTTGACAATCGCCATAATCGAGCCAAGCATCGTTTTTCGATTAGCTAAACTCAATTTATTGAAGAGTAACTATCAAAGGATTTCGCATGCAGCCACGCCTACTGGTGAAAATAAGGGTGACTCGTATTTTTTAAAGTATATGTAAAGCAAAGTCTACCTCCGTCTGGTGAGGGTATTTAAATCTGCGCCACCATCGTTACGTACCGAATTTGAGTTAATAAGCAGCGAGTGGCTAATAAGAGCTGTCGGATCAAAAAGTTGTCAAAACGCTGATAAGCGGAAAATATCCTTAAACTGATCCCGGGTTAAGCCCCCGGCATGTTTGTTGCCATATATTGTAGCATGCGTGTCGCAAGATTGCAAGTCGGAGCGCATCTGTTCTCTTTGAAGAGGTGTGAGCAGAAGAACGACATGCCTTGGGTCGGCTGCACAATCTCTCGTTCACATCAGATTATCTCGAATTATGGTCTGTAACCAGCAGCGCTGGAACGGTAAATGTACGAATAACTAATTTGGAAAATTTCTAGCCAGCGCCTTGTTGAGTGGCAATGTCAACAAATATACACATTAAAGAGTGTCTCTAATCCCCCCTTAACTGTTTTACAGCCGGCGACACTGTCGGCTTACTCATTATTGTCTTGCCTTCACACGGGAAACGTACTCTACGCACTCATTACGGGTGATCACATTACGTCACACAGATGAGCATGCAAAGCAGGGAAGAATATTCCTGAGTGATCACTGCTTCGTACCTGGTTATTGCCAGATACACCAAACCTGGACACTGCATATCGAACCGCCGAAATCGTCTTCCCTGATTGATGGTGATATTGATAAGCCGCTCACCAAATAAATCTGTGCTTATGAATCTCCCAGTCGTGGTTCCTACAAGTTTAAGAAAGCTACAAATTCAGGTTCGTTATTAGTCACAGAGATATGTATGTTTTTATCGTCGGACAAGCAGCTAAGCCAAGTCAGCGGACATTGTTCCGGAACACAGAAGTGTCGGTTCAGCTATAAATAAGCAGGTAATTTTCTGACAAACAAATTAGAAATTAAAATTGATCCTATCCGAACGTCTGTCTCGCTGGCTGACTGGCTGACTGGCTGACTGGCCGACTGCTTGGCTAGCTGTCGGTGAGTACGCTTGCCCTGATAACGAAATTGAAACAATAAACATTTTTTTCTGGAAAACACACAAATCCACTTAGGAGACCACCACCGGCTCACCAAACCGCAATATACTACAACAACTACATCATCACCATCACCATCGCCATCGCCATCGCCATCACCATCATCGTCATCGTCATCATCATCATCCGCCTCATCTCTGTTGTTATTGTTGTGGCGTGTGTGTTTTTGTTGTTGGATCGGAGTTGTAGACAATTTATTGATTAGTTTATTGCGCGTGCGCGTCGCTGTTTTATGACGGTACTCGGGACTCTCCCACCCCGCCTGGCTTCGCATCTCATCTCATCTCTTCATTGGGGCCTGCAAGTGCTGGCGCATCGCATCCTGTGCTGAAATGTTATGGCATACTATGAAAAGGTTCGTTGTTTGGAGACAATTTGTAAATTCTTTATGAGAGTGTGGAACGGAGCGTTAAGAATAAAAATGCTAATTTAAAAGATTACGAATTTCGTTGTGGTGGTCACACCTTAAATTTTAAGGCAAACCGTAGAAGTCGGTTAGCAACGTTCGTTCGCTTGGAAATGAAGACACAACGAATCACCCTGCACTTAAATACATGGTTAGGAAGAACACAGCTCACAGATAATCAGGAAGAAGTACGTATGTACGTTTGTACATACTTTCATTTATATTCTTTTACATATAACGGAAAAGGGACAATTAAATTGACGACATAATTAAAAGACTTAGTACGGTCTCCCATAAAATTTAATTGAAATTACATACATATACGATATCTTGTAGTAAAAAGTGATTTTGAGAAAAAACTATATACTACTTTGACTGTATTTTCATTTAAGCTGCGAAATGAGCGACGTATTGGAAATGCAATTTTCTATGTGTATATTTTATTTTTACATTTATAACCTCTGCGCGGTTTTCACTGCACTTCTTACATTCATTGACTATAAGTCAATCTCGTCTCTAAGCCATTTGCACTGAATTCCGAGTTAAAATATTACCGCGAGCGCACCTTAAGGAAGAGCAACATGTGAACCGTGTTCGAAACCACAGTCGCCGCACGGCGTGGAGCATCGCCCGGTGCAAATGGAAGAGGAATAACTGTTGCTCGTGGGTGGGTAGAAACTCATACATTTGGGGTAAAAACGCCTCTTCCTAAGAACGCGGCAACTAAGGCAACGCAGCTCAGTCAGTTCAGTCTCGGCAGTGCCTGGCTCGTTGGTCGACTATTCTTTCAACGTCCATCAACGTTTCTTTATAACTCGAAGTTCAATCGCAAGCCGCGGGGCATTTGCCAAACCTTAGCGGGTACCATGGTGAAATCAATCGCCCACGACTAAATTGCACAAGCGCCGCGCCAACCGCCACTAAAACGATGCGGGGAGATGCGAGACGGCGGCCCGATGCAGCTGCGGTTGCTGGAGCGAGAAAGACGCATTGCAGTCCCCAATTCCCCGATACGATGTGCATGAAATTCGTGGATGCCAGTCTGCCAGCATCACCAGATCACAGAATAAGGGCTAGGCGCTTGGCACACGCGTACCTAGTCACATCTGCCCTTCGCAACCTTCGCGGAACCAAGTCTGCAGTTAGACAGACTTGCATCGACGCAGTCAGTCGTCCAATGCAAAGCGATGCCAGACGACAAATGTCTCCGCGCACTCAACGATTCTAATAGACCGATTTGTTAGGGATCAGGTTACACTCTTAAGACGCCCACATCCGGTTGTTGCGGTACAAGCACCACATCCACACAGAGTGTCGGCGCTGGTCATTGTGTTTAAGTCAGTGGGAAGCACCGCTTTTGTGCCAGTGCAACCATTCGAAAGCCCATCTTTCTGCTTACCAAATGATTGCCAGAGACCGAAGTCACGCGACGAAATTCAAAATCACGCGTTAAGCGTAAATGGTTCAATTCGAGGACATCTGGCCCACTTTCAGCAATACGATTTGGAAGTACGAATTCTTGAATCTCCTAAATTCTATTATAGTTCTTTACTCTTGTAATTAATTATACACACCTAGTGATGGTGCAATATTTCACCTCTGCTGATGATGTAGACAAGATAAGCGTACAATTTTAACTCGATGCAGTTTTAGTTAATTGTAAACCACTTGCTTTAGTCTTTGTGTAATTAAATTACCCGTCTTTCCATATCATTGTACCGAAAAATAAGATTTAACAGCCAAAAACTTTGAGCGGAAACGAAACCACAGGCGGGTGATGACGTGTTGCTGTTCTCGCTTTGACATATCAGTAAGTTCCCAAGACATATAGTCTATATAGATATGTATATATAGACAGCAAATCAAAACTCAATCGCGTAGTGTGTCTTGACAAGAGGACGAATAGAGGTATCGTGGTGAAAGTCAGGAATTCACGAACAGTCTCCGTCAGTATGGGCTGTTTGGGATTGACCACTGCCACGCCTACTTTTTAAATAAATATTAATAGATAAATATTAATAATAAATACATATATTAAATAAATATTGCAGGCGGAGGCGGAGTTGTTCCGGAATAAGTGGCCTTTCTCCATGTTATCTCTTAGACTCGATCAGGTAATTTCACATTTAACACAATTTTCACTTCCGCATGGACATTGAAGACGGCTTGATATGGCTTGAGCGATATACTATAAATAGATTCCACGTACAGATAAATCATCAGCAGCGTATAATAGCAGATGAACACTATGACAAGGAATCGGAGAATCGTTATGGATAATCGGTAATATATAATTCTCCAGGTTTCACTATGAATCAAGGGCATAAGTTCCAACTGAATGGAATTCTCCAGTGATGAATTGTCGACAAAATGAATAATTATTACACTGAATGAAATGAATAATGCATTTTGTCCTAAATATGGTAGTTTGTTAAAAGATGTAAACATGTGATTCCGAAGAATACACAGCATGGGAACCACCTGAATAAGAAACCGCCGATGACCACATAATGACAAAGTAATGCTGTAATGCCAACAATAAAGTCTGACAATGGAATCAAAGACTTTATAGAAATTTCATTGAGCAACTCAAGTTCCAACTGAACGGGGCGTAGAGAAGAACGCAGTGAGGCATTCATGAAATCGACTAATTTGTCACAACTTTGGTGGAATATGTCTAGTGTTTCTACCTTGAATGGAGCAGCTGAAATAAAAGTGATCTGAGAACTACGTGCATAACTTATTCCATTATCAGGTGTAAGCCGTGCATAAGGGTTCCACATGAGACGAATCTTTCGAGGAGAGAAGAGAGTCTGAGTGACGACACATCGGTCTGGAACAAACGACATACAGAACTGTGTAGAGTTTTACTTTTATTGTGTGTGTTCCTATTTTTGTTTTGTTCGAGCATCTGACAAATTCACTGAGCCGCGTTAACCTGACTTAACTCATTTTCAACATCATCAGTTAGGTTCCATCATTTAAATTCACTCGGATAGAGAACCTTCGCATGTATGAGCCAGAAATCCGTCAATGTTGAATGTATCAATTGAAGCATTGCGATTATGCTCTGCCTCAAAACATTCTCGTTGCCATAATCGTTTCTGACACATGACAAGGCACAATGATGACTGGTGACTTCTACAGCGATAGTGAGGCAACTTTGCTGTTATTTCGAATATCAAAGTATAATTGATAAGCTTTTTAATCAGGTCAAGTACAACATTAACTTAACTTAACATCGCCGTCTTGTTTGGTTGTCGTGGTTGCTCAGACCTGAGATTTATTAGTATTATCCTTTTCAATAAATCTGCCAAGATATAGATAGATATATCATAGATATCAGAAAACAGACTTCCAACGTTCAAACTGTACATACGAAGTCAAAAGAAATGAACTACAGCATAAAACTAATTAAATGTCGTCGAGAAATTTCACGAGTTACGAGTTATCACCATCAATTCAATGAGGGATCGATTCATTCCGCTTAAAGGAAGCAGACAAATATTGTCTCCATTAAAAAGTTGTACTTTTAATGCCAGAAGCAGAAGTAGCGAACTTAAATGAACAATTTACTTGCATCTAAGTACGAGTAGCGAATCAATGGAGATATTTTTCTAACATTCTGTATAGCTATGTTGTGTGTCTTCATATATTTCAATACCGTCCTTTGTTTCGAAAGCATTGACGCTAATGAAATTAAATTCACATGAAATATGTACTCTGGTTGATATGAGTACGCACATAACAGGTAATGCGAATTTAACCCTTCTTATAAAAACATGTCCCATACATAAGTCGTAGTCGGAGTCAGAAAACCTCAGAAGTAGATGCGTCTCCCGATCGGAGAACAACTAAATCACTCCGCTAATGGGATTCATGTGTTAACGGATGTTTTATTGTTAGCTGCGATCATCAGTAAAAAAATAATTTTGACAACATAACAATTTAGCATTGTCCTAATTCCGCAATTTAAGCAATTTTAAAAATGCAAACAAGTTTCACATTTTGATGCAGTGATTGTGCGATAGAATCGGCACCAGATTCTCGCAGGTCTCGTCACTGAATTTGGTTTCGTTTTCTCCATTCGATTATCTGCCTGTATGCTGAAGCGTCCATGTTGTCCGTCCGTTCGTTCGTCTTCTTCTCGCTCATTCTACGCGGTGTTTAGCCGCGCTTTTCGATGACTCGTGTTGGCCGATAGTCCGCACCCATTCATGTCATCAAACGTGGTAAAACATACTTCATGCCATTAACAACAACAAAATACGAATTCCATGTTAGATGAATTCCGACAAGTTGTTTTCTGACACCTCTGAAAAACAGCTCTTCCGTTACGGACCGCGTGTGCCCAGCTCGGTCCGAGAACGAAGGAGGCCACAGCAGACAGCCGCAGCCGCAGCCACAGCCGCAGCGATGCAGAAATTACGCAGCTGAGGTGTTACGGGTATGTGTGTTATTCTCTTATGAAAGCCAGTTACTGATAGCCACTTAACAAGGCTCCATTGAACAACTTGTAGGGCCGCTTCGTGATTCATGGGCCGAGTTGGATCCACGCGATCGTGGTTCGCGGTGCGGCTTGGAGCTGCCCACAGGCCCTCTCTCTCTCTCTCTCTCTCAATCCCTCTCTTTCACTCTGTCGCGCGAATTAATTATCGAACTCAGTGGAACTTGTGGCCTATGCACATCCACTGGCGTCCAGTGTACCACCCGGCGTTGTGCTATTAGGGTATCGGTGCACTACATGCAATTTATTTTAATCACACTTTGCACAAACGGCCACATTTATAATCGATTAGGGATCCAGAGGATATGAGTGCCGACAACTACATGTGTTTGCCTATGACTGCAACATAGGCAAGTACCGCATACCACGGTACCCTAGGTTCACACTTTAAAATGTGTGCCAATCTCGGTCATAAATTGTAGCGAGCTGCATGTGCAACAGCTCCTTGCTACGGTTGCAATCAGTGGATTGCATGGCTGCGAATTCATTTTAAATGACAGAACTACGTAGCTCAAGTCATTGGGAAATAACTTCTTGTCATTAACAGTGAAACTTTATTCGATTTGGTTTGGCTTATAACACATCATTTTATTGACTGTGCGAATGAAACCTCACACGTATTGACACCGTGAATCACCTACGCAGCTAAATCTGACACACATGAATCTGACTTTGAAGGCAACGCAATGAATGTACCTTAAATTGTTAATTTTATTTTTTATTTCAAATGAATTTATAGAGTAAATAAAAATTTGCTCAGCCACACAACAGAGGGCCAACACGGAGCTGAACGCCTACAACAAAGTATTGTAGTAGCTGAAATAAAGGATCAACTGAGGGACGAACCATAAATGAGTTCGCCGCAACTCTACTAATCATCACAGAAAGCGTTGGGCAATAAATCTTGATGGCTCAAATTGTAACATTGATTATAATAAATGCTCGTCCAGCCTTCACGGCTCGGGCTCAGGGCTCAGTTCGAGCCCAGCCAGTTGCATGACCCAGACACTAATCATTCCTCGGCGTACGGTTTCGCCAAGTTCTCCGCTGATGTGTGCCATCGAACAGGTCGTTTGACTTATGATGGGTAAACTGCTCACGACCTACAGAAGAGAAACAAAATGTTACCGCAGGATTTCACATCACGCTGGCCTGAGTGAATAGTTGAGCATTGTTAAAACAAAACCGTATGAATTCATAAACAGCATAAACGATGACGGAAAACAGAAGAAAAAATAACACTCCCAATTAGTCCATTGCTTCTGATACGCATGCATCGCAACCCCTGGAATCAGTGGGATCAGCGATCGGGCCCTGTTTGAATGCATGAAATTCCGAGCATTACTCTTCAGCTTTTTGACAATTTAATAACAGCCTTCCTAGCGAATGTTGCTGCACGGTTTAGACAGAAGTATTGGACAGACACTGATGATCGCATGCGTATGTGTGTGCTTGTAGTGTGCTTGTGTGAGTGTGTGTGTATTGTAGCTGGCACTGAGTGAGAGCATAGATAAAACATATCGAACTGCTCGCCCACTGCTTAAGACAATCTCGAAACTTTTGAAATTCGAAGAATTCTGGACTGTGTTATGTTCGGAGTCGCACAGCACCGCTGCACATTGTATCAAAACGATTCAGTTAAAGCGCGGAACATTGTGCGGAATCAGCGTGGTAGCGACGTTTTCGGTGGGCGTGAACAATTGGGCTGATCACGTTCCACAGCCAGAAATAAAAGGTATCTTAGGTAGCAGTCAGTCTTCCGAAGCGAGGATCCCACAACTTCTGGCCGCGCTTTTGATGGGAAAACTGAAACACATCAATAGCGTTAACAGTGAATTGATTCGTTTTCACTGCTTTGTTTTAATTCGAACCTCCAAGCGGACGTTGTTTTCTGCTCTCAAATAATACAGATCTTCAACTTGGTCGGGTAAACGTTTCTAAATTAAGGCAAATTAAACTATTAGAAAAATGAGCGCCTTTTGCTGGGATCTGTCTGGGATCAGGCCTATTGTCAATACGGGCTTTTAGCGCTGGAGCATCGGATATGCCAGACGGGGTCATCTGTAGTTATAAAGACACGTTTCCTGCTTATAGATATGTATACATACGTACATATGTACATTGAAACTTCTCTTTCTGGGGATAGAAAATAATGATTAGACGAAATTGCAGCCAACTGATGTCATTCGCTTCTAGAAACTACGAGAACGATACTCAACGCAAAGTCGGAACGGATTATTGTCGACATGCAGCACTCCAATCATTTTTAAATGAACTTGTCACATGTCTGGCATTGTGAGCCGAGAATTTTGTGATTTAATTAAAAAAACTTTTGTTTATTATTTGGGCCAGTGGAGACACAAAAAATCTGCCAGTTTGCGTCCATCAGAAGTGGACATTTCAGATTCCTAAGCCAATTTAACCCACGGAATGATAAGGGCGCACAGCTGAACGAGCCGGCAGACGACATTGATATTGGATATGCTATTCCTGGGTGGCCATCAGAAGAATGTCATGTACGCCGACAAATTTTTAATCAAAATGCTGGAATATCATAATTTGCATTCTCATGCGATGTGTACGCTGCGTTCACGAAGGCTTGATTACGCATGCGGACACACTTCGCTCCCCTTCATGCCCCCACGCTTCCATGATGTCGATCGCAAGAACCTTCTGTCTGCTCTTCAGGAACCTTTACTTTGATAGCTGATGGCTGTTCACACGATGCTTGCAACTTCCAGATCGAAGTTTTGACATTTTAATCGCATTTACTAAAACTCGCTGAGCAATTCCGACAAGAAGGAATGCGCAAATGTCATTTAAGCGCACACGCATTTTCATAGGCCTTCTAGTACGACTGCATGCGCGCATCCAGAATCCTCGGACTGGTCCTCACCACTCACAGTGGTGCAGAGCGATGTGCATCATCGGAGCGATTACACACCTCTGTTTACTTTTTCGTTCATTGCGTTAATAGTAATCGCTTTAACTGGTTCCGGAGCTGTTTCTATTTATTGATGTAATAAATCAGTGTGCAATTAAGTTCTGCTTTTGTTAGGAGTGAGCCTTGCCAAGTCTTGTTAACCTAAGTTATTCACCAGAACACGACCATTTCGTAGATGGAGCAACGGTAACATTTTTGGATGATTCGAAAAATAAAGGCCTACGCCATTTCGCTCCACTGTTAGTCAATGTTCACTCTGCTGCTGATAGCTTATTTAACTTGGGTCTGGAATTACTTTGCTCTCTATTCAGGCGATGATGCGACGACGGCGACGACGGTGACGGCTACGATCAAGCGATACATCGCGATGTGATGTTGTGCGCGCAACTTAATTTAAGAGATCGTGATTAAACTTGGAAGCCGCTTGATTTATTCCTGCTTAAAGCCTTGTCAAGCATTAGGTAAAGTGTATACGTATGGCCGTCGTTGAAGCCCTGTGACTTGGCATACCAAAGGGAAATACGGAATTCCTTACGACAAACGCAATATTTTTCCCATTTATATGGGACACAAAGCTACTTCGACTAATTTAGCATCTCAAATATTTTAACGCAAGTTTAAAGGCCAACTGTAACTAAAAGAGTATAACTATAATACTTTTAGTGACTTCATAATGAACGCATGGAAATTATTATTTATTGTACTTTTTAGTATCTTATTGTATATATGCATTTGTGCATTTATATATATATGTATATAAATGCACCATCAACACACAGAATCAACACGAAACTCTGACCATCTCGACTATTGGACTACACTTAGGAAATGTGTGTCCAGATGAATACAATTGTCCGAAGCGACCCCTTTCCGCCGACATTCCATTCGATTGAAAATGCCATATGCAGAACCTGCGGTAATGGAGTAAGGACAAATTGGTTCTGCAACTGCTGAACTGTCTCCTCGTGTGTTTTTCGGTCGAGGCTCCGCCGCTTGACTTTGTACATGCTCCGTAGTTGTGACGTGATAACGATCGCCTTTAGATCCAATATATCAGACGCGTGTTGACGGCGGACACTGCACATCGGTACAGGCTACGGCGCACAGCTTAGACGCTTGTGATTAGTGTTCACGATTAGGCTCAGCTTAGTAGAACAATCCTTGGAGAGCGACGAATCTCCTTTGTGCTGCATATGCATCTGCAGCGCTTGGCCTATTAATAAAAGCATCGATTTGTCGGTTGTCAATTAAATTCGAAATCAAGATTAGCTGTCTCTTGTACTCGCCTTGACTAGGCTGATCTAGAAACGGTGCCACCTCTTCATAGCATTGCGTCGCAGAGGTGGAAAGCATTGGTCAGGTCTGGCAAAGAACACCCTGCTCAGACAGGTCGCTTGAAATGGAAATTTGGTAGCTATAGTCAGCTCATCTCTTCTCGGTGATTGTACACAGCTTAACCTCATTCATATGAGTCATTATATGAAACGATACTTTCTACTGCATGACACCCATAATGGCTCAGTTGTCAATGCGGAAGCTAAACTGAGTTTATAGAATTATGATCAGATGTTACAAGACATCGCCATACAGCATCTCTGAGGAAGGTGACGTTTGAGTGGTGCACATATTTACCTCTAACGATATCTGATTTTATCTGGCTTTAATGGCGTTGATAGTTAGTGAAAAATACAATACAAAAAGCTAAGAAGCTTTCCGTTCATTTATTGATTACTCTGTATTTACTTGAGTCATCTTGCATGCTTAGGAAATAGTCTTGATGATGAACGAACCCCAGTAACTTGCTATTGTTCACTCCGCACTAGGTTATAACCTCGATACTCATTCACTGTGTGACAAAGCCGAGCTTGGCGTAAAATCCGTGCTTATCAAGTGTTTTATTACCAAAAGATAATCATGAATGAATCAAACATTCCAGACTTGTCGTTGAGTTTTGGCAATATCTGGAGGTTTGTGTGTCATGACGACATGGAAGTTGAGAAATTATAAAGTCGATCTCTAGCTACTAGTTGTTGAATCACGTCCTAAACCAGTTTCTACCATCTCTACTTTCTAAGGTTCGGAAATGGACCGCATCTAAGAGCTGATCTTTAGAATGGTTTCGAACCATTACAAAAATTGGCAGTTGTAGGCGATGCGGTGCAGCTCCGATCTCGATTGTTTCGTTGACAGCAAACGGCGTTTCACAGAGCCGCACAGTAGGTAGGCTTAGCCTGGAAAGACTTCCTACGAGTACTGAAACTATTCGGGAACAGGCAGTTCGACAACGCTTGTGTGTTTAAAAAGCCATAAAAAAGAGTCTGCAAATATAAACACCGAAGTGATTTGGCAGGACTCATACTGCGTGTGGGTCCTGCATTCATGCCTTCGGTTTCTGGAGGAGGCAGCACAAAAATTAATGCAATTTTGCCAGCTATATATCTACATGTCCGAGTATATGTATGTAGTATACCACACCACAAGACAGCTCGCAACAATATGCATTTTTTTCTGGTGCGTTTAACTGGAAAACCACACGTGCCAGACTACTTAAATGCAACGTATTGCGTATCCTCGCAGTACGAAATTTCCTTCATGCTCACCGCACTGCTGCACTCACCAGTCAAGATCACTGCATGCGGGCCATCTGGGGTGCATTGGTCGCCAGGCGCAAGCCTGTTGGTGGTACTTGCGCCAGTACCAGCCAACGCCAAATGCTGCCACTGCACCAGATCGGCCGCACCATGGCATCAAGCGCTCGGGTAGCAAACAGTAGCCTCTTAAATTCGCTTCGCATTTGGAAACTTCTTCATTAAATTACTTAACGCTTGTATTTGATGCACAAGCACTTCTCCGAAAACTTGTGCACTTAGTCATAGAGTTTTGGTGCTCCGAGATGCCGTCCGGAGTGACACATTTGGTATTCCGAATAGCTTAACTATAGAAGGGAGTAACGTAACTTAAACACAGAATCATCAAATGTAAAACTATAGATTCCTTAACTTCAATTCATAGGATTTTAATTCCACCTTTCGTTTGGATATCTAGGAATTTAATAATATTCTGAAGAACCGTAAATAGATTCCAAATTTACGAAATAAAATTGCAACATGCAGAATATTACGAAATTCTACGCATTTACCACATTTTCTTTTTAAAAAAACATACCATCCCTAAACAGTCCCAAAACACAACTTCATAGTTTTAGTTATAAATATTTGTGTATTACTTTATTAAGGAATTCTCTTATGTGCTGTATAATAGTACAATACATGCATGCATGGTATATAATTGTATGTTGTATGCATATAAATTTAAATATAAATATTAAAAAATTTACAATCTTAAGTAGGTTATAGAAAGATATTTTAACATTAGGGCGAAAGTTAATGTTTGTATTTTAGTTATTCTATTGCGAAAATCCTCCTTATATGGGTGTGGCCCGAATGCGTTTTCGTGAATGGATGTAAAAGTTACTTCGAATAAAAGACAACAATTAAGATAGTACAAATTGGTGAGGCACGTTTATGATCATTTCGTCCGGATCGGATGGTGCTGGGTTTAATTACGAGCTCTGTCGCGCAGCGGCAATGCTCTAGATCTAGATTGAATGTGTTGAAGATTGGACTTGATGGCGCTTTCTCATTAAAAAAGTTGAAGTCTTCAAAAAGCTTTGATCTCTGAATGATTAATGGTTCACCAGGAAGTTAGGTGAATTTGGAAATATAGAACTGGACGATTGCGCAGCAACATCCACCAAGTGTGCACCGCGTTCGATTCGACTTTTACTGATTACTTAAACATTACTTCTGTAAGAGCGCCCGCAGGTGTCCACGTGAACGGTTCTGAAAACGCGAGCAGCCAACGTTTCTTCACTTCTGAGTCGGCGAAAGGTTGCCAGAGAACAAGCTTCATGTGCGGATACCATTTCTTACTACTGCTTACTCATCTACGCATGTAAACAGGAAAGACGGGAAAGATTTCTCCAGCACCAAAAGGAAGTGTTTAATTAGTAGGGTGCAATTATTAAGGACGTGGTGTATTGATTATGTGTGTATGTGTATGTGTATGTGTATGTGTTTCTGCACATGTGTTGTGTGTCTTAGTATCTGTATAAAAGTTACATCTGCAATCTACTTTGGATGGCGAACACTTGGCTGCGCTGCAATTACTACCTGCCAGTTTGTAGGAGTGTTTGACGTGCTTCGTGCAGAAGGCCTGCAGTGAACAGTGGCTTCCAAGTAGACAGTCGTAACGGGATCGAATCGGATCGGATCGGATTTAGCTAAACACAGTTCCACCACCTTCACCTATAAAACAGAGATCCGTGCGCCGCTTCAGAGTTCATGTGTAAGTAAGGAGTGCGTGCAACGTAGAAGGATGTGCATGATGCAATTGTTTGAGCGCGTTTACCGCCAAACACATTGACTACATCTACAAAAGACGAGAACAAAATAAGGTATGCTTATAAGAATCCTTTGCGAAAATAAGGATCATCGCTGTGCCGGGCGCAGTGGGCACCTCCCACCGGCCGGATTTTTGAAACTCTATTTACATCAGAACTCACCTGTGTTGGCGAAGATTGTCGCGTTGCTTGAAGTACTTGCCGCACACCTCGCAGGAGTACGTTATTTCAGGGGACTTGTGGGTGCGCTCGTGGATCATCAGGTTGTATGGTTTGGTGAAGCGCCGCTGGCAGTACTTGCAAATGAACTCGCACTTCGGACGCATCTTGCGGCGGAAGTCCGACCGACAGTCATCGTTGTCGATTCTCATTACGGCGAACATTTTGATACGTGCTTCTTTTAGTCGCGCTCGCTTTCAGGTTCTTCTCGAGACTCGAGACTCGTAGACTCCTCACTCGTTCAGTTGGCTCTCTCCACACGCTTTGACTGTCCCACTGTCTCCCACGCTCCTATCTCAGTGTCAGTTATCAGATCTACGAAGTAAATTCGCGCCGATAATGTTTATCGGTTCCAAGGAATCTCGCGTGATAAGACACTACTTCCAGTCGTGGTTATGGTTGGCTCTTAGCTGGTGGTATAATTGTGGCTTGTGGGCGTATGGGCGGGATGCCGTCTTAAACCTAGAGCGGAGTAAATGTCAATTAAAAACCGAACTCGATGAGTCGCATGCTTTGATTACAAAGGTTTCGTATGTGTGTATGTGAGCCCCTGGAACGTGGCCAGAGTCCTGAGAATGAATGTCGAATGTCTTCGGCGACTTTCTCATGCACACCTACTGGGGAAAATGAAGAAGCTGCGAACCGAACAAAGCCCCAAACTGAGTAGATAAACAGACTTTTTAATAGATGCAAAACATTTCATGCGCCGCTGGATATTCTGCCAAAGTTTATTGTTTTAAATGAAATGTGAACCTCAAAAATACGCCAACATTTCAAATTGTATCTCCACCGATTTTATTGACTGAAAATGTTGGCCACTAAACACAAAGGAAAGGGAAACAAAGAATCCAGCCAGTAAACCAATATCGGCGATTATGACCGAAATCACAGCTGGAGCTCTTTCGAATATTAAAATAAAACGGACGTCTTTCGGTAAACAGCAGGAAGTTTTCAAAACGAGTCGCGTCTCCGAAGCCGTTCACTGTCGCCACCACCACTGACATTCCAGTGCCACTGCCTGGCAGGCTCCTACGCTCAATGATTATGCTTATTATTAATATTAATGTCTGCTATAGATATTCAAATGATGGGCCATAATAACAGCTGTGAGTTATACTTCATTCCGGTGCCCAGGGATCGCGGCCGTGGATCGCGGCGTTCGGTTCGCACACAATGTGGCCGGCCAGTCGCTGTCCCGGTGAATGTCTTCGTCTTTGGTGTCGCCTATTTCACAGTTACTGGAGCTGGAGTATTTTATGGAGTGGCCTTCAGCTGAAGCCTTCCTGCGATTCAGATTGCGACTTGCTCTGTTTCGCGAGGAGTTGAGCCATGACAACTGTCAGCGTTTGCGTCCATGACTTCCAGTTAGCCACGGAAACCAAGACTTGGACGCAATTGGCCATGTTTTCGTCTGTGGTATGAAATGCTAACGCTTGTGTACACAACTGCACAAGTCCAGAGACCGAAATTAGTCCTGAGAAACGTACTTCTGTGCGCCTTTCGTGGCCCGGTGGCCCGGTGCCGCACACTGCTGGACGCCGGCCGCATACGAACGAATGACACAGCCCACCACAGACACACGAACGCGCCTCAGTGCAGTAGAAGTCACACTTGCGAGTGCGTCGCAATGCGGCTTACTTACGAGTAGAACGGCGCAAATCCCATTAATCCCGGCGAGTACAATTGGTGTTTTGCACACAAGCGCTTTAAGTGTCTGCTGGGACTGACGTTACACAGCATGTGCTGCATGGTGCTGCATGGTGCTGCATGGTGCTGCATGGTCGGCCCTGGACATGGCTGCACACAACACGCGCGTCCGTCCACTGGGAGAGCCATTAAAGCATTTGCGAACGGTGCGTCACAGTCTACAGGATCAGCAAGAGTTAATACCGCGTGAAATTAGATTTACTCCGAAATCTTCAAGTCGATTGCCGCACTTGAAATCACTACTTCACTAATGCGGTCAATTATACAGAAGATGCATGTGGCTGTGTCCTCTGATGCCAGTAAGCAACACTCAGGACTCGCTTGAAATGGGGAACGAACCGATGTTCGATGTTCCAGGAATCGAGCAGAGAGACAATTAAACACCCTTACGAACAGGGATCAGATGCACTGGATAAGAAGTGGAACCGCAGCGTGTTTGTGTCAGTGCCGTCGCTCTCGCCACCAGAAGAGGGCGATGAGTGGAATGGAGGCGGTTCGAAGTGTCAAGGCACCTCGTTTCCCAGCATCGTCGGACAATGAAAGGAAAGCAAAATGTGAGAAAAGCCGCCTACCTCACCGCTCTCCGTCTCTGCGGCTCGTTTTTCTCGGGAATCACAAAACAATTAGAACGAGGTCCCTACAGAGCCGTAACAATGACGCACTTCACGCACTTCGAAATGACCCTCTTCTTTTTTCTGCTCTGCTTCTTGACCACACCAAAATATCAGCACCAATATAAAGAACATGGGTCTTCCGATTCGAAACGTAATAGGAAATTCAGGAATGCAGCACTATTCAGACAAAGCTCTAAACAGGAGCGGGTTATAAAAGCAACGGAAGCCACTTATAAACAGTGTGAAGCAAGGACGAAGCTCGGAGCCAAACTTACCAGACGCCGGAGTGGATTCGTCGCCTCCCTTCTGACAAACGCCCGGAGCTCGGAGTAGAAAGGAACGTCTCAATTAGAGCGAAGTACTGGAGGATGCGTGCTCAGTCGCCTGAACCCCTCGGATCCCTGTCGCCAACTTTATGACCGGCTAAAATACTTGACCAGCACTTCCTCTCACGTCCTCCAGACTGGCAGCCTGCGACGAGGGTGGCAGTGCGCAACAATAGCCAGGAAGCAGCAACACTCGAGGGTGGAAGAAGTCACCAACAGAGCGCGAGTGTCTGCTTGCAGCTGGAGTACTTGTGTTCAGTTAAGTACACACTTGCTACTGGTTAAGAAGGAGAAACGAACGCCGCTCCAACGTGCTACTGAATGAATGCCTCGTGGCTGGGCAAGAGCTTTGTGGAGTCTCGAAAGGAGGTGCTTAAGACCGGTAGCCGAAGCCCAGAGCCACGCACCGAACCACTTCGGCTGGGCTCCGGCCTGCCTAACCACGGATCGGCACGCGCAAGAACAGAATCTAAGCACTAACATGGGCTACTATTGGCCGCCGCCACTGGTTAACGACCAATTGGAAGCCAGATGCAGAAATCCGGAAAATTCGGTTAATATTTGCTTACCTTCGGTGTATTAACTCGGTGTATATCCCGGGGGGCCGTGTACTCTCCCAGTCATGCAGCGAATGGTGTGCACATTCCCGACGCTAGTCGCTTGAGTTGATGCAGCATCAAAAATGGCGAAAACCGCCGCCGTGTGTTCGCAGTGATGCAAGTGATGTGATGTGATAGAAAACTCGCCGGGCTGCCGGGCTGCGCTGTCTGATTTACAATACAAGCTGTAGTCTGTTCGGATTACTGGCCTGGCCTGGTCAGGTCTGGGCGACGTATCAATGTATCGACTTTAAATATTATAATATTAATAAAGTATTTTCCACTTCCGAACGCTTCCGTGCACAACAGTCAACTGCAGAGTTACGATCGAAACTTAAGCTTGATAGTTAACGGCTGCCTGTGTTCAACAGCGTTGCGGCTTCTGCTGCTGGCGATTGCACTGGTTTCTGGTTGCCTCGATCAACTGCAAACTGCTGTGCTCGGCGCTAGTTGGGCGCTGCTCTTCTTGGCGTTGGGCTCTCGAAAATGAAGACACACTACACAGTCATCAGCCACGAACATCGGAGTCATCATCATCATTCGCCAGTCACAACCAGTCACGGCATCAGTGCAGACTGGCAGCAGCACGGCTGCTAGAGTGAAACGGCTGCAACACGACTGCCAACCACTCAACCACTGGAATGATAAGCGCAGCTCCAGCCAGCACACTGTTGAACACACTCAACACTCTACACTCTACACTCACAACCTGCTTCAGTAGTGTGCGTTGAGTCGAGGCTCAGAAACAGAGCGTCTGGAAGAACCAAGTACGAAGCCGCACCAACACAGACAAGTTACGCATGTTGGCGGCGGGAGAAGGCGGGACTCGCACATCTCTTCGCCAAAGAGTGAGAGTAATTAATGTAAACAAAATGCTTCCGTGCGGCGAATGTGTGACAGAAGACATCAATTCCGTATCTCTATTAGAAGTCTTCTCTTCGAGGGAGTGGGAACGACGACGCGTCCAGGAGCGTCGTAGTTACAAGCTTCATACGGATGGGTTCTCATGCGGAAGTCGCTTTCCGTAGTCCAAGTTCCACGTCTTCGTACTCTGAGTGTGTTTCATACTCCTCGTGTCTGCGTAGTCTGCGTTGCTCGCACTTCTCTCTCACTTCCATCCACCAATTGCAGAGCAGGTTTGGGCCACCATTGATCCCACCTATCAAATGCTCTAAATACAATTGCTCCAAATTGTTGCTAACTACCGCAAGGGGCGTCATAGCTACGCGCAGACCCAATCACAGAGCTCTCTCGATATCCACAGCTACCGCCCGGAAACAACCACCTGCTTGCATGTGAGCGAGCCGTCGTCCCAAGCGAAAGACCGGTGGCATCTCACTCCAGACTACCTGGTTATGGAGAGACACCGAGCTCGATGCGCAGGAGTGTGGAAAAGGAATGGCAACAGTTCTCCTGTGGTTGTAGCTCTGTTCGCTTCGCATAAGCCATGCCCATAGTAGCCACATACATATTCATTCTCAGCGGATTTTTATCAATGAAAAACTAAAGAGCCGATCATTTTCATTGATGTGGTTAGTTGCTCTACTTAAGTGGGCTTTATTTCCACCCAGGATGAGCTGCATGTGTACAGTAGCTTGCCATATTACTCTGGTCAGGTACAAATTTTGTGTTTTTCGAACAAAGTACCAAGAAATAGCTAAGAAGTAGTTTACGTTTTACTATACTGAATCCATTTCCCTTCATTTTTATCAATTAGATCCAATTAAAGTTCTTCAAAATAGTATTGTTCTTTAAAGAGGTCGCCAGAAGGACTACCAGGTTGATATTAAGCTGCATTCCCTTCGCATTTAATTTGGGCTTCGATGCGCGTTGCCACACTCTTTTATTTTGCGATTATTATGCCCATTTTTCGTTTTGCGAGTCCTCTTCACCAAACCTTCTCTGAAATCATTCATTCTTCTTCTTTCTCTTTTTTCGAGCCGTTCTTTGCGAAATCACTGGCAATTTCTTGTGCTACTAGCGTTAAATGCGGCGCATTTTTTGCTCTGTTTTCCAAGCAAATATTCCCCATTTTTCGGCCGGTGCGAGGAGCTGTCAATCGTGGTCGCCCACATTTGCCCTTTCTATTTGAAGAAAGGGGCAAATTTTGCTGTAAGGTGATGTTACTTTTATTTACAACTGATGTGGAAACTCTACACAATTGTGTTAATTTACTCTGAGAATGATTCGTGTGCTGCAGAAGAGTTTTTATTTCAGTTTTTTTGCTTGAGGAAGGTCACAACCGCGGACCCTTGGATAACAGGAGAGGCTAAACTGCTCAAATGGGGCACAAACACATGCGCTTGGAAGACTTGAAGAACCTCAGGGGCTTATATTGTACTTACATTTACTTGCAACATGGATTTCTGAAGATTATATCAGGATGTTTAAAACTCTTTTTCACGGACATTCACTTTTGAATTTCACAAGTATGTACATACTAATGGACATAGCAAATCTAATTATGGACGTATATACATACTATATACATATGTACATATATACATACACCCTACTCCCTTTTTAGGCGCTAAAAAAATAAACATAGCTTATGGATAAACAGAGGATGTGTTCCGCGTCCTAAAAAGAAAACGTAGAAAATGTTTGGAAACTAAATTGGTTGATAATTAAATGTTTGTACATAATTAAAAATACGATAAAAGAAAGAAAATGATTAAGACTAAAAATAGCACAGGCAATTACTTAGATTACATACTTCATTATTTTCTTAGGCTTCTTACTTCATAGGCTTGATCTGAATTACTGTCTTCATCACTAGATTGCTGGGTTTTCGGCTTCTTGAGGTGCCTGATATTATTCTTATAATATTTTCTTATTTCTTGTAATATAATATAACTTAATAATATATATTATAATATTTCCTTATACCCGGCCATATACATCTGCAGATTACGTTGACATTTTGTGGCACGCTCTAGGTTGTGATCATGGGCGACAAATGTTCTTCCATACTTGCGCCGAGTTTCAAAGCCTCGCGAATTAATTCAGGTGTTTGTTGCAGCATTTCGTCTTCGTCTTCGTCTTCGCTTCCATGGTTTCCACTTACGCCATGAACTGTTACCATGTCATTTAGATCATTGTCATCTAAGGGCCTCTTAATTAGTAATTCATCGACGTCCCAATTGTGACTTGTGTCATTTAACTACATTCAAAGAAGCAAGAATCGAAGTTGTGAACACAGTTTCAAAAGGAAACCTATTTTGGAATCGTGGTCAAAGTGGTATTAAAATCATCTAACGCAATGCAATTTCTCACCCTGCTATTTGTTTTCATCGAATCTGTATTGCAAATAACATAAACATCTAAAAACAAATTAATTTAATTAACTTAACAGCCAAATTAAATTCTAGAAAGAAAATTCACAGGTTCCGAAAGTTCTAAAGATTTATATTAATATTTCAACTCTGTCGTTACTTCAAATGTTCACTTAAATCTCACATTTTAGGATTTATGTACGTACCTGTGTCCGCTTAGAGGAGACGAAAGTACTGGTTCATGTACTCGGTTGTAGACCGGCTAGCATCGGTTTCTGTGGTTTCAATCATTTGAATAAAAAATAATTAATACAATTAAATGTATCTAAATTTTGGCTTGGGTCAAAAGTGAATGTGTATTGAGAAGATGTTATATGGACATACGTATTCTAAAGTATTCGTCCATGTTTTATATACATACAGACACTATTTTTTTCACTTTGAACTAGAGGGTTAATTAAGCTTAAATTCAATCACATCTCTCGCCGAATAAAAGCATCCGAGTGGTAAAAATCATCATAACATCATCGATGCTGTCCTAATGAGTTTGCGTGCCGTATCGACTCGATTCTTAGTCAGTTTTCACTTTACATTCAGCCATACGTGCCATAGGACCCGGAGTACTGCCCCACTGGTAAATCTAGCGAAGGGCTTTGAAAATCATTGATGATTACGTATTGATTTTCTCGATGAATATCAAAGTACATATGTACTTCGACGCGAAGTATGATGCTGACGCCGTTCGTCAGCGAGAACCAGGATCTCCCTTACGGCGTAAGGGCATTAAAGCGAGTTTCTTTGTTGGCAATCCATGCATGCATGCGTTCTGCATGCATATGTAGTTAACCTAACAATTTAATAATTTCGATTTTAATTAATACATACATATATGTAGTTTTCACATTGGAGAACATCCATTCGTTTACAAGAGTTTACAATAGATGTTAGATTAGAGATCACTTGTGTAATACACAAGATATTAAATTGGTGGAATCTTCCAGAAAAGAAAATAAAACCAACAGTTTATCATGTTCCTCTCTTTTTATATATTACAATAAATATGTGTGTATTGCTTTGAGAAAGACGCAAAGCCAACCCGATTTAATGAATGTAAAATTAAAACAATTTATGTCGTTTTGTGCTGGTGCGATTTAGGCCATTTGTCCGGTGGTTAAGTGCAGCTCGGAAGATTGAGTTAAATAGTCGATTCATGCAAAGCTCGTCGGCTCTTTCTTCGGCAAACATTCGAATCGTGAAGTTGGCCAGAGGCGAAAAATTCGCCTGGTTTATTCACTGGCTTCGTTGCTTGTGAAGGACTGACTGAACAACGTGCCACCAAGGTAAACCCTGTAAGTCGCAACTGCAATGAAGAAACGAAGCCCCTTGACGCCGCGGCTCACCCGCCATCATGATGTCGCGGCCTGCGCCTAAGTGATTCTCTTGTCTGCGCTCCATCACAGGCAGCGATGACTCTGGCAGCTTGCTCTCTGCGCCGTGCAACAACTTACCGTGGGAAATGAACAGTAGTGAAGCCTAACTCTTCTGTCTTCAAAACTGTTCAAAACTTACTAGAACCGAAGCATACATTAAAAAGTGTTCGCCGCGCCCGATTCATTCCTTCGTTAGCCAGTTGCTCATGCGTTCATCGCTTTGGATCACTCATCGCAGCAAACCATATTTTTTGTATGAAGACTTGTTGTTGTGTTTTAGTTGTTCCCTCAGTTATCATTGTTTATTTTGGCTGGTTTTAATGCTGTTGTTCTCATTGTTAGATGTTTTTCATACATCACATGCTGTTGACAAGTGAGTCGTAGCCCAGAGCTTCATATTGGAATGCAGTTTGTCCTACGCTTCTTTTCCTCCTTCCTCGTAAGAATTCTATGTATTTCCATGAAAAGTATTGAGTTTTTCATCGGTTTTACATATCTCTACATACGTATGATGTGCTCTCGGAGACTACTACCTACTCTGCATAAACTCTACCTACTCGTATTATAAAAATTCATTTTTTCCACCATCACAAGAAATCATTGACGATCCTGGCAGCCTAATTACTTTCGAGGACTCTCGGATATGTGAAATATTTAAGTTAATATACAAACAAATTTCGCCGATGTCCATCCTCTGATGTCAACTGCACACAGGGATCGCTATTGATGACGATGTACTGTTTGCCTCTGATCTTCCAGGATGCGAGTGGCACGGGTAAAGCTGACTAGACAACCCAGGAAAACATCCATTTAGATGCGGCGAGGTATAGAGTCCTCCAAGTTCTCGAAACGCAAACGTGATGAACGTAAATTTGACAGATAAGTGCTTATCTACATTTATTTGATCAGCACGCATGTGCAAACACTTTAAGGACTTGTGGACTACGCCATGAGGCCGAATTCTGGTCGGTGCTGTTTGCTCTGAGCAGAGTGCGATGTTTATTGCGAAGAAAAATAAATACACGGGCGGACCAACTCAACCTGCAAAATCTGTTTGCGGTCGGTTAGATAACAATAAGGTGATAATTGAATATTAGCCTGGCAACCGATTACTTCCTAATAGTTTTTTAATGTATTCGGGGTTCAAAGCATACAGTTTGTGTTCCGTAAACACACCTAAAAGATACCTCTTATACCTACAGGTATATACCTTATTTAAATATTTTTAGATTCAATCACGAACATTTTGAAAATCTTTCTTAAGATTTGCTGTGTCTTCTGATATTGCAAGTTACTTCAAATTGGCGCTTGTAACAATAATTAGATTACCCAGCTTTAGATCGTCTTCTCAATTCAGAGTCGTTGAAATTTCGTTTTATTTCCTTATCGATGCCGTGAGCAATAAGTGCCACTTCTAGATTCAATTCCGCTATGTCGTCCTTTAGTTTCGCTATAGCTTTTTTTATGTGCAGCACAGAACCTACAATAGAAGTTATACGGGGAACAAATACGGATACAGTTACAGAACTTACTTCCATCTGACATAAGCTTTCCCCTTTTCTCCATTTCAGTCCTCTTCGTGGCATTTTCAATTGCTGCGCTGTTAAATTCGAGCAAAAAACGGTCTGCATCCTTTTGAATCTGGACCTGAGTGTGTTGCAAACTGGATAGCTCTATAGAAGCTTCCTTAAACTGCCCGATGAGATTTTGCAGTTCATTATTCAGATGTTTTTCGCGACTTTCTACCTTGTCCTGAATATATGTGAATTCACTGTGAAGTTTTTTCAGCCGTAGTTGAGTTTCGTCAAACATCTATAAGTAAGCGTCAATATGTAAGTAAGCGTCTATATATGTATGTATGTATGTGATTTCTACAAACGGGCAGACAGACAGACGGTTCTCTTCGAACAGGAAGATCTTTTATAAGGTATATATTTAATACATACTAAATGTGCCAATATTAAATTGTATTTGTGCAGGTCACTCCGATATGTTAAAAGAAAGATTAAATTATATGATAAATTACGTATAACATGAAATTAAATTTGTAAATCCGACGTAAACTTAGCAAAGACACAAACCAAAAAGACGAATTTAAAGTCCTGTTACGTAACAGTAACAAGTTAAGGTGTCACCCAGATTTAGTTATTCGTTTAGTGAAACAGTTTCTTCTGAAATTTCAGCCGTACACAGGTAGGAATGTGGGGTCAGTGGCCAATTTGTGCTCACCCACTATATCCCTTAGAAATTACTATTCTATAACACGAGCTAATACCGATAGAAAGTAGTAAATAATGTTGTATTGACTCACTGTATCCACGTTCCAGGTTAGTGCATCCATCTGATTAAAATGAGAACGCCAATCTCTTGTGTCAGATTTAACTAAAACCTTTAGACGTGGAATAACACGCTCCAACTCGAGATGCCATTCTTGCTGATCCGGTAAATTATCTATGGCACGATCATCTTTGCTTTTACGCTGGTAATGATCAGCACTTTTTTGGGAAAACCAATTTAAAGTTGCAAGTTTCATGCCACTTTCAAGATCCATGTCGCTTTCATCACTTTGTTCCCCATTATCATGATCATCCAGCTTCTCCAAAATAATCTCTGAATGTTCATCCAAATATTCAATATTTTTCTCATCATCCTCGGTAATGTAAAGTCGCTGGCAACTAATCTTAAAATACAACTCTAAGTTCAATGCAATTCCATCCTGATTCTAAATCTGATTCAAATTAAATACAAACCTCTACAATTTTCAATACCCGAGTTGCTAGGCAACTTAAAACAAACAAACAAGTCGGCCCAGCTCCGCTTATTAGTTTATTTGTTGGAAAATCGATAGGGACTTCCTAATAACAAAAACAAAGGTATAAAGTGTGCTAATCAAAAAACGCAGTACAGTAGCAGATGCAAGTACAGATGCAGAACACGGATAGAAATCAAACACTTTTACTTACTGCATTATCCAAAACTTGCATAATTTTCAAAATAAATTCGTTTGGATCATCAGTTTCTTCAGGCTTTGCTATCTCCAACCCCAATTTATTGCATAGCCACCAAGATATTAATGTAAACATGAAAAACTGTTCTCCAGGATTCACTGATTTCACCAAGGAAAACTTTCCAAGCGGTTTCAGTTTAAGTTCCCTAAGCAGGTGCTTCTCAAAATTCATCATTTTTAAATTTTCCAGTAAATCGTCGTACTGGAAACTGGATAAGGACATCATTCCGTTTGTTTCCTTCCCTTTAATTGGAGACAACCCGTCTTGCATAGTTAAAAACAATATTATATATCCCTGATCTCTCTGAACTGCAAAAATATAAGACTTGCGTCCAAGTCCTTTGTTTGTCCTCTTCGTTAAAACTTGGTAACCATAACATTGAACATTAAAAACTGACACTACTGACAACGGTATGTGAAGAAATGAATATAGAGGAGTGTACTAAAGGCCCCAAAGGTACTAGATTACAAAAAGAATAGCGTAAATGCAAGGAATATATACCGTTATCGCATTGTATTACATATACCTACATTATACATATACATAGATACATTACATCATATTACATACAATCTGCTAACAAAGCTTTTAGGCGTTCAATGAAATTTGGGATCTTTTATTTTTTATACATTACAAAAACTAAGTTCTAACACGCCCAGCCACTGGGTCAGTTGAAATTAGAGCTGAGCGATCTAGTGATTTTTCCGGAGCAGGTCCAACCTGTGACGAGTGAAAAGTTAATGGCTCTGAAACGAGTGCGTAAAACACGAGTTGTATACCTACATGCAAGTATGCAACAGGAAATCGAAAAACGAATTTTAATATGACAGTTTAATAATAAAAAATAACAAGAGAACATCTAAGAAACCTTCGTTGACGGTACAACCTTAATTTCATCATAATAGGATAAATAAAATCCAAGATAAGACCTTACAGACAATCAAACAAAGAGACTGAAATATAATTTTTTTATTCCAAAAAATTCTACAATCATCGAATCGAAAAAGTTCACATTTACATAAAAGTACTCATAACTTTAAAACTTCACAACTGCTGTAAACAACAAAATGCTGTATAGCGAACAATGCAAATACCTTCATAATGACACCCCGCACGTCCCTGTATCTCATCTGCTTTAGGAAATATTGAAATTTTGTTGGATAACCTTCTTCGACCTTCAACCGCCCGTAAATCCTAAACGAAGGCCAAGTCTAAAAATCGGGCGGATATTTCGGAGAATAACGGTTAAAAGTAACGGCTAAAAAAGATCATGAAGAGCCCTCTTTAACCTCTAAAACCAAGTTGTTCCATATTTTTATATCAAAATAGAATACAATACAATAGAAAACGACATGTTTTTCAGGAAACTGTTTTTGTCCAGTAACTGTTTTGTGCATTTATATTTTGCTGGTTAATATAAAACGCTATTAAAAACCAAACAAAATGGTTAAGATGGTTAAGAGTCATAAGATGACTTCAACAAGAACTGAACCGTGTTGGAGTTCCAACAACAAACGACAACAACAACAAAATCGTAGTTATGCCACTGCGGTATATTTATTGTGATGAACTTTCGATGCAACATATTTTATTGATTTTCCACAACTTTCCACAACCACAGCCAATATCTCACAAATCTTTAAAAACGCTCTTTAAAACCAATGCAACACTGGTCGTGACGTCAATCTTAGGTACTTTGGATATTTTCAAACCGGAACCGAAACTTTCATTTCCGGTCTCTAAATTTTTATTTCCGGCTAGTCATTCTCACTTGAGTAGCCACGATTTTCGCCTTCGCCATCTAGCGGGTGCTAGCAAAAGACAACAAAGCAAAGCGTTCTCTCTCAAGTCGAGAGCTTTTGGTGAATTAAACTCAACACACATCGCACATGATAAATACTATTGAGGTGAAGATTAAAAAATAGCATGGCAGCACTGTACGCTGTAGTGATACCAAAGCACGCACTTTTGTTATTATTTGTTTTTCAGTTAATATACAATAAACTGCCAAAAAGTGTTTCGGAAATGTTTCATCCTGCCAACCTTAATGATTTATCCTCTGAAGAAATACAGGATGAGTATTCCAAATTATTTAAACGTTATCTATACCTGTGTGAGGAGAAGGAAGCCGACGCGCAACGCATCCATGAGCTCAAAAGGAGTTTAGAGACGGCTACTGCTGCCGAAACTTATTTAAACAATGAATTGGAGCAATTAGCTGCTTCGTCAAGTAGTGCCGAGAACACATTGCAGTCCAAAATTGAAACGAAACTAGAGGATATTCGTACCAAATACAATGAGCTTTCGGCTGTGAACTCAAACTTGCAACAAGACTATGAATTACTCCAGAGTGAAAATGCCCATCTTCGAAAACGACTTGGAGAAGCTGCAAGTGTTTCATACCTTGTGACTGCAGAATCCATAACCGAACAGTTGCGGAAACGAGAGCAACAACTAGAGCAAGAAAACCTTGAATTGATAGAAAAATTAGAAGAAATTAAAGAAACCACGGTTCGACATACGATGACCGTTGCTGAAAAAGAGGTTTGAAAATTTGTTCCATTCGGTTAATTTCTATGAGACAATAGTCTTTATTTATTATTTCTGTTTTTACAAAATATTGTTTCTGAACTCGATGAGCAGTTTTTTATTATAGATTTTACGGCTTAATTTTTGCTGCAAAAAAATAATATTCTAAGCATGGACACATGCATTCACATGTTTCTTTAATAATGCACTTTACTTTTTAGAGAATTATAGAAGTTCTTCAGGACCAAGTCAAATGTCTTCAGGAAAATATGCGTTTTAAGTGCGAGGAACTAGAAGAGCTGACTTTATTATTAGAAAGCACTCAAGAGCAGCTGATGGAGGCTAATGCTAAAATTGCTATGCTCACCGCTACTCCTGGCAGTAATAGTAAATAACATCATTGAACTTTAAGACTATCCACATTAACTTTTAACCCTAAAGATCATAAAGGCAACTCTTTGTTTGCTGAGGTAGATGACCAACGTCAGGCTATGAAGCAACTCCTTGCTGCACAAAAAAGTAGCTACCAGCAAATGAAAAAGGCCTTCAACGAAAGCGAACATGAAATCCGGCGTTTGAAGAGGGAAAACCTAGCAATACACACAGAATTACAGGCGTGTACTGCTATTTTCTGTAGTGCTGATAAAACGTATCAAGGTAAATTAAATTAACTAACTAAAATTTTTTAAAAAATTTTGTTTCTGTATTATACGAGTATAGAAAAGCTTGTTGAAAGAATCCGACAGCTCTTGAATGAGAAAGATGATCTCGACAAAAAGCTTAAGTGGACACAGGATCTTATCAAAGAAGTAGCAAGTGGTAAAGGCGTTTTGTGGATAGATTCCATGTTGAACTTTTGCAAGTATGAAACATGCATTTAGACCATTTATATTAATACTATCACATTTGAATATTATTTATGATAAAATTAACTACCTGTCGTACTTCTTAGACAGGAAACGGCTGAACTAAAAAAAAACCTACACAGCGTGCGAATTCAGAAAGCAAGCTTAGAAGAACAACTACGCAATGTCGAGCAAGAAATGTCTCGGTATTCTAAAAATATAACTATTATGCTAATATCAATTTAATTATGGTCTTTGTAGGTGGAGGTTCGAATCACTTAAATCGAGATGTCTCCTTTCTTGTGACAAAGAAAATGCATTGGAAGAAAATCAAATAAATTGTAATCCTACTAATGAAATGTGCTTAAGTAAAGGACCTCTTAAATCAACACAAATATCTGCTATATCTTCTGGAAATGGAGATCTCTCAGGATCAAATAATAGGCACTTATCCACGAGAAGTTTTTTGAATGTCGTGAATGTGAACAAGGAGGAGCTTACAATACAAAATTGTGCAACATCAAAAACTGAGTTTGGAACGGAAAGTCTGAATTTAAAAGATTCTAACACGAAAGAAAATGTTTTCATAGCAGATTTTAATATTCCAAAAACACAGGATTCCGACTCAGATTCCCAACACCAACTTAAAATACTTGAACTCCCTAAACAAGTTAATATTAGTCCGTTAAAAGCAGTTTCTCCTAAGTCAGAGATCCATACCAAAGATATTTCTGAACACACATTTTCAAATGATGGAAATAAAACTAAATCTATTTTATGTAAAAAAATGGATAATTTTCGCACTGAAACAACAAAGTCTGTTAAATTTTCTACAAATGAATATAATAATCCCACTTCTACGAATCACGTTGCTACTGTGAAGCAAGTGAGTAAGAAATCCAACGTTATTATACGAAAAGTTGTTTTAAAATCTAAACGTGAAACCTAAGTTGTTTAAATGAACTTTGTACCGTAGTTTGTGTTTCTATTTATAACATTATAGACTTTATGTAACATATAACATTAAAAAAATAAATCTACGATCGCTCAATAATTTTGAAGTCACGCATGTATAAATATCCATACCCTGTTTTGGGAACATTATAATAAAGAACACGTTCCATAAACCATCCAAATGAATCAAAATGACTTAACCGCTTCAAGTTTAATTTGAAGTAAGCCATAAACCACTAAAACCAGAATGAATAACAGTACCGTTGTTTTCGGTTTCGAACAACATTAAATACTGATAATATTGGTATTTGACAATTCGTATCTTTAAAGTTGTGTAAAACTTAAACAATGTAAGTTAGTTTATTTTAATCGTTTATTAATAGTATAAATTACTATTCGTAGCGAAGTTGACGGGATGAATGAAGGATCTGATCCGATCGCGGCGGTCATCTTATATCAATAATATCAGAATGCGTAAATAGTGCGTAAAAATAAATTATATGCAAAATATAACTATAAAATAACTATATTTATTAACAAAACTTTAATTAATGAAACATTTATTTTCGCAATTAACCAGAACTCATCAATTAGTCTCTTAAACTTAGATGACGTAGACTTTTGTATATGTAAAATGTTCTGTTCCAGCGTGGTTGTTCTCAGCCAACATTTCTTGATATTAAAATTATATCGGTGCTGCCTCAAACGTGCTTTTATTTTCTGTTCTTCCATGACTGCAATGACATTCAGATGATTCACCTTTTATCTGTATTCCACATTCGTCATTCATGTGCATGTCAAGTGTTTGTAGAGAATTTGCTGTTGGTGGCATTTGATAGCCAACCTCAAAGTGGTCCGATCTGCCTTTTCCCAGTATTGGAATGGAACGATAGTAAGACCAATGAAATAGATTTTGGCAATATATCCACATATAAAGCAGAACAAAAAGAATAGCTATACCTAAGGGTAGCATAAATACTATGATCAGAGCTTCAGCACGTTGATTCCGTTTAGAATCACGGCTATTTCCATATATAAGCATGTACATAGACCTGTTAACGAAATATGGAGTACTGGATTCTTCTTGTTTTTTAATAGTTGTGCTACTGATGCGAAACGAGCCGTCGAATAGTTCTTGATTGGCATGACACTCCAGGCCATTTACATTAATTTTTGAAATTAATTTTTTATACTGAAAAATGTGAAATTTATCAGGATGCACGTGTGTGAAATTCACCAACCACATGCAGTTCCATGGGTTGTGATCAACCGAAATTTTGATTCGATTGCAGTCGATATGTAACAGATTATCTGTGACTTCCAGATCCTTCAGCAAATTCTGACGCAAATCAATATAATTTGCCGAAGGTGTAGCTAAAAGCAGATATTGTAAAGATAGTTGCTTTATTTGGTTACTTTGCAGCGCTAATGTATGCAAGCATTGCAGATTGTGTAGCCACTCTTCGCGTAGATATGTTAGCTTGTTCTCACTTAAATCAAGGATCTGTAATGAGCATTGTGTAGAATTCACTCTTTGTTGGAAGTCAGTTATGGCGTTCTTGCTAAGGTTCAGGTACACCACAGTACCTTTGGTATCATCAAGGATAAATGTCTCCACGCTACAATTGATTACTGATATATTGAGCAGTGATGTTGGATTAACCAAGATAACTTCTTTTTCTCTAAGGTCAATATCGGCGATCAGAATTAAACGTATTGACTTGGGAAGATGTTGCATTAAGTCAAATGGTAACTGTTTGAGTGCAATCAAACGCAATTCTGCGGCAGTTGTTCGTTCAAAAAAGTCGCCTTCTCTGATGTTCCAGAACTCTTCGTGCTCAATATGAATCAGCCTAATAAGAAGAAGATTCTCGAAGGCTAAACGGTTAACATGACGTATAGAGTTTCTAATTAAGAAAAGCTCGCGTAACGCACTAAGGTTGGTAAATGAATTAGCGCAAATTGTGGAAATTTCATTGTTTCTAAATTTCAATACCTCCAACCTCATTGTTGCATGACAGTGGAACTGCGAAATGCTATCACCATGGAACCTCTCTACAGATGCTTGAAGGTTTTCTCCGCAATTAGGAAGGAATTCATATCCATACGTAACTACATTAAATGGGGTCTGACAGCCATCCAACCGAACGCTGTTTACGTGTTCAAAACGATCCAAGTAGGCATCTGTGATATCTTTATGTAGCCAATCTGGCTCCGAAGTTATATTAAAGCGCTCAATAGTTTTAAAACAGTTTATTTCTATTGGTAAAGCAGTCTCCTTTGGTGAGGAACCACGTTGAATGTGAATTTTTATGACACATTGTTGTTCATTGTCCCAGCAAGTATTAGTCTCTGATACTATTGCTCGAAATACTAAAAACCAAAGCATTGAACACAAAAGCATTAAAAAAATTACTATTCACTTTATGCTTAGGAACTTGATGTCAGCCGCTTCTTTATTCGAGCACTCCAAATGCCAACTAAAATGGAATTGAAAAATTGTATGCAAACCATCTATTCTCATTTCATTTATGGAATCTCCTAGCTGTCGTCTACATTTAATTAAGAGACGCCCCATGTGTTCTCCAAAGATGCGTTCTCTTCAACGCTAAATGTGTTGGTTTTCCACTTTCTAATTATAGAATTTCGTCCAAGTGTAAAGTATGAGGTATACATAGAAATTCAGTTCAGTCAAGAGCAATGTAGACAAATTCACATAACTGTTTTAATAAATTCTACAACTTCCATAAACAAAGTATATAGGAAATATCTTAGCAAAATAATTTTTCTTTTTACTGATAGTAACGAAATCAGTAAAGCCAATTATATGATCCTTCAAAGTTAACATGCAAAAGAGTAAGTTCATCACATCGAAAAAACCCATTTCAGCAATTGTAAATTCCGTGATTTAGAATTATGCACCTATAGTATGTTTATTCCATTTTGTTATTCGAATGATAACAACTCTTCTCATTTGTATACGTGCATCCGTATTATTATAAATCGAATAACGAAGACTTCTTCTTGTCGAAGATTTTCCGAGTGCACATTGGATTAGCTCTATAACGAGCGCGTCTTGCAACAATATGCAACCAAGCAAAATTGAATAACTTGCGAATGGCTGAATGAATATTTTATCCACGTATTTTGCAACAGAAACGCAGGAAGCCGTAGTACCATTTTCATCAATTTTAAAGTATAAACAATTTATTACAAATACTTAACATAAACAATTTAGCTGATGGACAACAAATTGGACTAAAATACCATTACAGAGCTTCACTGGAAAATTATGAAACTTTTTCAGATACTACGTAAAATGTTTGGCATTGTAATGACTGTGGTGTTACCTCATGGTCCCTCATGTATTAATTGGTTGATACAACTCCGCATGCCCGATATTGGCTCAAATCATTTTTTAAATTTGCCTTTGGAGTATTGTATTATATTTGCAAACTTGAAAAATGCTTTGGCGTTTTGTTGATTCCGATTCTACGTTCGATCGATTGATCGGGCATACTAAGTCGTATTAAGCAACTGAAGGTGGCCGAATGGTAATTCACTTAAATTAGTCTCAAATTTATTACATGCCCTCATTTAAGTGACGACTGTTACTATTACTGCGGACGTTTCCACCAGACATTGAATAAATATGCCTGCGCAGCACACGAATGTGCTTCTGTGACACTTCAAAATTATGTACCAAAGAGTTTAGTTGTGTTTGCAACTCGGCAATCAAACTGTCGCGCTCCTGGATAAGGCCGGTAGTCGAGTTGTGACTACGACCTAATTTTAATTCCAACTCAAAGACACGTTTTTGGAGATCACGCCGTTGCTTCTCAGTCTGATCGCGCTGACGTGATAACGATCTTTTGCTCGAATTTTGCAGATTTTCTAACTGCTCTTTTAGTTTTTGCAGCTCATCGCCCAATTTGCGTTTTTCGTGCTTTAGAGCTGTATTGTAATTCTTAAAAATCTTTAAATCACGCTCTGCTGTCTTCAGACGGTTTAAAGTCATTACTTTACGTCTTCCCAACTCCTCTATTTTAAGTTTTAGTTGTGCAGACTCGCTCTGTAGCGTGTTAAGGCGCCCAGACAGTACACTATTTTCTTTAGCCACTTTCTCGTACTTAGCTTGCTCATCGCGCATCATTTGTGGCAGATGAGAAACGTCTCTGAGCTTTTTGTCCACTTTTACACGTAACTGCTCGATACCGTTCGTTATTTCCGTTTCCAACTGTGCGTTGTTCGAGTTCAGTTTCTCGATCTCAGTGTGTTGTATCTGCATGATCTGCTGGGCTTTAATGCAGCGCGTGTGATAGTCTTGCAGGCAACTTTGTTGTTGTTTTATGATACCGCGGAACTCCTCCTGTTCGTTCTGCAGGGTGTTTATAGTCGACTGCAAATCGGTTAGACCTAATCCTTTCAAAGCTTCTGGCTGGCGGTTTGTGTCAAGCACATTCTGCAGTACCTTGTATATATCTTTGAGCCCCGCTGATTGACTTCGGTCGTGGAAGACTCTGGCATCTTGTGGTGGTTCGTTTTCTTTGTTGTCAGACCTTCGCTTTGTTTGACTTCTGTGGCATGCATAATTGTTTCCGGTTTGATGTGCACTGGTATTTCTGACGCCCACGCATATTTCGGAGGGTTGAATTTTTCTTTTGCTTCTATTTTGGTGCTTTTCCCATTCATCCGCTTGCGTTATATTCAATGGAAGATTTTCATTGGAGGAATTAGATTTTGGTGGTAACATTTTTGTGAAACTACTGCCTCTGTGAAAGACCTGGGTGTATTTTCGCTTTAACGAAAATTCTGAGCCAGTGCTACTGCTATCTGAGAGTGTTTCTGACTCGTTAACGGCGTTTCTGCGGCTTGCCACGAAACGATCGTGTTTCTGCTGCATTTCATTCAACGCATAGTTGATTTTCATGTATTTATCCTCCAAATCTTTCGTTGAATTGTTGTATTCCTTCAACTCCTTTTTGTATTTTGACAATTCAGCTTTTAGCTTGGAACCAAGTTCGCTGTATTTATTCTTACTCTTTGCATTGGCACAGAAATTCGATTTAGTAGCCTCTAAAATATTGGTCACATCGCATTGGAATTGCCTGGCCACTTTACCCTCTTCATTTTGATCAGCAAGGGTTAAATGATCTTCGGATCTATCATTTCCGAAAGGAAGATTTTGAATACTAGAACTCTTTGAATTGGAATAAACATCCTTGGATATAGCGACGTCTCCTCCTGATCCACATGCAGGGCGTTTTGTAAATAATTTTGTTGAGCGTCTGTCCAGACATGCGGTAGATTTAGCACTCGACTTGTGTGGAAACTCCAAATTTTGATTTACTCGCTCCATAAATATTTTTGGAGGTACTATTGAAAAAAGTAAAAATGTGAGATATGTTTGCAATTTTAATTAACACATAGGCTGTATTTACCAACAGAAAATTTTATAAAACTCGTTTTTCATTCAAACTAAAAATTTTTTGATTAATAACAAGAATTTTTATTTGATCTAAAATTCGAAATGGATTGATGCCGTTTACGTATTTACGTCATTTATACTTTCATTTCACATGCATACATATGTAGATATTGTATATGTATGCATAAATCTTCGTAAGCATATATAACACCTAGTAAACACCAAACCCCTACCAAGCAAGACTAAGCGAATATATATATACACATATATATATATATACTATATATGAATATAAAAAATTACACTTAAGCTTATATAATTTTCCGGATATGATCGATCAGATCCAGGATAGTCTACGTCGACGAACCATTATTATTTTCGTAAAATTCTATGTAGAATTGTGTTTCTGATCATTTATTCACTGTACCAATAGGAAAAATTTTATTTAACCAAGTCGTCAAATGTATTTGAAGGGAAATTTGATCTAGGAAAATTTTTCAGTTCAAAATTTAAAATTATCAGAAAAATTGAAAAATTTGATTCTTAATACATTAATAAATTTTTAGCCAAAATTAATAGTGCACCACAAATATATTTAAAATGGAGGAGCCACAGGAGAACCCAACCGGAGAACCAAATAATCAACAGTCGGAGAACCTTGAAGAACTTGAATTCGAAATGGGCGGAGAGGAGGCGGGGATGCTACTTTCAGGTCAAAGTGAGTTGGTGGAAGAATACGATGAAGATGAGGCTGATGAGATTTCTCGAATGGGCGACTCATCTGACGACCCTGAGCAAAAACGTCGATATATGGAATATCTTAGTCTGATTAAAGAAATCGAATGCCAAAACCGGGTGATTGAGGACATCAAGGCCGAAATTAGGGAACAATGTGCCAAGCCATGTAAGACCAGATGTGACATGAAGAATATCAAGCGCTTGCGGACTTGCATGGAACAAGAAAATCTGAAACTTCAATGTCTCATGACAAAAGCAATGCAGTTGCAAAACTTCGGTTCTCATCGCAAGTACCGCGAAATTCCAATCGCAACCACCATGGATGAAGACAACCTAGCACCTTATGTGGGTACCATTCCACCAAACATCTCGAATTGGAAAACCGATGGTAGCGAAGATAAAAGCAGTTGTCAGGACGAAAAGGATGACAGAGGGGCTAAGCAAGATAAGCAGCTCAGACGCCTATGTAAAGCCATGTGCAAAATGAACATAACTTGTCCCGAAGATAAAAAACTAATTAAGGAGATCGCGGCCGCATTGTTATGCGACAGCAAGCGACAAAAGCCGGATCCGTGTGCTCGAGATAAGGAGAAACAATTACAAAGTGCTCTCCGAAAGTGTAAAGCTCTTCAACAACCAGATTGTAATGCTGCTGGTTCTGAAAATCTCGTCAAGCTAAAGCAAAAGATTGCCTGTATGCAACTCTCAGTCAACAAATTAAAGGAGGAAATTGTGAGACGTGAGCAGAGAGAAAGGATGGAAAAGGAAAATGAATGTAAAGAAGAACGGGATCCCACGCTTACGTGCTCCAGCAAGGGTGCGACAAAATTGGACCAAATCGAAAAATTAAAGGAAAACTACTTATACCTGTTAGCTGAATATGCCAAAAAGGATTGTCAACTCAAGGAAATGGAAATGAGGTAAGTCAGTAAATATGCTAGACACGAAACTTAAGATACAGACTTTCGATTTAAAAGAAGAAGTAACGATCCCCTTATTGGTCATAGGTTGCTGAATTTTTTGTTTTCTTTAAAGTATTCACATCGACTTTTGTTACTTTGTAATGTAAAACGACAAATACAAGTTTATATTAAAATATTTCTGTACTCTTGGATTTTTTAGAATGAAAGGATTCTGCGGTAGCTGCAATGGAAAAGGAAAGGGCTCTAAGAACGAAGTTGATGAGTCCGAGTTGAATTTATTACGTGGTAGAGTAAATGATCTGAAGGAAGAACAGGTTGAGTTCAAATGTATTATGAAAGAGCAATCACAACAACTAGAGGATTATCGTAACAAGTACATCACAGCGCAGCAAAAGGTGGAGGAACAAGGTGCTACACTTGATAAATTAAATATGAATAACAAACGTATAGAGAAGCAAATCAACTCAGAAGTAAAAGAGATTCGAGCAAAATTCCAAGACAAACTGAATGAGCTGCTTCACTTCCCAAAACTGTTGGAAAACGAACAACTCAAATTGGCAAGCGCTTGTAAGGAGAAAGAAGAATTAGAAAGCAAATTACATCTGATCTGCAAGGAACTCCAGTCGTTAAAGTCTCAAACTGAGTCACCACAAGAGACCCAGGACTGCAGGCCCCAACTGGCCAAATGCCAGCATGAGCTGATGTTAGCACAAAAGAAAATCGAAGATATTGAAAAGCAGCGCGACATGTTCTCTGAACAACTAAAGACGACACAGGATGATCTGGACACTTTGCGCTCAGAATCGGCAAAGATAATTGCACGTACTAAAGAACGTGCTGAATTAATTAAACAACAACAACAAGAACAGATCAATCGACTCGAAAAAGAGTTAGCCAAATGTCGCGCAACGGCTTGCCTCTCCGTTAGCGATCGTGAATCAGTTATTCGTGAGATGCAAGGCCAGTTAAATACACTCTCCTACAGCTTTGATGCAGCGCAGAAGCAGATTAAAACACTACGCAACCATATAGCTTATGTTTCTAATGAGAATTGCTTTCCCATAAAATGTTAAAAAAGAAATGTCATAATAACTTATGTTTTCAACAGCTAGTTTCAATATCTTTCAATATCTGAAATCTTTAATTTTACACACAATAAAAATTACGCAATAAATGCTATAGTGCGTATACGACATACCGTGAATATATATATTTATATATACTTTTATTAATTTGATGGCCCACATAAATAAATATTTGTGAACTTAATTAACAAATGTTTTTTCCTTAGTTCCTGTACTGAATTTCGAATTTATCTATTGAATGATTTAAATATTGCTGCATAAATAATTAGAGAGACTTTACTTTGTATAAATATTTAGAGAGATTTTACAGCCAATCTTTTCATTTTGGGAGCTTTCTTTTTAGCTAGGCGTTTTTGTTCCTTAAGTTCCCAGCGACGTTGTTTTTCTGGATCATCTTCAGAAAGCACTCGCTCTTTCTCCTGTTTTCGCTTATCTTCTCTACGTTGAACAGCTGCTTCAGCGCGCGCAGCATGAGTGCTTTTAAGGAAATCCTCTTCAACTCTTAGACGATTTTTTTCCGCTTTGGTTTTACCCTGAAATTAAAGAGTACGCTTAGTTTTCTTCAAAATAAACTAGCGGTTATTGAAACTACATCTTTGGACATTCGATACAGTCGAAGGCGTTCCATTAGGTAAAACACTAGAATAAGCAGAGGTTTAATTGACTCCATATCAGAATTTTTTGGCAGAATAAATCCAAACATTAGCATGCATTTTGATTCTGGCTGTTTTAAATTGTTAGAATCATCTTGCTGAACGGCGCCACTGAATTGATCTGATATGTGGATAAAATCAATGAAATTCTTGTACTTATGTAAAGCAGCGATGAGTCGAGTATCGAGCATTGCTGATGTAGCCTCTGGTATCTCAGAAAGAATACTGAATCCCGCAGGTACATTATACCGCTCTTCTGGCCTGCTCACAACGCTGCAAAATTTGTTCTAAAAACGAAAAACAATCGTATATATATGGACATAATTACACAACAGAAATAAGATGAGAGACTCACCAGATCGGCATATTCTTTGAAAAGTTTGGTGATCGTTTTTTTCATCCCCACACAGAACACGAATGTGTCCATCACACCTTTCGTGATTTCAATTTTTATTTGGACTTGGTCCTGCTGTGGCCTTAAGATTCCTGTGAATAAAGCCACAATATCCTGTCGCTTGATCATTTTCAGTTCAACTAGCATTCCTTCGCAGCAAGTTCGACCAGAACACCATAAACTGTACACGCTCTCGCTTTCCTTCATAAGTCCAGAACTGTCTGTATCTATTTTACCATCATCACCTTCAAACAGACTAATTGTGAAAACAAATTTTAATGTTTTTATAGTCTGTCGACTCTACCAACAAGTACGAAGTTATCTTCTAGAAGACTTTTATGCGTGCTGTACCATAAATGAGCTATCTTCGAGTTTTTCGTTTTGCCAACAAAGAAATTCGCAAAGTAAGCTACAAGTCCAGCTATCATTACCATTTCCATCCAATACGAGTCCCAGTGAGTGCTATTAAAATAGGTTAAATATATGTACATATATGAGTAATATATATGCATATATATTACTTAAGGTACGAGTTAATACCGAAAATGAACTGGAATTTGTACGACCGTTAAACTAGGCTCAGTTAATTTCTGATCGATCGGTATATCCTTTATATCTCCGGCATCAAATCCTTCAAATTCCTCCTCATCCTGAAAATGTTCGAACTCATTCTCTTCGTCTTCTACAACACCATCGTCTTCATCTGGTATATTAACAAAATCTTTACTTTCAGACTGAAGCGGTTCATTTACTTTTACTGGAGAAGCTTTAGAAAGTGGAGGAGAATTTGGAGTCTCAATCTCTACAAACTCATTGTCGAAATCGTCAAATTCAGCGAAGTCGTTGTCTTGATATGAGTTAGCATGTATTATAATCACATGATTAGCAATTAGAATCAATCTTATCAGTACTAGGCCAAAAGCTGTCTTCATTTTTTAATTTACTCTAATTTATAGTTCCCAATTTGTTGAACGTAACTTAAATAACCTACAACCAAACCAATAGACATTTGGTACTGAAACGTAACACTTAATTATTCATCATTATTCATAAATTATATCTTTAAATTATTAATTAGCTAATTCTTATTTATTTTAGGAACCAATGAAATTGCTGACTGGTGTAAAGATTATGTCACTTTAACGCACCGTAGGTGCGTTTGGAAGACATCGTAATTGTTTGAATTTGATTTAATGTTAAAAAAATCACGACTTTTTTCGGTGCGACTTGTGAGAAATCTGCTGCTACTGAAATGCTGCAGAGAACAGATCATCTGCGTCCTTTAGGTCGGCCTGAAAATTTTCTCACTAATTTTTCCAAAATATATTTACGGACATTTAACTGCGCACTTCATAACCTTCTTAATCTTCATCTACAAAAATGTCCTTTAAAAATATGCCACAATGCCCTTTTTTTCTTTGTCGATTGGAATTTTTTTGTGAAAGCGTGAAAGAGTGTAAATTGGAACTGAAATATAAGTGCAGTAAGTAAGTAAGTCTTCCACGTAAGTACAAAAGTAATTGTGTGAATGTTCCAGTGATTTGCAAAACTGAAGCATTCTGTATGCTATGAGCGCATAAATATTAATACATGGATTTAGGTCCACCCTGTAGAGGCAATAAGAAATAACTGTCAATTTGCGATATTTGTAACTAGTTCAGTAACTTTTTATAATATAAAATTTATATCAATATTGGAGTGTATCAATAAAGAGTTAAAGAATGTCGTGTTCCTTTCGAAAAAAGGTAAAGCTTAATTAATTACAAAAAAAAAATAGGTTATAATTTTCTTTAAGAGCTGCACGGATAGTCCAGTCAGCTCAACTTCTTTTACAGAAAGTACGTCTTCAAGCTGCAGCTCTAGTGGCTCAGATTCAGGGACTTCATCATCAGGCTCAGACACGTCAAGTGTCGTAGAGGAAGATAAACGAGCAATTCAAACTAAGTTACAAGTTACAAGACCAAAAGGTATTGAATCTGAAAAGAAATTAACTAAATCCACAACCAAGTTACGTTCAACAAACGTAGCCCAAAGACAAATGTTATCCAGGAGGATTGGTTTCTCTAGTGAGGACGATATTTCTCTAAATAAAAAGCCAACTAGATTGTTGAATACAACAGGCACTTGCCAGAAAAAGAAAAGCGTTCACAACTCTTCGCATCAACATTCACCTTCGAGTGGAGGAGGTGGTAAAGCTCCACCAGCTGTTGTGAAGCAACATCACCAACAAATTTCCACAAAATCTTCCAATAAAAAAACACAAAAGGAATATGTGCATCTAAAGGATAATGTGAAGAATACTTTGCACTTTTCTTCTGCTGCATCGTCGGATAACTCTGAAGGTGGAACTCTTGCGAACAAGAAAATTCAAAGAAAACTTCTACCAAAGCCTGTTTGTGACAACAAACAATCACCGTCTTCCAAAATAAAAGAATCAACGTCTAGGACGACGCTGGCTAAACGGTCTTATTCCTCAAAATTGAATTCTGGATTAAAAAGCTCAGATGATTCTGATTCTGACAGCGGTTCTACTACCGGTGAGGGGTCATCCTCTAATAGTGACACGGATCCAAGTGAAACTAGCATTTCTTCAGTTTCTCAAGCCGCCAAGAAGGCTCGAACGAAAAGAATTGCAGCACCCATATCGGGAGATTTGAGTAATAAACTTATGAATAAGGACAGAAAATTAACACGCTCATTAAGTACGCGTCGATCAAAGTTTTCTTTGGGTCAAAGTACTGGAGGTGTAAGTGAAACTGACTCTGATATGGATTGTGAAATTGGAAAATACAGCTACTCTAGAAGTTCTGCTAAAAAAGTGTCTGCCATTGTTGCCATTTCTAAGCAAAGAAAAGACAGGGATGCAGATAAACCTCGATCCCAATCTCCACACTTCACCATAGACAAAAAGTGTCCTATTGAGGGCTGTGATTCGTCTGGCCATTTAAGTGGGAATCAAGACAAACACTTTCTGGCAGAAGCATGTCCTATTTTCCACAATATGTCGGCTTCTGAATGTAAAGAACGTGCCAACGATCGCATACAACGAGAAGAAATTCGACAAAAAACTGGTACACAACAAGAAAGTATAAAAAAATCTTTAACAGCTGAACAAAAAGAGTTCCTGGCAAAAATTCGGGACTCTCGTGCTCGTTTTCGACCTTCAAATATTATAATGAATATAGAAAAGATTAAGGTAGAAAAAGATTGCCCCGATGATGACAGAGAACCTTGTTTATCAGGCTTGGTGCCCGACTATGATCTGCAGATGTTTCGCGAGGCCCAAGCAATTGCCAGTGAAAACATTGAAGAAGAACTTCATGACTTGCCAGTAGGAAAAGGGATAAAGTATGTGTTTGATAACTTTACAATTATGATTTAAAGACCAAATATAATACAAATTTAAGGTACATAACAATGGGTAAATACAAAATGAAGGTTTGGTACCAATCTCCATACCCAGACGATGCTGCTAGACTTCCAAAAATGTATATATGTGAATTTTGTCTGCGGTATCAGAAATCGCAAACAGGAATTAAGCGGCATGCTCAAAAGTGCGTTTGGCGACATCCACCAGGCGATGAAATCTATCGGAAGGGTAAATTGCAAGTGTGGCAAGTAGATGGAAAACGACACAAGCAGTATTGTCAACACCTTTGTTTACTGGCAAAATTTTTCTTGGATCATAAAACGCTCTATTATGATGTAGAGCCTTTTTTGTTTTACATAATGACATTAGCGGACGTAGATGGATGCCACACCGTGGGATATTTTAGTAAGGTACATAAAACGCCAAATCCAAAATAATACACAATTTTCAATTTAAATTAATTTCGATTTATTACTGAATTTGCTTCAAATCACTATATTTAAACCAGGGTATATAAGCGCACACGGATAACTTATGTGGGCACTGCGCACACGCAGACGTAGAAAATTATATGTAATTTAATTAAATTTTAAAAAGATTATTAGCATTCAACACATGTAATGTGGCTTAAATAAAGGCGAAATAAATACAAAGCAGTGTTTTAAAAGGCATCCCCAAATGTCACGACACATAGAAGAACTAAATTTTGAAAGTTCTGAGCTAAATAATTTAAAACTATTAATTATAAAATTCTCATCTCTAGTTATTTAAACTTAACATAAGAATATTTTCTAAAGTCAGTCGAGAAATTTGTTCTTCCGCACCATTACTGAAAATCAGCGGACCAAGGGCCCCAAACCGAGACCGAGTGCGCTAACAAAATGTTTATAGCATCCACATATTACTGTGTTCGTTTACATACCCTGACATACACTAGTAAATAACATCTACAAGCACAAGAAAATAATATTTAAATAACATGGATTAATTCCATATTTATATTATAAAATTTGATATTTAATTTTGAATTATCTACACTAAACTAGTAACATGTATATGTGATAATTTTGGGAAACCTGAATTTGACATTCCCTGATCTAAGATTTAATTATACCGGTTCTGTTTATCTTATATATCATAAGTAAAATAAGTTTCCTTGACCATGCCTAAAATACACCCTAATTTCTTGTTGGGTTCAACACCCAGCGACTATTCCTCGCTCTCATTGTTTTAAAGATTGATTTTCCATTTTTTTATAAATGCTCTTTTGCAGAAAATACAGACTGGGTTTGTGTTACAAATTGCGCATGTCGTGACGTTGGCTTTCAGCCGATGACTTTTTATCCTGTATATAATGTTTGTTGCATCTGTACATTATATAGTAGACAAAAAGCTTTTCAGAAAGCGCAACTTTTGATGATGCAGCAGACCCCTAATAGTAACAATCTCCTTGCATTTAGGTATATATTAAATTAAGAAATATAACATATCTGGTATTATAGAATAATTTGCTTCCTGTAGCTGTATGTGTATACCAGACATTACCTCCACCTTTTTGCTTGCAACTAATTTTCCCCTTTTTTCCATATGGCATATGTATACATATGTATATCTGGTAATCATTACTAAATATCAATAAGAAGAGAAATCCTAAAAAAATTGTTCTTATATAGAACCTAACGATGATGCTTTGCCCAGACATAAGCCCTTAGCCCTGTTACATCTGGTAGGGTACTGGAAGGAATTTGTAACAGAGGAAGAGCCTTTGCTTCAAAATACTACTAGTGGATAGTATGGTTTTCTAACTATATAAAATAAGGTCGTAAACCTTTTAATGAATTTTCGGGTATGAAGCGGTCACCTATGAGGATTCAATAGATACAACTTATAGATTTCAGAGGACTACTTCTCTATAGTCAATATAAATGATGATCATAATGTGGTTATGTTTCTTTTCCACCTTAAAAATGGATGCTCATTATATTATATGCATTTTTGGTGTATTGGTTTTTGTATATGTACATCATGCAGTTGCACGTATGTATATATGTATGTATTAAATTTTGCCAGACGTTTCAGACTTGGCTGAAATTTTGTTGTTGTATTGTTAATTGAGTGGTGGTTGTTGAACCCAAATACTTGAATAAAGTTTTCGTGAGCCAGACAACGATAATTTATTTATTATCTGATGTGAGTGCAACACTGAACGATCTGTTTAGCGTATATCGGCTGTATAAAGCACAATATATTTCAACTTAATATAATTTTATGGTATATAATTAAGTAACATTTTGAAAGATATTATTTTAAACATAGCAGCGATATTTAATCAATTAAACTAGAATCACTGCCCTTTAAATCATGACATTTTTCGAGTTTACATATTATCAATCAGTAATCAAGCGCTTTTAAAACGATGGCAATATTAATTCGAATAATTAAAACGTATTGTAAATTGCAAAAATGGGGAATATATTTATAATTATCCCATTTTTTCAATTATCCTATTCTTTCCCCTACTGTTGATTCTTATTTAGAAAAGTTAGAAACATTTCTAACTGACAAACTGATTAAATTAATTTCGGAGATTTCCGTGAGGAAAAAGCAGTACAACTGTTTACAACATAAAATACAATCTAAATTGAAATGGTAATGATACTTTTAGGAAAAGAACTCATTCTACAATGTTTCATGCATCTTAACGCTTCCTCCTTATCAACGCAAAGGTTATGGCCGATTACTTATCGATTTCAGTAAGTATTCTAAATCTTATCACCTTTCACTCCAGTTCTTAATTATTTTTAAGACTTATTCGGATTTGTACTGGTAGAACAAGATTAGCATAAGTTGCATAATTCAAAAGTAGTTGTATTAAACGAAATTAATTATTGCAGAAAACTTTTTAAAAGCTCACATTTCTAACATCGGCGAAAAAGAAATGAGAGTATACCTAAGCTTCGCATATTTAAATTGAAGGCTTCTATTAGTTATTAGTTTCATTTGGCTGACGCCTGGAGAATATCTTCTTGAAGATCTGAAGTTGAAAGATTTTGAATGGATTGAAATCGCTTCGTAAAATCAGTTTTCCATTTTACTGTATTATTTCCGAGATAGCAGACATAAAGCTCAGAGCATTTCACAAAGTAAAGGCGTCGTCCTTAACTAGGCGTCTGCTCCTTAACTTTTTCAATTGCGCACAAACTATCAGTTTTGTTTGTAGATCATAGTAATACATTGTTTTGTGGTTAGTGTCGGTGATTATCGACCACCTAGAATAAGCTTAAAATGTCTGCAAGGCAGAATTGTACACTCAGCTTGTATTGAGCTCTTCAGAGCCACCAGATACAAAATTAATGTGTCCGTTCATCGAATTTATGGCAGATACCCCATAGATAAATGTTATATTAGAATTGAGAAAAGGACCTACTATAAGTATTCAGGACCGAAAAAATCGGGTTTTTGTCATATCGAAATTCATTCATAAATACGTCAAATATTAGTTAGTAAAAATAGTTCTATATTGAAAAAGCTTTAAAACGGTGTAAACCGATTAAAACCGGTATTTATAACCGATAATCGTTCGTAAACAGCACTATATGACTCAATGAATGAATACTACTATTAGACGGCGACTGCGCTTTCCAACAAATCAATAAAGCTGTCTCGTCAGTTCTCATTCTTCTTTTAAACAGCAACAAATAAATGGTACCTTACATTAAATTTCTCAGTTTACTGCACAACAACAAATGTACATATCTGCAACCCCGAGCCTGCCACAGTATTTTAAATATTATGTGGGGGTAAGGTATATTCTGCATTTTCGGAAGTGGCAGCAATACCTCCACGCGGTGGACTATGTAAGCATTAAATAAGATTGCTGGTACGTAGACATATTGTATATATGTATGTATACCAAACAAGATATAGTAAAAGCGCATATCTCACTCCAGTACTTGGCTGTCTAGACTGCCCCGCTATATGTTGGCTTTTGTCTTTAACAAATGATACAGACTGATGTGCTGGCCACCTCAAATATTGGGAGGTTTTTTCTTTATAATTTTGTTCAAGAATTGGTTGTAACCCGATCAAAATTTGAAAATGTTTGTATCTTTATGGCATATTATAAAAAAATACATTTCTAAAATTCTTTTTTGATTATAATGCAGGCTACCTTTTGACGAGAGTCGAGGGGAAAATCGGATCTCCAGAAAAACCACTCTCGGATTTGGGATTAATTTCCTATCGATCCTATTGGAAGGACGTGCTCTTAGATTATTTATGCAATCGATCGGGATCTACTCTTAGCATTAAAGACGTTTCCCAGGTATACATGCTTATGAAATATAATTACAAAAGTATTTAATGAAGTGCTTCCAGGAAATGGCTATATACTCGTATGATATTGTTAGTACACTACAGGCACTTGGAATGATGAAATATTGGAAAGGAAAACACATTGTTCTTAAGAAGCAAGTAAGTCAGACCGCCTTCAAGTTGCCATCACCGCCAACTATAGTAAACATATTCGATAGAATTGTCTTTCTCCTAGTTGTGGGACAAATACATTCTTTAACTTCATAATTGGTATATTCAATATAGAAGCAATAATATTATGCAGCTTTAAAAATAATCAATACAGCTGACAATTGGAATATTTGAAAAGATTCAATTCTGGGGAATATCTGGTTACCTAGATTAGTAGCCAGGCGGAGTATAGATACTTTTGAAGAAGCTATCGTGTAATTTGGGCGCATTTATACCTTATTCTATTAAATAAATAAATAAATAAATAAATAATACGTCTTAAATAAGGGTATCACAATGATTCACATTTATTCGAATATAATTTTATATAATTCTATTGAAAATAACATTAGTTATACACTTTTTAAAGACCTATTTCATAGGCAACAGGTAACTAACCATTAATTTTGTTTTAGGATGTTTTGGACGAGTACGAAGAACGCGTCAAGCGGAGGGGGAACTTTCCGAAAATTGATGATAGTTGCCTGAGATGGAGTCCCTTTGTACAGCCGCAATCAAATGCATCAACCTAATGTCAGTTAGTTCAAATAAAATGCATTATTTTTGAATGTATACCATTTATCAAAATACATACATATATGCTCAAATATAAGTCCATAGAATTGCGTGTTTAATTTAGTTTTGGAAAATTAAGTTAAACTTAATTCGACTCGATGCACAAGACTCCACGAAATAAGGTGCCTAGATTTAAAAATGCATTTGTATATTTGTAACATATGAATGCATATAAAGAGACACGTTTTTATTTATATAATATGTACGCATATAAGCTAGACGTGTAAAATCCAGTCTGTACGGCAAGCATTTTAGGCTCTCCTTTTTTGCTTATTGGCAAGTTTACATGAGTAAATGCATGTGTTCTTACTTTGGAGTGTACTAAACTAAAATTCCATTACTTGTTTCACAAAACCTTCACTGAGATGGTCTTCTTTGCGAGGATACTGAACTGACAGTCAAAATTTTTAACATTTTTTCATGGTGAGTGGCGAGGTTATTTACCTGGCAACGAATTTATTTGCCGCCACATATACATATGTACCATACATGTAGTATAAGCTCGCGGTTCCCGTACATAAGGCTGGGAATTGCACATGCAGAAAGCGACTCGCGTGCCGACTATTTGTGACTCAACCATACAGGAAAATATTTTCTTTTATATGATTGTCTGTCTGCTGACTAGGGTCCGTCCATTAACGCTTGGACTAACCTCAAGCATATAGGCTTCCCTTCTGCATTTGGAAGGTGGAAATAAAGGTGTGAAAATAACTTCCAGATAGGATTGAATTAGCTATCAGAAATAGAAAATCATATAGAAAAATCAATGCATATAAAAGAAAAAATATTTATTAAGAGAAAATTCAAGTAAACATTTTTACGTTTAAGCTTGAATGAGTGTTTGTATTGACAAGTAACATAGTATTCGTAATAACTTAATAACTTAATTACTAGTCTTTATAAACTACGGATAGCGATAAAAATTTAAATTCAAATTTTGTTCATGAGAAAATAAGTATATCTGTTATAAGGAAACGTAACTATTTATACTTTTCTACACTAAGGTCCTGAAAACTAGCTAATACTAAAAGAAATAAAAGTTTTCCCAAAGCGATGGGTTAAACTTTTTCTATTGTTTTACACAAGTACATAAACCCCAGACACCTGGTTGGTACACATGCTGGGTTGATTATGCATCTTGTTGAAAACAAATTTTGGATTTTGACGTTAGACTACGATGTCTCTCGTTCGCGCCATATCACTTCCTCCAATATATGAGTAAATTCTGCTTCAGCAGTTATGTAGCGATGACATCGACACTCACCACAAGTTCATAACCACATAAGCTTAGTCACACTCTCACATAGAAGCTGCCTGACGAAGACTTCTCTCCTCCATGTCCGTCCTGAGCAACGTGAACGTGAAGTCATATACGCGATTGTCACTACATCGGCACCTCTATATAAGCGAACAAAAGCAAACAAGAAAACAAAGAACAGTTCACGCATGTAGTTGTGCCGTGGTCGTGGTCGGTCGTCATCAAAACGGTTGGGTATTCTGCCAGACCAGCGTAGCGTTCGTTCTGTTGGATGGGACGTAAGTAGACTGGAGAGAAGGAGCAGGGCGAATACGGCACTGGCGCAGTGGCTTCGTTGCTAAGAGTTGCAGTTGTCGTGTTGTGGCGGTGTAGGTTAGGTACCAGACCAGACGAAATAGAAATCCAATTGCGAGCACAACGTCTGTCTACTCGTAGAAAACGAAATACAAATAAAAGTTCTCATACTTTCTCACTTGAATCCGAAACTGCTGGTTTGCTTTTGATTGAACAGTTGAGCAGAGCAGCACTCATTTGATCACCATCAGCCGGTTTGAGCGGTTCGGATTCATAGTTAGTCGGTCTTCTTTGTATAAAACTTTGGCTGGCTTTTACTTTTAATTGGAGTTTCTAAGTGAACTGAAATACAAATAAGGCACACCTACTAACATAAGATAAGAGTTAAAACTAATAAAAAGTGTGTGTATTTCATTTTAGTCTGTGGAAATTTGGCAAAGCGCCACACGGTAGGAGTAAAGACCACATTGTGAAATTCACAGACATGCCAACAAAAGACAACGCATCAAAAGTTTCGTCGAAGTAATGGAATTTCAATCCCGATAGGAAGAATTGTACCCCGATGCAACTCAGCACTAAATACATATGTGGAGATACACGTACATGTATCTTTAGCAGACTTCTTTGAGTTTATGTGTTGGAAAACTTTTGTTCAGTTTACCCCACTACATCGATACGGTCGGACGAAGGCCACGAAGGCTTCTAAAGAATTTTCATAAAGATGAAAGTACGCATTGTTGGCCATCACTTCCAGGAGCAGACGGGCCCGACTTCGCTTTTTCTCGTATGATGTTCAATGCAGCTCTTAAACTTTTTCAGCTACAACGCAGCAGAACGAACGCTGCAAACCAGCGTGTAGTTCCGACTTGCAGAAGCTTTTCAGAAAATGAATGACAATGTGCGTGCTGCGCAATCTGACGAATTCGCCGGTAAGTGCATATTAAAATTTTTCATGCGCAAAATACATGCACAACTAAGGATAGGTTCGATCCGGCAAAAGGCATTTCGACGCAGACGTCGTCTTTTTGTTCAAGCCAAACCTCATCCAGTAGTGTACACAGAGGAAGTAATATCCAGGCGCATGTGAGCAGAGCGGCTTTTTTCTCTTTTCAGTAGTGGTTAAGAGTGCCCCACCCAAACTAACGAAACCGTATGTGTGTGTGTACGAGATACGCTTCTGGAATCATTCACTCCAAAGACCGTCGTCGCGACTGACAATCGTCGAACCGACTGCTTCGTGGATCGATCTCGATGCTTGCGTATACTAATTTATTTTTGCAATTATCAACTGACGAAAAATGCCCGAAGCTTGATGAACTTGAAGCAGTTTGACTTGGTTAAATCAGGATATCCTGGAAGTTTTCATTGTGTGCATAGCTAGATTTTATCTTTGGAATTTGGTGCAAGCTTCCAAAAGACATTTCTTTGCTCTTTATAAATAACAACCGATCAAAATTCTTTTGTCACATGCCACATACTACTTCATCGCGATCGCTGTAAGTGTTGGACCAGAGATGTGTGTATGTAGTGGGGCACGTGTGTGCGTTCTGTTATCTGTGTGTTGGCATTCGCTCGCAATGTGAATTATATTCTATGTTCGCTTAGTAACAGCCCATGAGTCCGGATATTATTCGCGCAGTTGAATTCATATTTAGAAAACCAGACTCTGCAACGTGTAACTGAGATTGTAACTGAAAAACCTTCTCAAAGGCGCATCCGTTTGCTCCGGCACCACTTGGCCGCAATGTCAATTGGAGTACTGATGACGACATCGTGACATTGAATACGTTAATTTGTGTATTGATAGTCCAAAAACAAAGTCCCCACTTTGGATCAATTAAAGGAGCCGTATAAAATTTGGCATACAACGATGATTTGGCCACATTCAACTTCGCTATCATTATTCATCAGCAGTTTTCGAATATACTATATAGTATATAGGTATCTATAATTTAATTATGGCTGCCGCAGTGAGAGAATTTCAGGAACTCAACAACTTTTCCAAAGCTTAAGAGAAACCGATACATAACACGCGCTCTCTGTTGCCGGCAAAGCACAAACACAATAGCTGTTGCTACTGCTATGCTTTACGTGCGTGGCAATGTATTTGTGAATTTCTGCATCACCCATGTCGTGTAGTTTCTTCATCATTGCTCACATTTGCCTGAGTGGTCGTTGTATGAAATCACCGCAGTAGATCGTTAACCTTAAATATTTAAATAAATACTCTACAAGGTCGTCTCTTCGGTAAGCGAGAACGAGCACAGCAGAGTCAAGTTCACCTAAACACTCATTACTGCTGTAGTTGGTTGGATACCTTGTGAACTTGTGCAGGGAGTGCGAAATACTGTAATCCTAGTACTAGTACTCTGCGCGCTAATCAGAGACCAGGACTGAAATTAAAGAACAGTCAGGTACCTGAAGTAGCGCGCGGAGTGTTAGACATGTACATCATTCCTTTTGTTTAAATATGTATGAAGTGAAATAGTATGGTAAAGAAGCTTGTCCCATGTCTATTGTACTTCATCAGGTGCTCTGGTGCAAAAAAAAAACCCGGCACATGTTGAAGTACATTCAATATGAGGATTATAATCCAAATTTTAATATATGCTTCCAAATCTATTGCGTTTATATGTTGGATTTATATGTTGATTGTTGAAAATAACCTAAATTTTTAGTTTTGATGTTCATTGCACTTAACATTTTCGTTTCGAACCAAAAATGGCATATTAATATAATACTCCTCCCCCTCACCGCTGAATTTAAAACTAGAATAACATAAATTGTGGCCATTGAAATTAAAACGTTTGCACTTTGTTAAAATAAAATTTAAACTTGGATGGAGAAAATAATATGTGAGCAGAAATTTCTTTTAGTTTCCAATTCGAATTCACTCGAATTCAGTTGAAAATTTTACTTTACATTTGCGAAAATATTTGCCATATTTGGAAATGTATATTTCATGTTGCGTTTATGTAACGATTATCTACTTCAATTGAAAGAAATTAATGCGATGATTATACTAAATAACTCGTATCGGATTGATACCAGGTCTTGAAACTTGTATGTAATACGAATTCTATATCCTTCTTCTATCTCTTATCATTTTCTAAATCTCAATTTTGCATCTCGAATCTATTGTAAATCAATTGTAAGATAATATTAATTACTTAATATGCTATGTATACAAATTTATTATTGTTTATTGTTTTAGGTTCTTTTAAAGGTATCTACTCCAATTGTTATAGAAACAAGAAAATGAACTGGCATCACCTGATTATAAAGTAGACTAGAATATTATTAATTATTAAATAAACTTTTTTGTAATATTAATGCGTATTAATAATTTTTATTGATAACAAAGTCAGCACTCAGGTAACTCGTTTCGAACGCTCTGGAGTTTTCGTCAGTATCTGGAACAATATGCAGGAGTGCTTTTTGTGGATATGTGTCTCCCAGAATACGTATGATTTCGTTGGTGGATAAAAATATGAATGTATGGATCATGATGATCAAGAAAAATTGGATTCAAGCTTCACTCTGGCCGGAAAGAGCATACGTCCTGCATTTATTTTGCTTTTATATACCATTATTAATTTTAATCGGACAACACATATGTACATTTAATATATGTATGATAAAAGATACAATCTGCATTTGAACTTATTATTTACACTATTAGCAATTTATATTACTTTTCATGTTGCTCCATGAAATTACTTGGCTCAAGGAGCATATTATCTGATCACTTTCTATATGGAACTCCATACACCAGCTGTTAACCGGTGTACTATATTATATTTGTGGTTATTTCTTCAAGATTTTGTCAACATTCTTGAGCTGTTCAGCACACTTAATATTAACTGTTCAGTTGTTGATTCTATCGAGATCATTGATATGAATGCGAACCAGGAGCCTTTGAAAGAACTTGGGAAAGCCTCATCTGTTCTATCCAAATACACAATTTTCGTATCAGAAATTGAGTAGGGTGGGAAACGGGAGGAGTCAGCACCGCTTCGGCTGGCCTGAGTCGGAAGCAAAGTTAGTTACCAGGAGGAAGAAGAAGTTGATTTAATTGACTACTTAAGTTTGTATAGAAAACTAATATGTACCTCCATCCAAAATTGTACCAGTAGATAAAAATCTATGATTGGATAAAGAAACCACGTCATGGACTGGATGTTCCACCACGTCATGGACTGGCAGCAATTTTCATTGGTACTAAATAAATTCAAATTGGATATTTCGAAATGTCCAGTCCAGTCCAGTCGTCATATACCATTTTGAAGATAAAAGCTTTCGAAACAATACAAAACAATTTAAACAAATAAAAGGTTTCCATAACTGTAACATGTTTTATACCTTAATGTGCCAGTTTGAAAGAAAACAATTGTTGTTTCAAGTCAACTTGTCACATTTCAAAAATGTGATCATAAAGATTGAAAAATACACTTTGTCAAAAAAATAAATTAAAATTATTAATGTAAAAAATATAAATAAAGAAATAATTATAGTTTTTATAGAAAATGAAAATATTTCATTAGAAGCTAGTGAAACAACATAAATAAATAAAATTAATATTCCCCCTAAAAATACAAGAAATAAAATATAAGAAAATCAAAAATTCTTTATTAATGAGCCTACGAATAAGCAAATTATTAAAGTTTGAATAAGAAGAACTAAATGTGATCATTTTTTCTAAAATCAATATACATATCTACTTAACCGCCATGTTATGGACTAAAATGTAGTAATATATTACATAAATTAAAGGTATTCAACCTTTCCAACAGTACTTCGTTTGTTCCGCTATCTGACTTAGTTAATGAGATAAGTGCCTTTTATTAGTACCATTTATTTGACCTTACCACGGTCATAAATCCAAGTTGGCTCAAATCCAGGCCCCGAAAAAATATGGCCACTTCCGGTTATAACGGTCTCAAATAACGGTAAAAAAAGAAAAAAAAAATCTGAGCTTGGCAGCTGTCCTGCAATTGTTCCCAGATTTGTACGAAGGTGCTTAAAAATACAAATATTTAAGAAATTGGAAACCGTTAAGAATATGAGAATAGAATGTCAGAACATGAAATATTCCTCAAACTGGCATCACTGGGTGAAGTAAAATATTAAGAGCAGTTTGCAACATTTTTTAATTTGGCTGTCAGATATAATTATTTTTTGACGGCTGTTTTTTGCGTGACCTAGGAATTGTTCTGTAGGTCGGAAACTAGACGTTGTTATCTGGAGCCTTGGAGTTACACGTTTTTCTAAAAAGTTTATAGTTCTCTATTTATTGAAAGAAGAAATTCATTGAATTATTTTTCTAGTAACTTGGTGCTTTATCAAAGATGTTTAGGACAATTGCAGCACGCAACGAGTTCATCCTGCGGGGAGCATTGGGAAACCCTGCGCGACGAACACTAAGGCTATTGAACACTCAAGTTCTTCGAACCTTCCGTGTCCTCAGGTGGGTATTAACAATGCGGTTTGGAGACATTAAATTGTCTACAATGTTTTCGACTCTTATTTAAGGTTATGAATTTGTTGTGTAATCTGCCATAAAAATGTGCAAACTAGATCATAATATCGAACATCTGACTTTGTTTTACCTAAGCGGTTCCGCCAATTGTATTACAGAATACAATGGACTATATTGAGTTCGTTATATCAGATTTGTAAACAAAAACTTGTAATATCTATATAATGTAAACCATCAGTCCCGAAAAGTATATCCTCTGTTTTCTTAAAATGTTAAAACATCATATATCTTATCTATATGTTAATTGTTTTTAATATTATACATATTTTCTAGCATTTCTCAACAAAAACTCTTTAGCAAAAAAGATGTCATGGCAGCTTTGAGTATTAACTTCGCGCGAACTTATAGTGCTTATCCCAATCACATTAAGGTTGCATTACCAGCGCTTTCTCCGACTATGGAACAAGGTACAATTATAAGCTGGGAAAAGAAAGAAGGCGATAAACTAAACGAAGGTAAATGCAACGTAATAACATACTACACTACATTATTTTAAAAATTAGTGCAAACCTAACGACGTTTTTATATACCTACTTTTATATCGCAGATTTTGAATCGCTTAATCTCTTTGTGTTTTAATCTCTGCTTAAGTTTTTTCATATGTTATTATCTTCCGTTTATATTAAATCTTGGAAGAGTGTGTATTTGATTTGCAACGAAATTGACAAACTTGACAAAGATAATTTTGATAGTTTCTAAATGCAGATTTGATTGCACTTAAAAAGGATTTACAATATAAAACATTGGTATTGGTAAAAACAATTTATACTATTACAGTTAGTCTTGATTTAACAAACATTATAGTCTAAACCAAATCTAAATTAAATTAACGAATAAACCTAATCCGCCTGGTTAGAAAGCTCAACTAACTGTTGCTTAATTATAAAATACAATGTGTCCTCATTTATCGAAAAACGTTTAGTAATCTCTGTATAACCCAAACTTCTTCATAATAGGCTACGCAGAAGAAAGCTTTCTGAGAAAATTTGAACTGGGCTAATGGGTTTTGAGCTGATGCTGATCAAGTCTATCTAAACAGGAAAGATTGGCTGACGTATTACTCAATTCCCTGATAATCAAAATTTACTCATTTTTGTAATATTTTGTTTTTGTAAATTGATTTTTGTAATAATATTTTGTAAATTGAAATTCTCACACGATATTTCCCTTCTGGGTTCCCGGACATTGCTAACCCAGAAAACGGCTGCTTTAATCTAACTTAATCCTTCTATGTGTTTTTAATGTTGGTACGAAGAGCAAAAACTGAAAATAATATAAAACCCATTCGACGGTCGCCCTTTTTTATTTCACGCTTTAATAATCTGTTTTTGTATTTTTTGAAGGTGATCTTTTAGCAGAAATCGAAACGGACAAAGCTACAATGGGCTTCGAGACTCCCGAGGAAGGCTATTTAGCAAAGATTGTGATACCTGCCGGAACGAAAGATGTAACCATAGGAAAATTGGTTTGCATCATTGTAGAAAATGAAGCTGACGTGGCAGCTTTTAAAGATTTTAAAGACGATGGACCGTTAGTTCCGAAATCAGACCCCACACCAGTTGCGGCTCCATCGGCTGATACAGCAGCTCCATCGCCTGCAATTCCAATACCTGCAATATCTTCATCACTGCCATCTGACATTCCGAAACCAATGACAGCTGTGGAACAGCGAGGTGCACGAGTTTATGCCAGCCCAATGGCAAAAAAACTTGCTGAGGCCCAACAGTTACGTTTGGACGGTATGTTTCAGAATCAATGGCGTCCTCAAGACCTTAGATGCGTTGAACAAACTTTGATATTTTGGAAAAATATTCAGAGTACTCAACAGTCTGTTGCGCGTCCCTATTTAGAGTTTTAAATTGTTGTCAACTTTTTTAATGAATAAAATTTTCTAAATGAAGGAAAAGGCAGTGGAGTATTTGGATCAATAAAATCTACGGATCTTGCAGGTATGTCTGCAGCCGGTCCTGCAGCCTCTGGAACTGGAGCAGCTGTGACTACCAGTGCTCCACAGGGAGGATATATAGACATACCAGTGTCAAATATACGAGGCGTAATTGCAAAACGTCTCAAAGAGTCTAAGCAACAGATTCCACACTATTATGTTTCTGTAGAGTGTCAAATGGATAAAGTAAGTGGTTAAAGCTTGTACAAATAATACTTAAAAAATAAATATTTTTTTGTAGCTACTGAAAATGCGTGAATTAGTGAACAAGAAATATGAGAAACAGGGAGCAAGAGTTTCCGTTAATGATTTCGTAATAAAAGCTACAGCCGCAGCTTGTAGAAAAGTCCCAGAATCTAATTCGTATTGGATGGATACCGTCATCAGACAGTTATTATTCTTATTAATAGTAGTGACATGTTCTGTTAAATTTTCATAATGGTTTTCAGATTTGACAATGTTGACGTCTCAATTGCTGTATCAACCGATCGAGGACTAATTACACCAATAATTTTTAGTGCAGATAGGAAAGGTGTCATTGAAATTTCCAATGAGGTTAAAGCCTTAGCAGGGAAAGCTCGTGAAAATAAACTCAAACCACACGAATTCCAAGGGGGCACCATCAGTGTATCGAATCTGGGAATGTTTGGTAAGAAAATGGAAACCAACATTTTAGTCTTTTAATAATTACCTAGCGTGTCAGATTACTAATTCAAACTGGTTTGTTTATGGATATTTCATTATTATCTTGGTGTTCTGTCCCTATAAGTTCTGAACACTTTTATTCAATTATAAACACAATGTAAATTTTTGTCATCTTACTTGCTTATTTATTTAACCCAGACATAATATCATTACCTACCTGCATGCTAATTTAGTTATTACGTTTTATTCAAATTATCCACATTACAAATATACATTATTTTTCTACTTTAAGGTGTCACAAATTTTTCTGCCGTTATTAACCCACCTCAATCATGCATCTTGGCAGTGGGAACCACCATGAAAAAATTAATGCCTGATCCCGACAACATTAAAGGGTAAACGTTTAACAACAATTCTGGTTAATTATTCACTCAAGCATACAAATTGTTTAGGTTTAGAGAAATTAATGTTATGAATGTCACCTTGAGTGCTGATCACAGAACCGTCGATGGTGCAATTGCTGCTAAATGGTTGCAGTACTTCCGCGACTTCATTGAAGACCCACAAACAATGATACTTTGAACACCCAATTTCAAACCTACATTGAATTCATGATTTAACTAGTAAAGTGTAATAAGTAAAAATTTCACGGATCTGATATTTGTTAACATGCCATCTGATATTTGATATTTGTTGTTGTTGATCTGTAATGACTGTTGAATAATACTATTTTGGACAACGTCTTTCATTAACGCGAATTTAATTAAAACATTTTCATGTCAACGCTAGATTGACGATAGGTAGAATTTAAGTTCGATGTTCAAAGTGGATTATATTTATGTATAAAAATGAAAAGCCTGACTCACTTCCTATCAACGCCTAGGCTAAACCCTTGCACCTAAGAAGTTGAAATTTTGACCAGAAATTTCACTAAGGAAATTTCAATATATCTTGTTAACCATAAAATATACATTTTCCTTTTCCACAAGAACATATAGTGTGCAATTTGCTAAAAATTGTTTTCAGGATTTGCCAAAATTAATTTAAAGGTCCCAGAAAAGACAATTTCGTAAAAATTGCAATATTTATCATGAAAGAACTAACTTAGATTTAGACGCGGGTTGCTTGTCACATGGACAATTATATGTTGCATATTCTGAAGTCGGTAAACCAGATAAACTGTGTATCTGCACAGACAATGGAACAACAAAGAATATTTTATAGCCCCAAGCATTGTGATTATTAAACATATTATCAACGCTTGTTTTCTCCTTTAACTCTTTTCCATTTAACATTTTTAAATGTTTTAATTTTAACACTTTTGTAGATCAGTTAGCAGAAGTGTTCTGCTCCGAAAAAGAAGGAATCCAAAAAGTGAGATATAAGTTTATAAAAATTAAAACGAAATTAGTCTAAAAGTATTTATTTTTTATACTTCTGATGTAAGTTATCTTCTTATATGGGCAACCGATTACATCATTCAGATATGTTATTAAATCAAGTACTTGGCATTTGTCTAAATTATGTTGTTACCATGTGACAGGTCCAAACTCAGACCATTCCTTCACAAAATCTGCATGTTTCTCTAAAGCTGGGAACCATTCAGAGCCACCATAATCAATTTTTGGCTGTGAACCTTTGTAGTTCTGGGGCAATATCTCCGGAGCAAGGAATTTGTGCAAAGAGTTCATATCGCCGCCATGAAAGTGCATCTGGATGTAAGAATACATTTGCTCAAATTACTTAAAATCGCTAATTATAAAAAACTTACTCTTTTATTCAGCTTTTCGCGAACAAATGGCTTAAATAGGGACCACACCAGCTTAAATATAAAAGGCTGCTTTACAAAATGAACCTCCTTCATTCTTAACGGCATGGCATCCTGTATAAATGTTAGTAACCGTTTCGAGAAACTGGGAGACAAAGCCTTGACTTGCTTCATAGATAGCCCATCAAAATCCATAATGCAGACACATCCTCGTATCTGTGTCTCAGGTTCCAGCTGGGCAGCAATATGTACCATATATAGCATACGGAAAACGTCATCTGCTGGAATTTCGTTTGGATTCCACAATTCGCCACAGTTCACGATAAGAACTCGACGTCCATGTTGATCACAGTTTTTCAAGACGTTAATTACGCTGCCTTGAATAAATTTGTCCTTCACATTTTCGATTAAAAGACCATGTACGAGATTGGAGTACTCCTTTCGGAAATTGGCAGTCGATTTCATCTGTTTAAAATTAATTCCTTTTTTATGAGATGACCCAAATGTAAGATATTAAGTTAGTATGACTGACAATTTCAGTAAATGAAGAAATGAAAATGGATCGGGAAATGAAACAAGAAGTTAGCATATGAAACCATTAAGTTAAAATGTTAACCTTATTGTTGATGTAAATCTAGGCTATTTGTTAGAAGTTTTCGAAAAAGAAACGTGACAGTGTTTGTTGAAAAATGATAGTGTAATGATAATAAATACTAGAAACTGAAACTTATCACTCAAATGTCAAGGGTCCAAAAACTAATCAACTAGAATTGATCTATTGTGAATAAATGGAGCAGTTTTCAAATGCGTCGAGTAATCACTTGCCTTTTCTAATGCACTTTGCGGGTAGAAGTGGCAGACTCGCAGAAATATTACCAGGAACTCGTCGTCATCCCTGTAACGGATGTCTGTACACCCATGCAAAAGTTTTCGCAATTCTGCGATGGCTGCTTCCTTCACTTCCGGAGTCTCGCGCAATTCATTCGTAGCCAATTCAATAGTGTCTTGTTTCACATAACCGACACGAATGTTAAAAGCTTCATTTGAGTTGTTCTCCATTGAATCAGAAGCTAACAATAGAAATTTATGTGAATAATTTTGTAACTAATCAAATAAAATTATTTAATAACATCTTCATAAATTTTTAGTCCAAGTAAAATTATTTGATTTGCTTTTTAATTTCATAAGTGGCATGTCGTGATCACATCAATGTGAAACATGAAGGAGAAATCTTACTACTTTGAATTTCAGTATGAAAGCTATGAAAACTGGACGAGAACTTGTGTTTGTGTCAACAGACTTCCAACAGAAACTCACTACTAAACTGAAATTGAAGTTTTGTTCTCGATTTCGAACAGTACTGAATACCAACCGATATGAATAATCGTAGCAGGGTATCACTGAATTTACGAACACACTCAAAACATAAATATGATTGCGTTTTTAATAAGAAACCTTATCTCAAACTTATGAAAATTCGATGGGATTCAGTTTCTGGAGGAGGGCACAAATCTGCACTTTGCTTAACCATCTTAATTTGACTCGAGATATGTTTTGATATGTAAGTTGATCTTACATTTCCGTTTATTCCTGGAATATATACGGAAACATAAATGACCTCTTTGAAACAAAAATTTCAATGGACTTAATGTTCTTTCTCGAAAACATAATTCTTCTCAGTGATCGTTATGGCAAAATCAAATTTGAGGTGTAAAGTTCGAGCGCATTAATATCTCACTCACACATTAACAATGTTATCAGCTATAATCCTTATCACATAGCGTATAAATAACACGATCGGCAAATTGCCGATTTCAGTTTGATTTTTTAGCTTTTATTGAGTCGAGTGTGACGTTACCTCTACCTCACTTATTTAACTCTCATTTTCGTTTATATACATACACAATATCTATCCATTTTCAATTTATTTAAATATACTTAAATATATAAAAATATAATTTCTTTCTATATATAATACATATGCACATATACTATACTATTATCGCGTAAGATTTTTAATTTAATTACATACACATTTGCTTTAGAAGTTACACTTTGGCACATTAGAACAATGTTTTCGAAGTCTTACAGCTCATAGGGCAAAGTCTAAATTTAATTGTTCTAAGAACTAATGATATCTAACTTTCAGCATTGCTTAATCAATATTAATTCAACTAATTTGTTCTAATCAGACAATTTGTTTATGTTTTCCCTTAAAGACGTAAATTGGATGGAGAAAATAATTGGAAACGAAAACTATTAATCTACTGAACACTACACAAGCTATAGATTCTGTTCAGCAAGATACTTAGGCATACTATTTTCACCACACACGCTCTTTAAAATGCTAGTAAAAGGTTTATAAGCGCACCGATTAGGATTTTTTCCATGTTAAGCTCTAAGGACATATGATTATAGGAGGGTATACTGTTGATATTAGTTTATTTACTTTTATACTACCCTTACACTCGAGTCATACATGGTGATTTATGGCTTCGAAGAAGATGCCTTTAGAATTTGCAAGAGAAGAGAGCGTGGTTATTGGTTTTGCCCATTTCCAATTCCGAACCGCGGTTACTATGTTACACTGGAATAAACAATATTACAACTTTACTCGGTTGTAATGCCACCTTTGTTAGGTGGCGCTTTTCGAAAAATACATATGTATACATACATATTTACGTAACAATTTGATGATTTGAGTTACAAAGGGAAGAAGATACCGAATATATTCTTTCTGTATCTTACCCGAATGGGAAAACTGAAATCAGAAAAAAATGTTCACTGTTACACTGGCACATTAACAAATACATTAATTGTATTTCAAGAATAAATTTTAGAATAAAGGTGTATGTACTTTGAACTGATTTAACAATTTGTTATTCCAGATAACCTTGGAGTGTGTTTTCAAAAATTATTATATCATAGATTCGCATGTTATAATAATCGAAAAACTTGTATGAAAATGAGGTTTAAGCTATTATAGTTTCATAATACGTATCTTAGTAAATAAATTAATTTTCTTAGAAAGTAATACATGTTAATATGAATTAAAAATGGTTTCCGAGAACCCTTCAGCTTTAAAAGCATTACTTAAAGTTTACTGTAGTTACCTACGCTGTTTTTTGTTTGCTCCCCACACCGCAATTTGCTCCCATCTGGAGATGCATTTTCATTGCACCAGAACTGAGAGATCTAGAAAGCAGCTTAGGTTGTACCAAAAATGATCGCAGGAAGCATTACTGTAAATAAGTAATGTTACACGGTGTTTTGATACTTATGATTTGATTCTCATGATACATATTTACTTACATACATTTATATGTGTCCTATTGGTATTTTTTATGTTCTCTTAGCAAGGCTTTCAACCAATTACCAATGTGTTAAATAAGCACCCTTCAATACTTCCTTTTTCCGCAGAGTAAATTTCGACTGCTTCTTTATGGGCTGATGATATTTTCAGTTTAACGTACTTTCACCTTCTATTAAGCTCCGTAATGATAAGCTTTTTCTCATACGATCAAAGCACCACCCTTTGCTAGCTACAATGACTAGGTTAGTCGTGGGTTCTCCACTTTCCTCTAAGTAATCATAAATTGTCTAATAATATTGTTCAGTGGAAGCAGTTTTTTAAACAGCGTTTATTCAGTTCAGATGCTAAGGGCTTTTTCCATTTGCTCAATTTGTGCTGCCCTAGGACGAGATGTCATGCTTGCGAAGATAGGCCAACCTCTGTTTAAAAAAAGCCTCGAAATTTCCGAAGTTTTGTTCATTTTTTCTCTTAAGTCCGTATTGTCGCTTAATTTAAATCCAACGATTTGGTGACGTCATATCCTTTTCCATTCTTGAGCCGCCTTAAAAGTTGTAATTTTGTTTCAATGGAGAATTCTTCTAAAAATTAAGTACCGGAACATATTTTATCTATGTTATCAATTTTATAATCTAATTGAAAAACAACTCCACTCCCATCCCTAATTTTTGATGCCTCGCAATGTATTTCTCATGAGTATATCTGGTTTCTATATGATTGTTTGTTACGAGCTTGTACGCATCTATAAAATCCACTGCATGCCCAAGCCACTAAACAAATTGAATGCGAATAACTCGCGGTCAAATCTACCAGATTGAGCTACATTTTATCTTTTCTCTCTTCTTTATCTTGAAGCTCGCTCTCTCAGTTTAGAGCTTAAGGCTGGTTTGGGCTACAGTTTAGTGTGCCTGCTTACTGTGAACCTCGTTTTTATTATTTCAGTTGAAAAACCTCAATACAATTCAGTTACCAACAAATGTTCCTAGTGCATAGATCGTTCATTCAATCTTTCAGAAGGTGTTTAATCATTGAAGTACCTCAGCGTGATTATTTTTCCTCATATATAGCCTGTCGTTACTTTAAAATAAAGACGTGTTTCGTAAGTTGAAGTTGAAGGACTTAAAACTGTATAAATTTTTCTATTAATAGAAAAATAGTAGCGTCATTTCCTTGTTTCTGTGAAAAATGCAATATTCGAATTACTAACATGTTAACTTCAAAATGTTAAAAGTCACCTTCGAAGTAGTTACAATATTACTCTGTATTACAGAGCAATATATTACATACAGTCTATATAATTATTACTGGTATACAGTACATAGTGTTGCCCAGCACGCAAGACGGTAAGTATGGTGATCATGATTGACATGACAGACTTGTACGATATGTCTTGGAAGAAAGCGGTCACTGGAGAGCAGATTGTGGTAAAACGAGTAGCTGAAATAAGCACAATTCACAAGGTCGTCATACATTATGTATAATATTTATAAGAAGTGAAGCATTATGGACTTCTTTCAAATCATCATGATGTTTGTCTCAATGCCATTTGTTTTTAACGACGATTTCATCATTGTTTCGAATGAATAATTTTGTCGCAATTGTATTAAAAAATATAAACTTGCCAAATTTTTATTACCTTGTTTGGTTTGTTTGTTAAACAAAAATAACAGCAGGCACCAAAAAAGACATTGAGAATGAATGAGTTCTTCCTTCTTGACCTCTTTTAATTGGAGACAATTTGGATTCGTCTTAAATATGTACTGGTTTGGTTGTCCCAAGAAATTTCATTCAATTTGTACATTTTGAACTTAGGAACCTTTTTTTGTAGATAGATAGAGCAAATGATCAACCTGCCAAGTTTAATAGAGATTATTTATTTAGCAAATTTTTATACGTACCTGCCTTTGAGGTTTTTTATGCGAGGTGTATAGCACTCACCTTTGTTTCAACGATTTCCGATTTAAGCACTTTAATTTTATTATTCTATTTAACACTAAAAGTCAAGGTCCTCTGACTTTTGCTTATTCTGGTATTTGAATGTATCAACACTGCATTAATATTGAGTATATAATTAATGGGTAGCTTAGAGTTCGTGTATTTTAGCGTCGAATTCGAATCAAATCACTTCACAGAAAGAACCGCTCAACTCATTCCCATGCTGAATTATTTTTTAATTATCTAAACTTCGTTTTAAATTGGAATTTTTCTCATGATCTTATTTTTCTAGATTACTAATGATTTCATGTGTTTTAAATTAAATAGACACAGCTAACAGCATGGACAAGAAGAGTTCCGTTCAGTTTGACGACAAAAATCTGCCTTATATAGACCTGGGTACGGTTGTCATTCGCATGGAGAGGGAAGAAGCTTCGGAGTGGGCTTTGGAGAAAGCACGGGTGGAGTTGCGTGAGTTTCCTGACATTTCCATGAAAGCAATAAAAGAACTCAGACAGCTTATAGAAGGTCAGTTCATAAATACGCAGTTGTGGAATAATATTATATATAGAGTAAATAAAAATTCGAATGGAAATGTTTCTTTTAGCTGAAGAATATCTCAATCTTCCAACTGACGATGAATACATGAGAATGTTTCTACGCCCATGTAAATACTATCCAGAAAGTGCTTTAAAAAGGGTAACGTCTGCAATAAACTGCAACGATCACATGTTACACTACACCCAATAAATGTTGCACTTACACTTTCAGCTCAAGAATTTTTATCATATGAAACTGAAATACGGAGAACCATGTAAAAATATAATACCGTCCAAATTAAAAAACGTTTTTGAAGAAGATATTCTAGCGCTTCTCCCGAAGAGAGATCAGCATGGTCGCAGAATCCTAGTTTTGGAGGCTGGAAGTGAATCTGCTTTATACAACTTTACGTTTTCCTGTCTTATCAATAATATCTTGAATTTCAGAAAAATGGAAGCCTTCAAAAGTGCCACTAATCGACTTATTTAGAGGGATACAGCTCACAGTATTAGGTTCAATGGCGGAACCAATGTCTCAAATATGTGGAGCGATTGTCATTATCGATATGGAAGGGTTACCAATGAGCCATATAATGCAATTTACACCATCATTTGCAGCTATGCTCTTGGATTATGTACAAGATTGCATCTGCATGCGACTGAAAGCCGTTCATATTGTGAACAACTCCTATATATTTAATATGCTTTTTGCCATCTTCAAACCTTTCATACGCGAGAAACTGCGAAAAAGGGTAAATTTGATTCCGGGCTTAGGGTCAGCATTATGTTAAGACCAACAAAAAAACCCTCTCGAGCCTAGGTTTTCCAATACATTTAACGTATGGTCTGCAAATTGTTTTTCCAATAGATTTTCTTCCATGGAAAAGATTGGAAATCCTTAGCTCTACAAATAGACGAAAATGTTCTTCCGGCGAAGTATGGAGGCAAGACCACGTGGAATTTACCTCCTGGCATCGTACTAGGCGAATTCTTTGAATGCTATTCATCCGATTATGAGAGTGAGTATCGCAATGTAATTAATTTTCTCAACAAGTCAACATATGTAAACTTACCCTTTTTAAACAGAGGCTGATAGCTATGGATTTGCAGAGGGCTACAAAATAAAGAAGTGATAATTCGAAAGAAAGTGCTGTGTATTTATGTGATAGTGATTTTATTAGTATTTATTTCTCTATAGGGAGGTCTGGTTTTATGATGTATTGTATCTTAGAATAATTCTTAAAATGTACATTATTTATAATAAAGAACTATAATTTTTCATTCAGAAATATTCATAATGCTGTTTACTTAGTACTGTTTACGCTTTTTATTTTTAAGCGAGATAACGTTTGTCTTTATTTAGTTAATTCTATTGAACATAAAATATCTTGCAGACTAGTACAAAGGTTTTAGCAGGCTTAAACTAGTGTTGAAAATACACTTCGAGACATACCAGAAGCAATTCAACCATTATTGTAAATAATGTTTAACGCAATTAAAGCTCCATTAATGTTTAACATGAAAATTCACAAATGATCGAAGCGGTATGTTCTCAAATGAACAACGTATGTTATACAAATGAGTTTTAATATTTATATTTAGATTTAAGTATAATTTGAATTTCAGTTTAATTAAAAATTATTATATTTAATATCACAATTTATATATGTATATGTATTTACCATGCAATATATTATGGTAATTTTTAATTACAAAGTTTTTGTATTTGCATTTGTATTTATTTATTAATAGCCTTAATACTATAAGAACTGTGTTCTTTTCATGTATAATACAATGCATTAAATCTTAAATTTATAAAAATAGTTTTTAAAATCATTGGTTCATAAAAGAATCACAATAGTCTTAGTCTTTAGTTTCAAGAGGAAGTGTTTTTAACAGTTAGGAGAGTTAAGGAGAGAAAGCGATTGCAGCCGGTTCTCTGCGAGCGTAATATCGAACCTAGGACATAAATTATTACATTATTATAATCCAGATGACGTTCCTACTAAGCAAACAGTTCTCGATTAAGTCCACATTAGCAAAAAAACCTGGAAATTACATATATTCTAGCAAGGTAACGCCAAGAATAAACATTGACATCTTAACACCGACATTCGGTGTCGCTCAATTTAAAAACCTTAGATCAGTTTATTTAATTACCATATTAAATACCAAATAAATACAATAACCCATAAAACCATAATAAATAAACAAAATAAATATGTAAAAAATATCATAGATAAATTAAAAAACATTGAATATATTTAATTAAATTAGTTTGCTTTGTTATTGTATTGGTTCTTTATTTTTTTGTTGTTTTTTTCCTTTCCGTTTTAAACCTTTAAAATTCTTTTGATTAATACTTTCAAAGGTTTTAATCAAATTATTCTCTTCGAACTTTTATCCAACTTGGTAAGTCTTTCAACTGGTCGCTTGAAATTCGACTTTAGTTTGAACATAATTATTAAATTCACCGTTACAAGTTCACAAGTTATATTAAGTGATAAAACATAGAGATTTGTTTATTTTACGCTTTAGAAAACTTTAAAATGTCAAAAACAATAAAAACATTAAATATATTATGTACAGTTTTTATAAAAACTTTTTTTAAAAATGGGAATTGAATTTTTTTATTGAACACAATTTTTTTTATTGTTTCACAAAATGTTCGAGAGCCAGTACGATTTCTATGGCTCTTTTCGGCTCTTTTGAGCCGTTTTTCCGGAAATTTTCGGACATCCCTGGATATCAATCAATTTTTTTAAATATAAAAGTTCATTTCGACTGGTACCCAAATGAAGAATCATCTTTCAAAAAGCGAACGTATTTTGTATGTCGCATAAAACATAGAGATTTGTTTATTTTACGCTTTAGAAAACTTTAAAATGTCAAAAACAATAAAAACATTAAATATATTATGTACAGTTTTTATAAAAACTTTTTTTAAAAATGGGAATTGAATTTTTTTATTGAACACAATTTTTTTTATTGTTTCACAAAATGTTCGAGAGCCAGTACGATTTCTATGGCTCTTTTCGGCTCTTTTGAGCCGTTTTTCCGGAAATTTTCGGACATCCCTGGATATCAATCAATTTTTTTAAATATAAAAGTTCATTTCGACTGGTACCCAAATGAAGAATCATCTTTCAAAAAGCGAACGTATTTTGTATGTCGCATACCTAATATGTATGCAAATGAGAGGTGAGAGAATTCACTGAACATACCCTATTTGAAACGAAATTAATCTGGAAATCTCACTGGAAGAATTTTTGTAAGGCTGTGATCACACTTCAGTAAACCCAAACTTTGTTGAACACTGAAAAATAAACACTTTTTCATGAGTTTCTGACTGATGAGTTTCTGCAACTGGAACTGGATTTGAAATACTGGACCTTCTGAGGCGCAAAAAGCAAATTAAAGTGCTTGAAAAGCTATAACAACGAAGCATTTTATTTTCTATCTCCACGTTGTGCATAGGGGAGGAATGAAAGAGGTGAAAATAAGATCCAAAACTCTTTTCAAGTTTTAGGTTTCCAGTGAGGACCAAGAAATTATGTGCAAGTTCTAAATATTTTTGTTAAATAAACATTTTACAATACGCGGGAAATCAGCCCTCCTTCCATACGATTTTTTTCGTGTCTCGACTCATCCGACACGTCCCAGCTTTTTGATGCATCTTATGAGGAACAGCCTGTATATACAACCTAACGCGTTTTTATTGAATGGTGTTTGGTGGGAAACAAAATTAATATTTTTACATTGATTATACATAAGTATCTACGTTTATAGAACTCAAGAAAGTGCTGAAGGCTTTCAGCATATCTCATCAATATTTTTACATCCTGCCTCATACTGAAGAATTAGAATTTTGAAGATTGTAAGGCACACATTCGTGAATCCACAATAAATAAAGCGCTTACCTGGCATATAGTTAAAGCCCCATACTTCGTTACTTAGAGGACGCAATGTAACAAGATGCCTCATTCTGAGTAACTGCAAAATTTGAAATGTAATTGTTTGACAAAGCTTTAATTTAAAAACACAATAACGGTTGTCAATTTGGAACGCATAAAGATATGCATGTAATATTTTATGTGTATGTATGTATATGGTTGTATGTACCATATACATATAAATATGCGCGGACGAGTAATTATGTGTAAAGATTTTGTCATGTTCGCAAAATTATTTCCTACAAAAAATATATACAAAGTGCAATGACACCTGTCAATGAAAGCACCCAAAATTACAATTTGTTCTTTGGCTTGGACAAAATACTCAAATTTTTAAGACTGTAGCATAACATTTTATAGCCAGATTAGTTGCAATGGATCTCAACTGCTAAAGGCGGTGCACCACGTTCCTTCACGTCCACGAAATATTCGTTACCTCGTGTAACGACTGCATAATGACGCGTTGAAACGAAGCCGTTGCTCTGAGAAACCCGAAGCCAGAAGTGTTGGTTCTAGTGCCCTGTGAATGTGTGTATGACAACCGTTGAGAAACTCTGCAGTGCAACCATCAACATATTCCACCGACAGACACAGCAGTAACGCAAGTTCAATTGTTATAAAGACAATGACCAAAACAGTATCGGTTTTCAGAATCTTGACTGAGCGCCGAGCCAGTACAAGAAGTTCTGTTGCATACCAAATTTAGCTATATATGAAAACTGAATTACGTGCAGGAACTACCAATGGGGTTAATTCTTTCTTATTTGCCTGCCAATAAACAAAGCTGACAAACAGTAAAGAGCAGCTCAAAAGTTAAGAAATATGCTCGTGAATTCAGTTATTTAACACTGATATAATCCCGGAAGTGTTGTAAATATGTATCTCTGATATATACACACTAGCAGCCTTCAGTGTCGTACTCCACTATTCCCTGTATGCCCCTAAATTTCATGCATCTTTGTTAAACATATAACATTTAAGTTAGGAAAGTATAACTATAACATATAATCAAATCACTCTGCTTCTGGGTTTTCGAATACGTTTCCACACATCGCATGCGATGTCAACACCTATGTTGACATCCTTTCACATACCCCTCAGATGCCAATATCTGTTTTAAGTCAGCACCATCATACGCGCGAAGGTTAAAAGGTAATATCATTGGTCCTTTCATTGTGCCGCCCACTTTTACATTATCTGTTCTATTAAGGGTTTAAGAATCATGCAATTATAACCCGCGTGTATCAGAGTAACATATGCTGTTGTCAGTTTTAACTACTCTGCCAAATGTAGGCGTGGTCTACCCACTTGTTTATATGTTCAGAAAACAATATTCCTTGAAGAGATTAAAGTGAGTTACAAAAGCAGATCTGCACCTTTAATATCAAAAATATCGACAAGCCCAGTTTTCTATAATACGCCTTATAAAAGATTTTCGTGTATAGATTTTTGGGGGGTGAATCATGCAGACAAATTTAATATCTTTGCTTAGATTTATTCTTTGGGGAACAAAACTATTACAATACCAGATCCGAGCATTTAAGATTCAACATTTGCAGTAATGATACAAAATACAATATTACGTGAAAGGTGAAAGTTGTATTGAGTTCGTCGAAACCGGTAAAACACTGCAATTGCCGCATTGATGTAGAGTGATCAATATAAAAGTGGACTGCAACCACACAACCGTAATGACCATAAAATGGCTTTGCTCGGATATGAGCTTTATTTTCAGAAAACAACCGCACCACATGGCTTGGAAGCTGGTTGCTACACTCAGTCGGCCGGCCATTGACACGCTAGCCTACTGCTCCAACTAAAGTGATATACATTACGGCATAGCAAACATTTCCACTGCGGAATCATGCAGCCACTGAAAGTTGAAACGGATGAAATAACCTTTGAGTGCACTTCTGCCATATTTGTTTTCGCCGTTTCACCTGCTCTTGCATGGTGAAGATATTTGGATGTTGCTGCCATGCTTATTAAAGATAAAATATCAATACAGCACAAATACTAAGCGGGGAAAAGCTACAAGTCAATGAAGAGTTTCTAGTTTAGTTCCGGGTTCTTTACCTATATCCCTTCTACCTATCGATATACCTTTTTATCCCAGTCTTGAACTTCATGCAACGATTGTGTTCTTTTATTGTATTCTATGAGGAAGGGCCATAAAAATCGCCTTGGATTTCATTCAACCTGTTAATTGATCGGTCCTAAAAATCCAACGAAACTCGAAAGCATTTACTAAGGGCAGTTTAAAAAATCAGTTTGTATGTGTTCGTTTGTATGTATTTAATAAAGGACAATCATCCCTTGAGACACAAGCACACAACAAAAGCCGAAAAAGCAAGGCTACATAAATGAATAACTACCTAACCAAATATATACACACCAAAGTGATTTCATATAATAGCATATAGAAAAGAAGTTCTCACGGTCCCTTCTAGAAAGTAGAGTGGAAAGTAAAAAAAGGACCTGCTGTTGCGATTTGTAAGTAACGTAATCCCTGAACATATAAAAGGACGACAAGGAATGCTGTATAGCTCAGGGAAGAAGCACAGAGAAGAATTCATTCCATTCATCATTAAGACGGACACTGATATTATTTTCATTGTCGACTTTTCATACGCATTAATGCAGTATAATTTGAAGAAATATTTCAAGTAAATCCGTACATTATACATATCTATGTACATGTATACAATATGTTTTTACTTCCCGTTCATAATCATACGAAATTTAATTGAAAATAATGGAAAATGAATAGAATAATATTAAGTGAATAAATATGTACATTGTATTGTCACAAAATCGAATCAATCGAAAAACGAATCAAAAACTTTTTAAAAAAAGCAATACCTGTTTTCACTGTATATCAATATAAAATCGCTCATAATGCAGTTAACATTACTGCCCCAGAATTCTTCTAGTTCCGTGTACACATCCATATGTATTTCATATCCCGTATTTGATTTAAACTTCGCGGATGTCAAGTTGTGTTTTATGGCGGATGTTCAAAGTATATGTGGAATGTGAACCACAGAAATGTGAAATAAGTGTACATATCTGAAGTCCGTCGTCAGCATTATAATATTCACAATTGAAAAAGTTTATAACTTTCAGTGACGTTCTCATTAGTGTTGCGATTTTCTACGATCCAAAAATAACTTGAAATTACTGAATTAGTTCCAGGAGTAGTTATCTGATATATTGGAATTCATTATACTCGTATTCATAAATAATATATATGGAAAATTATATACACAAATTGTCCCCCGGATAAATGCAATATGTACATATGTGTGCAAATTTAAATTTTAATTTATAAGCAATTAAATATATCCTTGCTGTAACATATTGTTTCAAAATTGTAGACCTCAAGATGAACGCGTTCCACACCATTTGTATGTCTAAAATAAAAAGGAATCCAAGCAATAAAAACAATTCAAGTTGATATCTCTGGCTAATGCTACTGAAAAATGCGTTTTTCAGTATCAAACCTGTTCTCCTTTTTTTGTGTTCGTTTTCTCTCTAATAATGTATTCCAGAACGGAATGGATAAAAAAATGTAGAAGGCTACCTGTATTTTAAAAAGGGAAAAGAACTGCTTCAGAGGCAATATTTTAAAAATATAAACGAAGTACATTACAAAAAAACTAAAACAGCAGCACTGCTGTTTTACTTTTGCTAGCCCTTTTTACCGAAGATTCATTCTATCCGTAGTCGTTATGTTACGTTATGCATTCGTAACTACCGGGAATTCCCCTTATATTGGAATTTTTTTTATTTTAGACATACAATTGGCTGCGTTTTCCCAATGATTGAGCAAATGTTCTTAAACACAAAATCGCAGACAACTTCAATGCTTTTCTACTGATGGAATTTGTGGAAGGTGTTTTTTGATCAACTTATTGGCTGATGTCAAACTTAGCCTCTTGGGGCTGCCTCAAAAAAGCTTGCTTGTTGTCACACTACAAAAAATTATACGGGTTTTGTGTGAGGCGGAGAATTTTTACTCTTATACTTTGCTCGCATGAGTAATTTATTCACAAATTATTATAAGTAGTCCATTGTTTTTTTAATGACCTCCAGTCTTTTCTACATTTTCGTCAGCTCCTTTTTTCACCAGGAGTCTTCAAAAATTATAGAAAACAAGATTACGCCAATCGCTGCAAAAATGATTACGTTTTGGGCATATACGTCACATCTGATATTAGAAAATGTTGTCACAATAGGCATCTTGAGGCATCACTTATGCTGATTAGTTGAGTCGTAGCTTGTGACATTGGCCAACCAATCGGAGCGGGTGTGTCCGGCCTCAAGACGGTCTGACATCAGCCATCAGGTTCCCCATACACGATGTTAATGTCAAACTTTACATGCGGTGTGATATTTAAAGCATTAAGGGCAAACGAATTAAACTTTAATCCGAATCCGAAGAATCCGACCTTTTTTGTATTTTGTTTTTATTTATAATTTTAAAAAATAATTATTTGTATATTTCCCAAAATGTTTTGGGTATGTTTTCCTTTTAATAGGAGTACTATTGGTATATTTCAAAATTAAATGGATAGAAAAATAGTATAATAGCGTATAATAATAAAAAAAAAATTCCTAAATTCTAGAATTCTAAAATTCTAAATTCTAAAAAATTGCCAAAAATAGCATATAAGTATAATAGCATATAATAATAAAATTCTATTCTTGAAATACATTTTCGAATGCTTCCAGCATTCGATCGAAAATTGTTCCACTCTATGAAATCAACCAATCAGCCTGAGTGATGCACGCATCGGCTTCGTACGTCTGACACCGGCCATTTATTAAAATAGAAAATATAACTCATGGTTACGCTTTGTTGTACTTCCAACTTTTACTGACAGTCGATGGAGTGTTGTCGATGACGTCGGTTGGTTTTATGGTGGTAACATAATTTGGATTGCGAAAGAAGTTTAACGTTTCTGGTTTTTCTATTGTTTGTGAATTTCAATTCCATCGAGTTTATTCGAAATCATTAAATAACTGTAAGCTATAACTCCTGTGATACAGTCAATATATAAAGTTTTAATAAAAGTTAATATATTGATAGTTTTATAATGACAATAAGAAAAAACAAAGACTTTCTAAACAAGCGTATTGAGTGGATATGCATGTACGAATATATACAAGGAAGGTAAAACAGAAAATATATGCATACATGCTTTAGTGCAGACAGAAGATTACGTATAGAATACGAAGTAAGGAAGCAACGAAAGTGCCTGCCTCAGTTGTACAGTAGATATCGAGCGAGATATCAAACAAACAAAAAGCGCAACACGAACCTAAATCGGCAGTTTTAACTAATTGAAAAGGAGTTTTTGCTGACTGCTTGGATTGAGGAAGTATATTGCTAGCACAAAGCTATTGCAGTATTTCCTAAACTTCAGCAGAGAATAAAGAAAATAACTGCCAAATTGCACAAATAGTTGTTCCAGAAATTAAGAAGTCAGCAAGTTTAATAAATAACACAATTTTTAATGTTAAATAGACAATCGAAATGGTTTTTGACTAAATGAAAATAGTGATTAAGGTAAATGATAAACTGGATTCGCCGTCCAAATAGGTACAAATGAATGGAAGTTTAGAACCAGAGCCATTGCATGCTTACGCGTTCCGTGTGTCCAGAGAGCCAAGCATTCGTCATCGTTGTTCTGCTGCTAGAAACATATCCGCTTCCGCATTACGTTAGCTTCTCTACACACGCTACAGCAGCGACATCGACACCGATCGGAGAAAACTAACAGCCGACGCAGCGACATCCAGAAAATACGTTTATATTTCTGTATAAGCAACAAGCGCTCTCTACCAGACTGGTAAGTATCTCATGTTATACTATATGTAGCCACAATAATCCAGGCAATGTTCGGAGTTTTGAGTGCACATTTTTATTATGATTAAGGATTCATTCTACATTATATCCAAGTGTTATATCGCAAACACTTGTTTGGGTTCTGAAGGTCTTAGAATTAAATTTCTCTACTACATATATAGAGAATATATACCATACTATATTAATGTTATACAGATTGTTTACATATAGGAATGTATAAAGTCCACGAACTATTCAAAGATATCCGTTATCTATTCCGTACCGAAATTAGTAAAAGCCTTACGTACGTACGTAGCCGCGGTAGGTCTCTGACATTTCTGTTTACTTAACGCTAAATTTTAAACGTCAAACCAAGAGTACTGATCGAATCCGTCGGCTACGTGCTTGTGATTCACTTTAGAGACGTTCTGGTGGATTGAGAACTATGTAAGAATGATCAAATTGAAGAATTCTAACATCTTTTACAATAATTGCATATTTATTTCCCAAACATTGCTTAAATAAATCAGTATTCGTATTCGCATTTGCTTAAAAATTGGAAAGATAAGAAGAACTTTATGACGCACATAAATATGTACTTATGTACTTACACACATATGTATGTATGCTATGTAGAGTTGAATTTGAGAAAATATTGAAAACGATTGGATACTTTAACAATGGTGTGTAGTTGAGGAGTTTAAGGTATCATAAATCATATACAAAATATAGTTTGTGTAATCTAAAAGTTTGTCTAATCTACTAAACATGAACAATTTCTAATAACATACTCGTACATGTACAGATGTATGTATTCCTAAATTGACACTTAAGCAATATTGGCGTTTGTGACGTAAATGGCTCTTACTTTTGTACATGGCTCTTGCCCCACAGAGCGGAAGTATTGAATATTGAATAAAAGCCCATCTTACACCTAGTAAGAGAAAATCTTCCGAGAATCCTGAAAAGTTGAATGCAAGCAAATACAATACATAAATTGGAAACATTTCCATTAAATCGAGTCGCTCCGACCCGTGCTGTGATTAGGGAAGCGATAGACGACTACCTCTCCACATTCTGTCGTCTTCTACCTAGTTACTCGTAGCAAGAAAATAAATTAAATTCACTTCCGCATTGCTCCACAAACACTGTAACAACTAGGCTTCACGATTCTCATACACACAGAGCAAAGCAGACGGCAATTGAACAGTGAACAGTGAACAGCGTCGAGATTAATTGTAAAGACCAACTGCAGCAGCCGGCTGTACTGGCTGAGGTTTCTTTCCTCTTCTTAATGGCTAATGTAGGGTGTACAGAAACTTATTTTAATTGTGTTGGTTGCTCAAGTGGATTGGCATGGTGTACATACACCAACAATCTACACCAACACACTAGTCTTCGCCGCTGAAAGAGAGAAAAGAAAAACAAGCAACGAAAGCGGATACCGATGAACACAAGTGCTGACAATAAGACCCACAGAGAGTTGATTCTTTACTTTACATATGTACCGTTTACATATATACATGTATTTATTACATATCTCCTATGCTCGCATCTACAAACCTACACATATTTTAAGAAGTGAAGATTGAGACTTGGACAAATCTTCCACAAAGCGAGAAACGAATATGTTTGCGATCGTAAATGCGAGTACTTGTTTACAATAACAGAATTTGTCGCTGCAACAGCAGAGACGATCTTGTATATTGTTGACATCACTTACTTTCGTTAACCCCCTCTGTCCGACGGTGGCCAGAATGGGTCTGAGAGAACTAGTTTAATTTTTGGGCATTTATATCACTTATAACGAAGAAGAGCATTGAGGAATGCGGTAATTACAACATTCAGCCGTCGAGTGGAGGAGGGAAAAGCCTCTCTATGACCTCATATCCTTTGCTAAACTACAATAAATGCTATGACTAACATTTGGATTCGACAAAGCTTATTCTAGTTACTAAGTTACTCTTTACGTAATTGTACAGCGAAATGATGCAGGATATTCTCTTTAATTCGGATGTATGTAAATCTAGCAAACCATAACTCAAGATACACATACTATACTTAGATATGTATTATTTCATTTGTTATACAATGCATGCAAGCGAGTTCCTCATCAATGCATTTGCTGGCTTATCATAAATAACGAGTGCATATACATATATATTGCATATGTACAATATACTATACATATGTTCATAAGGAGTTGCTAACATATGACTGCTTTTATCGCTCAACAACGAAAAATAGGAACAAATTCACTTATTTTACATCAGATCCCAAATCTCTCTGTGTCACCCTTTTTATTACTGGAGTTAGGAACTAGGCTAATTTTTTATGGTTTTTTAATTTGCCTTACATTTACAATGGAATCCTTCTTTATTTTTGTAGCTTTTGAAAACAAGTAGTAGTTGTTATGCAGGTTTAAGTTTCGCGGAATTCTCTGTTGACGCATGGCTCTCTCTCTCTCTTCTTTTCCTCTCTCTTCTCTTCACTTCTCTTCGTTTTGTGGTGCGGAGTAGAAGAAAAATAAAACTGCTTTGCAAGAGCCGTAAAAAACAATAGTGTGTATCTATCTCCACACGCGAATGAATGCACCGAGTAACCTGTTGTAGTTTATGTTATGAATGTAACGTGTTTCGAAATATAGGAAGTCTTGGCGCAGATTACCACATGGCAGGCTGCTTAATGGTCGGTCTTACGTATCGAGTGTTATCTAACGATAACCTACTATACTTTAGCTGCCTGTCTAGAGTATAGCAATGTGGAGATTTATGAATATTAATAGTACCAGGGCATACGAGTTTATGGGTGTCTCATACGAAATTAAAAACAGCGAGTTTTACTACAAGTAGTTAAGGTAGTTACTGCATGCATATAGTACGTAGTTATGATCATCTGAACGATTTATAATTCCCAATTCATCTAAATGAATGAATATATACCATGCACGTGTTCTATGCTCATCTCAATAGCACGAATCTGCTGATAGAATTGTTGGTAGTGAGGAGATTGGGTCATATTCGATATATCGTAGATTCGCATTGCATAAGTACTAAAATGAAAATGAATTTTCGTATATATTCCTGGAACATAAGTTCCTAACTATCTATTTATTAATTATATCGTATGTATATGACAAAAAATAAAGAAGGAATGAAGGAAAAATGCCCTATAAGGAAATTCCATTCATTCCATTTCATTCTATTCCTTTTGAATGAAAGAATGAATGTGTAATTTTCTCTTAAAATAGGAAAATAAGCACGGTTAGAACAAAAATAAAAAATATACGTATAAGAATGAGACTTGTACTAATCCTAAACCACTTTGCGTCATTAACTTCGTGTCAAAATTTGTGAAAACATGGACAATTAAGACTCTTCCTTTATTTTATGAAGTACGTATATTATATCCAGCAACTAGGAGCGTCTTGTACTATAATGAAACTGCTCCATGGCATCGCTTGCAGCATTTCGTAGACATTTGTTCTCGGCATCTTAAGATTTTCTCTCATTAGGAAATTAAATAAAATTGGCAACGTCACGTAGCAGTGATACTTACATGAATGCACCAGAGTGCGGGAGAGAAAAAGAATGGATACTGGCAACAGAAAGAGTCAATAATGAGGCCTAACCTGCTCCGGGCCATGCAGTTGCAAGACAGTCATAATTGCGTTATTTATTTTTGAATGTGTTTACATCTGAAGTAGCAAAATAAGAAACCACGCAGCTGCCTGAGAGCATAATTCAGAACTAATAAACATTCACTTCGTACGAATATCACTGCTGCTGTCTAAACACAACACAGAGCAAAGAGTATTAATTTCCTTTAAAGATAATACGTCTTATCAAATGAACCTCGTCATGGCAGTGCAATGGAGGTTTGCGCATGATACTCCCGGTATTCAAACTACCACAGGAGGGCTGATACGGAGAGGCGAACAACGTATTTTAGTCATAACTAACAGACTCTGCTCAGACTCAGAGCCCGATTTAAGCTGGAAACTGTTTATGGTTTGCCCGCAAATCGATATTTTTTTGTAAAGGTATTCTAAGAAAATTCATGAATAACAGTAGTTTTGCGAAAAACTGTACATTTATTCCTTATACATATATAGTAGTTACATATAGTGCTATACTCTATACCAGGGGTGGCCGTTGGCAAGCTGTAATAGGAGCCAAATTGCCGAATATTATAGCGAATCAAAGAGTAAAAACTGTACTGTGGCAGCTAACATGCCCCGAGTAATCAGTTTTCTTATTTACTCTTCGTTACTGAGTCCAAGGCGATCCAGTGCAGCTCAGAATAGCCAGTGTTGTCACTACCAAGCGTGTTTTTTAGATAACTTGATTAAAATCCGCTAGAAGTCTGTGAATTTTAAGTTCGGCTGCAAAGTTAGTCGTTCAAAGAGCCGCACTTGGCCACCCCTGTGCTATACCATACTCTCCACTAGCAACACCTACTAACCCTTTCGACACAACTAAGTAGCTAAATGGCACCTAACTGATTTAGCTATATATATAGCTTCTGCTAATCTATAAGTATGTATATTCGACACAGCACATGTACGCATACTAACGAAGTGGCTGATTAAACGCCTTGATTATTGATATATAACATGTACATATAAATATAAAAATGAAGTATGTGTTACTTCTTTGTTACTCGCCTTTACTGAAAACTACATTAATCAATATCGAGGTATCAAATCGTACCCGGAATTTATATTTGAATAATTATGTGCATATTCGTGTGTTTGTTTTGTGAATAGCAAGCAGATATAAGGAGATATTGTTGATCAGGTCGTTGACTTCGGGTCAAGTAATGCTGCTGACTTTACAAATAGTTGTCGCCTTTTCGCATGCGGTAGGAAAGCATTAAATAGGAAGCAATTAATAACATTCTTGCTTCGTGTAAACCTCAGTAAACCCATAAATTTGTTGCAGCTTAGTGGTTAGTCAATAATTATAGATATACATATGTAAGTTATTATTCCCCGGTTTTCAAATCTCTAACCATATTACAAACATTGGAACAATACCGATCTCATCGATTTCGAGCGATGTCGCGGGCTGAGGCGCATATATGCACCTTGTGGCAACCACACACGAGAAACGAATCCGAAATCTTCTTAAAATGTCTATACTTTGCGGCCCAGTGTGGAACGGTCATATAAGTTAGTTTACAAAAGCAGTACATAACAAAAATAAAAAGTACACATCGTCTTTTAAGGTGATTAAACACATGTAAAAATCCGCAACATGTGTGCAGGCCGATCATATTTCTATAGAGCAAGTATGGATCTTGTGTGCCGTATCAAATATCCAGTAAAAAATACAAATTCTGAGCGGTAATGCGGATGTATTTTCATGCAGGTACAAATACGTTCCAGCGACCTTTTTCCTAGTCTAATCTTTACCTTACAGCGAAGTTCTGCTTGAATAGATTCCGTCCCTCGAGTGTTTCTGTGTATCTACCTTATATACACATACATTATGTATTGTATACTCTTCAATCCAACCAAAAAAAATCCATTTGAAGAAGCCATGTTATACATACATGCATATACAAATATGTTCCAGATTTATACACCCAGACCCGAAATCAATATCACTACCATCTGAAAAAATTCAAGTTCCACTTTGTTCCACATACCTACAGAAAGGAAATACTCGCAATCAGTTCCGAATCATACTGCCTTCCATAGTATTACCACTTTATTCCGCAGCATTTCTATTACATCGACATTTACATCTTGCTTTCCGGGCGGGTTCAAGCAATTTCAAGAAATCTTGAGCACGATTGGAAAGTTCTTTCTTGCTGTGTGGAGAACAGAAAATTTAATTTATAAAATATGTCGCTAGCTGACAGAATGTTGCCTACCACATCTCCAACTGCTTCCTCTTTCGCTTATATAATTTCTCAATTGATCGTTATTTATTTTGAGTACATGTTCAGCTCAAACCGGTTCCATATAATACACACATGCGTAGATGCATACATACGTACATACTAGAAGCGATCTCAGTTCTCCAGTAAAATACAGAGTTGCTGTCGGCATTGACAACGATTTAGAACTGTTTCTCTCCATCTTGTCGTGTGTTTTTTCTGATTCCACAGCTCTTTCGCTGGTTTTCTTTTCAGTGCCTGGATTTGCTTGAGTGTCGGTCGTCTGTGCGCCGCCAAACTGTTTGCGTGTTTCTAATGTGTTTGTGCCTTTGCCTTTGATTATATGGTTAGGTTGGAATGTTGGCTTATGCACATTATTTCATCTGACGAAGTAGAACAAATGTACCGACTACCAAATTTTTGTTGTATTGAACAAAGAAGCAAGTGTGAACTATCGAAGCGACATTATTTTTGTTGTATGTACTTTACTTTTGGGAAATCGAAATGTGGATATATTTTAGTACAGGAAATATATTTTAGAAGCATCTTCGTTGATGATATGACTTCGAATTAGTTGATATTTTACGGTTTAAAGATGCTTACAGAACACAGAACAGAATATCTATAATATATGAAGATATCGCACTCCATTCCCAAAAGTGATACAGCCCAAAATTCGTCATTACTTATAAACAGAGGGATCCTGTTTCTTAGCTATGCTACCCGTTCACTAGTCGCACTATTTAAAGTATTTTGCAGAACCTCATAAAAAATCTGAGTGGCGATATGAAGTATTTTTCAATTGAATGTTGGTGTTTGATGGTTTTTGTAATGATAAAATGTTTAATGGTTTTGTACAATAAATGCGCCACGCCTCCAAATACTCTTCCGAACTTGTTCGGGGCCTCTGAACACATCCACCAGGTTGCGAGCCATGAAACACAATTACAGTAACAGTTGCGTGAAACTAGTTAGAAACGCCATGATTATGGTGCTAAACTATGTAAGGAGCTTGTTACTTGTACCACTAACCACATAACAGTTATGTGGTTAGTGCTTGTACTCATAAACAATAAAAATTGTCACTAAGTCAAATAACTCCAGTTACTGCCTTATGATATAATTGATTTTACGTTAAAGAAACCAGGTTTTTGTTTGGAAATCCGTCTAAAACCTTGACGGATGCTAAAATTCGTCGTGCAGGTAATTAAAGACGGTTAATATATCTTGGGGTTTAGTTGATTTTGGAAAAGTTTATAGGTAGCTATTATTATTTAGGTTGTACAATATAATGCACTTTAAGAAGTGCAGAAGTGAAGAAGAAGAGGAATATTCCACAATAATTTTGTTTAAGCAGGTTTTGTTATGGGTAAAAAAGTCCTGCGACATTATCTTTAGAAAAGTCTTTGGTCTAACATTCTCCGAATCGTTAGATATGATTTTTTATTTTATTTGATTGATTTGATATTTTATTCTTCTACTAATTTGTTGTTTTCCTATTTTGATTTGATTCTTCCAGACAAATTCGTTCCGCTGAAGATACACGATTAGTGACTGCTTTTGGATTGAAAAAGAGCGGAGTTTATTATAAATAACGTCAACATATCAAAATGAAAATGCTCCCAGTTCAGTTATCATTGAATCCACCACTTGGTCTTTGGAGTGATGTACTCTGGCGCTGCCCACCTGCACCACCAAGCCAACTGGCTGAGCTCAAGACTCAACTTCCAACCTCCTTACCTTCAGACCCTAAATTATGGGGTCGTGAGGATGTAACAGTATTTTTAAAATTCTGTGAAAGAGAATTTGATTTACCGAAGGTAGACTTGGAACTGTTCCAAATGAATGGCAAGGCGTTGTGTTTACTTACACGCGCTGACTTTGGTCACAGATGTCCAGGCGCTGGCGATGTGCTGCATAATGTTTTACAAATGTTGATAATTGAATCGCATATGATACAGTGGCATTTGCCCAACAGTCCTGTAACACCAACCAGTAGATATCCGCTTTCTCCGCATAGCCACCCATCAACACCTACGTGGCCACCTATAAACCCAACTGAAAACTCCTTTAATAACCAGCACATGCACCATTTTATGGCACCTAACTCTGTCACATTAAGTCCCCCGCCCTCAGTTGATTCCCAGGCCAGCAGTCCGCCTCAAAGCCATGATCAAACGACTACAAATAGTAATTCGAATGTAGTAACTGGTAGCTCAAACAATAACTCATCCTTTGGAACCGTGACTATAACCGTTAACAATGCCTTTAACCAAAACACTATTACAAGCTCTTGTAGCAACAACTCGGATTCGGATGAAGATAGCTATACTGAAACGACGTGTAGTTATCCACGAAGCAGTAGTGCGGCAGCCGTAGCAGCTGCTGCTGCCGTGGTGGCACAGTACAAATCTAGTCCCCCTACAACACCAATTCTGAAGGAAATTCCGCAGAGCATCAGCCAACAAATAACGAGTAACTTTGTGAACTCCTGGTCTCAGAACCAGCAGCAATGTAAAAAATTCCACGTCGCCAGCAAGAGTGGAGGCTCTGTTTCTGCGCCCACAACGCCTAGTTATATGCCTGTGAAGCGAGAATTTTTCCCCGAAACTGAACCAAATACAAGTAAGATAATTGAATACTTAAAAAACTATTCTGTTATTATAATAAATAATATTTTTAGAATGCGTGACCTTAAAGCGCGAGTTCTTTCCAGAGAATTCTGAGCCGAACACAAGTAAGCGCAAATACCAAGCTAATTTCTAGAGTGTGCCCTTAACAAAAATATGCTTTTTAGATGGTCGTTTGCTGTGGGATTTTTTGCAACAACTTTTAAACGACCGAAATCATAAGTATAGTGACTTAATTGCCTGGAAATGCAGGGACACAGGCGTGTTTAAAATCGTAGATCCGGCGGGTTTGGCAAAACTTTGGGGAATTCAAAAGAACCACCTATCCATGAACTATGATAAAATGTCGCGTGCATTACGATATTACTATCGTGTAAATATCCTGCGCAAGGTTCAAGGAGAGCGTCACTGCTACCAATTCTTGCGAAATCCCACTGAGCTAAAAAATATTAAAAATATATCATTGTTGCGACAGACGATTAGCAACTCATCACACAGTGCCGGAGCCAGCAGTAATAGTAATGTTTCCGTTCAAACGAACAATAGTAATTATGCCACTACATCAGCAAATACAAATATAAATAGTACAAACTGGCCTCTAAATCAACAAAACATAAGTTCTTCCATGCAACAATCGATGCCGACCAACCAACAATCGACACAGAGTAGTCACCATTTAGGACTTCCTTCATTGTCATCTTCAGCAGCAGCTGCTGCTGCTGTAGCCGCTGCAGCTGCATATGGACCACCACCTACATCTCCACTATTTATGCATGCAATCAATGGTGCATTTCATTACTTATCAGCGAATAATAACCAACCCCCTAGTTCACCTGCGCTGCCCTCCACACCAAGCGAAAAACTTCAGTTTAATAGTCTTAATTTGGAAAGCAACGCCTATGATAACACAGATGAAATGAAACCTACAGATCTCAGCGTGGCAGGATCAACTGAAAAAAGACCATATCCCATTCAACCTTCTAATGAAGAATGTTATCCGTAAGTAGATCTTTAACGCTATCCAAAAAAGGAAAATTAATAAAATAAAATAACTGACCGGTGTTACATGGACCGGTCTTACTTTAAATAAAGCAATACATCGGTTGTGACTTCGTGCTATTAAAGAACGCGGCAGTTTTGTAAGAAGGAAACTGTTGAAGCTTAGTATCAAATACTCTTAGGTAGGAGAATAAATATGCTCGAAAATATATGCATTTAGTTACCGAGATATAATCCAACATTTTTACAAGTTAGAATTTCTCTTAACATCAATTCAGTAATAATTGTTTCTTCCCGTTCTTCCTTACATATGATATAAAAGTTAATTCAATTTCATAGTATCAGATTAGCATAATTTATAAAGAACGACGTGAAATTAAAAGTATGTTTTGTTTAATTTACTTTTTTGGTACAAAAAACCTCCAGGAATTTCATGATATGCAAACTTAAGAAAATTTTTGATAAATTACATATGTTATATCTACACTAGATCTACAACCTGCAGTTGTGAACATCAAAAGTATTTAAAATTTTCTTTTTCTGGTATACTGTATTATAAATATACTTAATTACACAACAATTACCATGTTCTATTATTTCCATATATCCATAGTCTAATCCGAAATGCAGACGGACTAACTACAATTAAATTAATTCGCTACAGCGATAGTGAATCGGCACCTAATGAACAGCAAATAAACGAATCAGCATCAGATGGAAAACAGTCCAGCAGCACATCAATGGAAAACGGAGAGAACGATAACAGCAACAACTTCGTTCATCAACATTCAGCCGCAATGACCGTGGCCAAATGAGCAAATCTATTTATATAAGCGAATTTCGATAAATAAGGAGGACAATAGGGTGTTAGACAATCATCTTTAAAATAGCTTTAGTTTTAAAATAGTTTGTTATAAAAATATTATTAAATCAGTGGCTTGGCTTTATTAACATTAAATTATGTTAACCAGTTTTCTGGGACTTCCAAAATAAAAAGCGTTATACCCATATACATACATATACATATATTTATATCGTAATTATATATAGAGTAATTATATAGTGGTATATTTTATCTATATTGACTTTTGTCTCTCTAAAAAGAGCATTGTAAAAATACTAGTTTAAATTTGCTAGAATGTAAGAAACTGGTACAAGTAATGTGCCAATTTAATCTTTGACGTAAAAATATGCTTAATTGAAATACCATAATTAGGATCGCAATAATTTAATCTTTAAGTAACGTATCGAGCTTTATTTTATTAAAAATAAATGAAAATTTTTTAAATACAGTATTTATGAAAGCAAATTAATGATCAGATTATTGGTGTAAAGCTTTTCTATGGCGGGTACTTTACTCGACATGTGCTAAATGTTTCTTCAAGTTAACAAGTGCATACATGGAAAGAGATAAATTATCAAAAATATTGACTTGTTGAAATTTATTAATTACTTAAAATTAAATGTGATACAATTTTAAGGATAGTTAAATATCTGTCATCAAAACGATTCTAAATTTCGAAACAACCATATACAACCCATTGTTTTTTAGATGTTTGAGATTAATCCACTCTCAATATGTTGATTGACATATAGAAACGCAAGCAACGTCAGTCGCTTCTATTTATTTATGTATACATTTTACTATAAGAACGTATAAAAATATTGTCCTTTGGCTTCCATATAAAAATATTCTTCCGTTTTATGTTTACACTTTAAAATTCTTAACATAGGGCCCAAAAAACACTTCATTGAAACAATTATATATGTTATTCGAAATAAAATTATGAATACATATGAGTTCATAATGAAATTTAATTTACTAATTATATAATTTTTTATATTAATCTATTTATGTATATATCGAAATCGTCATTTTGTTAAGGATACGTTTACGTATATCACTAATAATAATTTGTTAATAATTGTTTTGCAAATAACCCTTTAAGTATATACAAAACATTTTTTACGAATAACATACAAATATTTAATTTTTATGCATAAAACGTTCATGTTAAGTTACCATTTTAATTTTCTTTAACGATTTTTATGCTTAATTTCCTCGTTTTACATTTGTAAAAACGAACTAAATAAAAACTATACAATATGTATAGTTATCTGAAACGTCGGATTTATTGTAGCTTGCATGTACATGTAATAAATGTTAAACTCGGTGTATATCTAAATTTATATTGTATTGATATTCATTTATATTTCGCAGATACTATGCAACTTTAAATATACTTTTGAAGCAAAATATGCAGTTCTGATTATATAATTGTTTTGAAGTAAAATTATTATGTAAGGGCCGCTCCATGCAATTGTATAGAAATCAGAAATACATTTGCACACATCCTGCAACACGAATAACAGAGATAACAAGAGTAATTTTAACTTCTTGGATCCCTTCTAATTGGGATGGCATACTGTGATTAGGGTCGATGTGAGGAAGGTTGATTTAAGCGTTTACGGTAAGCTGAGGCTCAGTAAATGCCTTGCAATTCTTGAAACAATATAATTGTCGATTCTTTTGAAATTAAATAAGTGCCAAGGCTTCTTATTGCAACCAAATTATTTTATTGAAGTAAAATATTTATATATAATTTTGATAATTTTTCAAGATAAATCTAACAAACATTTTTTCCTAATAGTGGTGTGTATTCAATACATTACATTACATAAATTTACGAATGAATTTCGAATAATTTTGCTACTTCATTCAAGTCCTCGAATTTCTTATTCTGGTTTATTATTGTTCTTGCCAATCCAATACGGTTGAATAGGTTCCATAACAAAATTCCAACAATTTTTTCATTTTGCAAATAGAAAATAACTCCTCTACCATAATTTTCAGCATCATTAGCATCACAAGTGACTTCTGGAAGCTCCTCTGATTTATTCAGGCTGTTACCACCTTCAATTACTTCGGTTAATTCCAAATTGTCACTCCTCTTATCGGTCTTTGAAGGCAATGCGAAAACACCGACGGTAGGAAGGGATGAATCAACAAGTCCAATACCCTCAAAACCTATTTCGGGACCCAGATCAGACCAAAGCATGCTTTGATGCGAATATGCTTTCTCTATCATAAAAAAGTGTAAATAGTAAGACATATATTGTGGCAAACATCTTTGAGAAACATACTTTACAAAATAAAAACAATTATATCAATAAGGCAAATAATTATTTGTACGGGAACTAAAAATCCGCAGATTAATCATGTTAAATATGCTGCAAAAACTGGGAAACAATCTTTCCTGAAAGGGAAATGATCTTGCTATTATTCAGGAAGAGAAGTTCCTGAATTTATTTGGACTCCCACCTAGGTGATTGGACAAACTCCATATAAAAGGTGAGATATCCTAGTTTTCAAAAATTAACAAAAAGTAAACATGCATCGTTGCTGTTCGGATACCAATGCAAGAGTTTTTTTTTTGGTTTTATCTTAAATTCCAATCTACATATTTCTAACAATACCACAAACATCGAAGTATGGTTTGGAAAGATGTACTTTTCGGTCAGGGTAACTTTAAAATTCGGAGGGCTCATTAAGTTATTTTTTTGGTTTAATGATGCCGATAAATGTCAAAAATATCTTCAAAGGTCGGAGACTTGGCAAATTTGGTTGGTTAGATATTAAAAGATAGAAAATTCTGAAGTTATTTCGGATTTTTTTATTATTTCAGATGACAATACAATAGTCAAGTTTATACCCAGATAACCTATAAGCGCTGTCACAATAAAGCCTCAGTACAGATTCTACACTGAACGAAGATTTGAATCCTTTTAAAAAGTGCTATTATGAAGATTGCTCGTTTTCAGCATATTTTTTCCGGATGCAACGAATGCAATTCGCTTGAAGCGCAAGATGAAAATAAATATTTTTTAAATAGCCTTGTATTATATAACACAATCAAATATATTTTTAAAATAATTAAATTTGAATTGTATCTAACTCTGTACTGTAACGCGGGATCAAGGACAGACTTGCGGCAAAAGTACTGAACTAAATCTAATTACTTTCATTTTAGAGGTCTCTATAAGGTGAAGTGCATGACTTTTGATCTAAGAGTACAATCCAAATAACGTACAAAAAGTAATCAGTTTACTTATTTCCTCCAAGACTAAGAACTCCACTTTGAGACTATAATAGACTATAAAATCAGACATCAGGCACGCCAAAATTAATCTTAAAAGCTTTACAGAAACATATTTTGGTTACAGTAACACTTACTTTTTCCCACCATATTTTCTCCTGCTAACCGACCAGAAACTACAGAATGGTCATGATGTTCTACACGTCTGCGTCCTAACAAGGGATCAAAGAAACAGGAGGCATCACCTGCCTTGAACACAAACATTTTAAGTACATTTTGGTAAGCATACTAAATAATCACTTACTACAAATAGATTCCTCCTCGCTTCTAGTTCTGCATTCACTACAAATCCGCCTAAATTTTTGTCAACTTCAAGACCCGAAGTATTAGCAATATTTGTATTAGCTTCACATCCTATGCATGTAATGATCTAGACAGAAAAAATATATCTAAAAAAATTATGGTAAGATTTTATTTAAGCACTTACAACGTCGGTCAGAATAACGGAACCATTGCTTAGTTTCAGCTGAAGATTAGACTCATCGCGTTTAGCATCTTTAATAATAACGTTCGGTAAAACACAAACACCCAATGCCTCCACTTTTTTCGTAGTCCACTTGCTTAGGTAGTCTGGTAATATTTTAGACATATTTCCCGTCTCTGGAAATACTTGATAAATTTTGATTCCCTTATCCTTTGCATAGTGTGCCAGGGAGCATGCCAGTTCACTTCCAATAAAGCCATTGCCAATTATTGTAATAGATTTTTTTTCATCGACAAATCTCTTTAGTTTCTCAAAATCATCTGGTGTTCTATAGACCATAACCTTTTCTTTAACACTTAACGGTGCATTCGATAGGATAGACAAAGTCTTGGGAGAACATCCTGAATGAAAAAAAATTAAGAACGAATCAAGAGGTAATGATATAGTTGCCCTTTCTAACCTGTTGCAATAAGACATTCGTCGTAACCTATTTCTGTGCCATCCGCTAAAGTCACCACATGTTTTTCCGGATCAACCATTTTTACAGAGTATCCCTGCGCAACAGCAATTCCACCATTAACACTTTCCATAAGTTTAGTGGGATCAATAAAAAACTCATCTGGCTCAAAATATAAACTTTAAAATTCGTAAGTTTGTAATGGCCGTACAAAACATTATATTATGAAAAATACGATACCTCCTTTCAGTTCCTGTCCACTGCTTGAAGCGGAAATCTTTTGGAATTTCTCCTTGCTGAGCGGAATACCACAACTCTTTTGACAAAGGCGGCCTCATGTAAGGTTTACGGAATTCATTTGTAATTATAAGAACCTATATATAGGGTTCATACGTAAAATTATTATTCTTGAGAAGTGTTATTAACGTACCTTTGCCTTGGCATCATTTGACTTAATAGCCCGAAATGCTGAAAAACTTGCGGTACCGCCTCCAATCAATATATACGGAACGTGCTTTGGCAATTCAGAAGATGAGGCTGGAATCTTCTTACCTTTCGGAATTATATCAACCGATCCAATTTTACAATCAGAAGGAGGTTTACTTTTCTCTTTTCTTCCAAAGAGTAAATATAGTAACTTTTAATGTTTGAGAATATAAAATATATAGAAATAAATAAGTATGCATCCTTTAATATTAATTGAAATACCATTCAACCCAAACAATACTTACGAGACCTCCGGCTCCAAGAGCTGCTAATAGACCCATTAGTAATTTAGTAGTTTTGTCAATTGGTGTGGACCCTTTCTGAGAGTCCTGTGGACAAGATCCAGCACCCCTACTGCCTGCGCCACTATCGCCAGCTCCAGAGCTGCTGCAAGGTTTACTAGCGGCACTATCGCAAGGTTTGTTGCAGTCATTAGCACCAAGAGCTTTTGTATTTTTGGAAATTGTCGGTTTTGAGAGATTGCTCTAAAAAAAAAATTAGTTCCATTGTGATACATTTTATATATAGGTTAAGCACTTTGCCGCTATCTGGCTGTGTTGTATATTTTGATGATTTTTTGCTATCGACACATGCATGGTTATTAGGAAATTTTGGTTGCTGAAGTTTAGTTCTCGCTTCTAACGTCCTCTTCTTTACCATTTGATAAAGATTATTATGGGCACCACGTCTCAAAACTATAATCAAAACATTTTAAATAAAATTTAGTTAAACACATAACCTATAAAACTTTCTTAGACCCGGTTGCTTGGAACACCTAAAGTAAGTCCAAAGAAACACGTCACGGCAGAATTTTATGTTTAGTCTTCTCACACTGCTAATACTCATAGCGGATACGGTAAACTCTACCCTACTCTATTTTATATTGTAAATTGTAAATATTAGTAGTAAATAAAACGCTAAAAACAATTGTTGGGATGACTTAATTTTCGAAGCAAAAGTATTAAACTGTTAACGCTACATGCTTGTAGATAGGAATGGTAGTAAGCTGCGAGCTGTATGGTTTACACAGTAGTGAAATGTAGCATGTGATAAAAAACACATTTATTACACATTCTATATATGCATATATATATCCAGATTGGATACTCCGAAATGCTGAAAAACTTGGTGTACCCACCCAATCATATCGAAACGTGCTTTAGCAATTTAGAAGATGAGGCTTGGCAGCTTTCTCCTATTTATTATTATATCCACCGATCTATTTTTGTAATCCCAAAAGGAATTAAATTTTTTTCTGTCTGGTTACTTGAGCTGACGTTTGGGTGAGTACATAAACTCCAAACAAGAGATTGGAGTTTTCAAAAAAATTACTAAGAATGAGGGACAGAATGAAAAGCTATGGCGGTCTCATATTATATCTTCACGATATAATGTTGAAATATCTAATTTGAATTGATATACTTCATCGGAAGAAAGTTTGAATTAAAAATGTCGGCTGGTAACAGCGTATGAACTAAAAATAAAGTAACGAACTGAAACAAGGCAGAGAAGTAACGAACTGCTGAAGTGAAAGAACGAACTGAACTAAAAGAACTTTGAACTAAAAAAAGCTATGAAATAATAGAACTCTGAACTAGTGCACGCTAGTGATTATTTCAATTGAACACATATTTCGTTCATGAACTATAGAAGTATCCCTATAGAATTAATCTAGTCTAAAATATGATTTGGTTTGATCTTATTTCTTTCCAAAGTATAACAAAAAAAATATGGAGCCCTTGCTGAATCACTCCAATGTTGTTAATGCTTAAGTTTTGTGTGCGGATTACATCAACAAGGACTTTTTTCTTTCGTATAGTTATCGAGATATAGCAAGCTGAAAATTCAAATTATTATTATTATATCTCCTAAACTATTGAAGATATCCGAATACGATATGTGTGATAAAGGATTGTGACATGCCTTTTATTTATGTGCAGGATTTTAGAAGAGAACGTTCTTAATGGATGATATCTGAAATTAATTAGTCTTTCACAAATATAAGAATGCCAGTCTAGGAGGCCTAGGTTCCCCGATTCGATTTAAAACTTCATGCCAAGTTATAATAAAGTGATTTTTATTGTGTTTGTGACATATAACGTAACATAAATTTAAATTGTTTGATAGGGCTCAATAAACCAGATGCTTCATATCGTGCAGCTTAGACAGCGACATCTTTGTGTGGTGTGGAATGTTCACTCAATTGAATGAATCACTTCAATTATGTTAGCCTTAGATTATATAGTCTGAAGCTATATAAGAAGAAGACACAATTTCCTAGCTACTTGTAACTTTCTGGATTTCAAAATGTTCTTCCATTATTCCCTTCTTTCCTCCTTCTATGTTAGCGTTATTTTAAACGTTCAAACATCATTGCTACGTTTCCCATGTAAAATTACAATGAATTAATAAGATATAACTATGTATGTGGGTTGAGAAACGGACTGAGACGGGCTAACAAATACTCCACACAATACACAATACCAACACATACTTGGCTTGATGAAATATGTATGTATATCCAATCCCACTTTCATATAGTAACATGTATTTATTTATGTGCGCAAATAAGTGTCGTTGTTTCATTTAATAAACAAAGCTTCATAATAGTGGAACTTATTTAGTTTAGTAAAAATGTTCAGGATATATATTACTGTATTGAATCACTTAATTTAGACGTCATTATTTCTAATTCTATAAAGCTTGTTATATTCGTTTGCTTTGTGGTGCGTTGTGTGGCTTACATGTTAATTAGGAATTGGATCAAATTACGTTATGGACCATACACATCTTCAGCTATCTGTATACTAATTGTTTGTAGCAAATTTGATGATTCAAATTATAAATTCATTTGCGCATATTATCTTAGACACTGAATTGACATTTCGTAAAATTTTTAGTTAACTTAAGAGTTACAATGATCCATGTTAAGTTTTTTTATTTTGTTTTGTATAATACGATATATACAAAGTTTATTTTGGTTCTATTTTTCACTGAAGAATTACTTTGTATTTAATTAAAGTTGTGCATAATACATATGTAACTGATATTTATATATTGTATATAAATGCTCAATAGCCATATACTTTCCGTGCTATATACATATAAATTAATCCATATTCCTTATAATTAAACACAAACTGACGTAATTTGAAAGTACATTCATAAATCTATGTTAGATTTGTAAATATAATATATTTAGTATAAAGTAAAGCTTAAACCATTGGACCTTTTGAGTTACATTTATGCACATTTACATTTAATGCATCTGCACTGTATGGATATTTATTCCTAAACATTTTTAGAACAATTGACATTCATGAAATCATTTGTTGATTCACACATCTGTACATATGTATGTATTTATTTTGCTGCATGAAGTTTCGTTTTTGAAGCCAAAACAATGAAACTCGTAGTTACTGTGTCGTAAAAGCATATGAATAATTTGAGCACTATTCTTAGGCATAAATTGTATAAACCAAGTATTCTTCGCTATGGTATATCGTAATTCAGTTGTAAAAATGATTTATTACTAGTATATATAATTGTATTTAAAGCCAATAGTAATATTGTATATAAAGCTATTTTTACTTTAGTTTCATCCTAACTTCAGTCGAAGGTTAATCAGTTTATAAAGAGAATAATAAACACACGTACATACACCCCGTGCCAAAAGAAGCTGCACTAATAATTTTCCATTCCAAATTCAATAACAAAATTAAAGCTACTCGCAGGATTTCAGTTTGTTAACATTCTTTGATGCCTATCGTATCTCCTCTACTTGCAAAAAATCTTTTAGCAAAAGTCGGCTGGTAGATTTTCGTAGAAAAGACTTCTTTGGCACGGGGTGTACATATTTTCACAACAAAGGGAAATTATATATTATATCCGGCATCAATAATTTCGTACATATTGATATAGCTTCCAAAATTTAAAATAATGACCTTAATTTACATAACAAAATAATTTAAAATAATAACGACCACACAACTTATCTCTGGATTTCTTAACGTCTAAACATTCTTATAGATTATGTGTTATTTTGCAGAGCAACATCTGAGTAAATTAATTAACTATAGACAAAGTAGACAAATTGGATTTGCTTTAATAATATTGAATTAAGGCAGAGGGATTTCTTGTGGCATTAAACTAAAACATAAAAACTTTCAAAACACTAAAACAGAGTGTTTTTACACTTTCCTGAAACCATCATCGTAATTATTTCACTGTATGAAGATATGATATGTAGGTCTTTGTTTATACACTTATGTAACGTCTTTTATATGGTACATGTACATATAGACAAACACTGGCAACATCTTTAATAATTTGAAATGATATGAAAAGATGTTCAGCTATTAGTTGAGCTTTATTTTTAAAATATCAAAACAATCATTGGTCCATGCTTTCTCTATCACATCCAGACTAAGATGTATTAATGTATCAATTCAAACAGTTAATACATAGTATGTATATTGTACCGATTAAGTATGTATACTTTATGTGAAAAAGTATAGAAATACACTTCTGTATGTATGTACATATGTATGTTCCTTGATAAAAAGTTCTTAAAAAGTGAAATATTCGAAATAAATATGAGATAAATACTATTATCTGAAGAGGGCATTTTCAAAGGGCATTTATATAAATGTTTCAGACACCATTTGCTACAAACACTCAGTTACTAAGTCCTCTCCATCTGCTGATGAAGGCCCTGACACAGAAACCATTGGCGCTGCTGTTGGTACCTTCTTATTACCCCTTCCCTGATTCACAGTCTGTGGACCAGTGTGGGCATGAATTGACGGCGATGGGCTTGAAATGGTTAAGCTTGGGGAACACTGATGCACAGGTTCGTGCGTCTTCGCTTCTCTAGAAACTACAATAAATTCCTCATCATTGTCGGCTAAGTCGCCACGGCAAGCAGAATCGGGCTTTAATGTTTTTACATGTCGATGATCCACCATCTGTGCACCTGCAGAGTTATCAGACAAATAATGTTCACCTTTTAGATGGGTCGGTGGTGTCTCAATGGAAATGCTGCCTATCACCACATTGAAGGTTGTTACTGCGGCTGAATGATTAGTTGCAAAACGCCGCGCTGTTACTTCACGTTCTTCTCTGGAGTTCAGTAGGGCTTCGTTTTGCTTAGCCGAAGACATTCGCCTCAGCTTTATTTCGGTGGAGTCATTGTTATTGTGCTCCTTAATTGCTTTCGAACATTCATCAGCGCACCATTCCATTTTATTCGAAATACTATTCTGCTAATATAAGTTAAGAGTTAACAATTCTTACTATTGTATATTTTTAATATTTAAAAACATATTAAAATAGAGTAGCAAACCTTTGCTTCATTTTGCCTTAAGTTCTCCGCGCTTTTGGCTTTGCGGCAAAGAACACTCTGAGATCCGTGGCGACGCAGAAATTCTATGGAATCGAAACCTCTATCCTCTGATGACGCAAATACCGCCGAATTAATTCTACTCCGAGAGCAACGTTCCGAAACAGAGGTTGAGAGGTCATCTTTTAACTTTCGAAAGTTCTATAATAGAGGAAATTCGGTCAAAATTCGCCGTACTCTCGTTATAGAAAAGCAAAAGATTCTATTTAAAAGACTATGATTACCTTGCTGTTGTAATGTAGCGATTGACAGGCCAGTGCACCACATTCGCTGCTTTCAAACTAGAAACAAATGAGCATAGATCAGTACGAAGACAAAATCTTATAGTTATGTCATATATTAAACTTGTATTCGCTTTTTAAAATATCTCTTCGACATGGGCACCGAACCAAAAGCTTCGGTTAAAAGGCAAAGCTTCAACGAGGGCAACTCTGCCCAACTCTTCATGACTGTTAATGTCTTAATTAATGTGTGCTTCAACGTCTGTTAATCAGACGAATTGGAGCATCTTAAAGTCTTTCTTATCCAGGCTACCAGGTCTACGGTCAGACCATATATACGGCGCTACCCATGTTCACGATGTTTCTTACTTATAACTACCAAGCTTGATTGTGTTCCGCCTGTGAATCTTGTGGACATAACGTGATAAATTTGATTTTTAATGTTCATACTTAACACTTGACATGTGTACTGCGATATGTGGTTACATACAAATTGACTACACAAGTGTTAATGGTGTTGGAAAAGCAAAGCTGTGAGTTGTGTCTACATGTGTAAGCTTGTAATAAGAAACAAGCTCACACTTGCTAGATTAATATATAAAATTTAGAAAAACTTAAAATTAGAACCACAATAACAACATTCAATAGTTAAGATTAGGCCTAAAACTAAATATAGTTTGTTCCTAGCATTGTTTCTTATTGTTGCAGTTCAAACTACCCGAAAATGTGAATGTACGAGTACGAATTATACATATGTACATATTTACAAATTTCTTAAAAGACAGAAAACGATTAAGACTAAAAAGATAACAAACGCAATTATTTAGATTACATACTTCATTATTTTCTTAGTTAAATAGGCTTGATTTGAATTACTGTCTTCATCACTAGATTGCTGGGTTTTAGGTTTCTTAAGGTGCTTTTGGGGTCATGGGTGACAAATGTTCTTCCATACTTGCGCCGAATTTCAAACCCTCGCGAAATAATTCAGTTTGTTGCAGCATTTCGTCTTCATCTTCGTCTTCGCTTCCATGGTTTCCACTTACGCCATGAACTGTTACCATGTCATTTAGATCATTGTCATCTAAGGGCCTCTTAATTAGTAATTCATCGACGTCCGGCGGTTGCAAATTCTCAAAGATTTCACCCCCAATTGTGACTTGTGTCATTTAACTACATTCAAAGAGGCAAGAATCGAAGTTGTGAACAGTTTCAAAAGGAAACCTATTTTGAAATTCGTGTAAAAAAATGAAATCGTGTATAAAAAGAGGTTCGGTTCCACTTTTTTTATCGTGTTGCTTCGAAATCCTGTAAAAGACTTCGTGTTAGAAGAGAGTTGAGTGTATAACTGGTGAGATAAATCTTTGTTTTTATGTGATATTACATGTGACATTCTTATTTATGTATGTAAGTATGCCGAATACAAATTTAAAAAAAGTTCAGTTGCAGGACAAACAAGAGTGATCAAGTGCAGTGCAGTGGACTGTGAATAGGTCATTGAAATGATATTCAAATAGATGAGTTCAAAGCTAATTGCTCGCAAGGAACCAAAACAGAAACTTACGCTTACGCGTTCTTTTGGATTGTTAGGAGTAAAGTTGGTGTCACTGATTACGGCGCTAAGCTCATTACGTGTTAATGGTGTCTCTTGACTATTTCGTGAGTTTTGATCCCGTTCAGCACATGAGAATTGACGTCTATATTGACGCCGTCGGTAGAGCGCAGCAGAGGTTGCTTGATCTGAGAGAAGCAAAGTTGGCTTGTAGTAACTTGGATCATAGCTGAATTGTTTGTTTCTCCACTGTTCATACTGACGGTAATGGCTGAATAGCTGTCGACGACGAAAGAGCTTCTTGGCATCTGTCGTATCCAAATCACAAATGGGATAATCTTTAGAGTTCTGGGAAATCCGCGGTTGATGCGATAGATGTTTGGGTTTTATAATTATATCTGACGCCAATTCTGGTTGCAGAGTTACTCTCAGTTGGCTATGCTCGGAACATATGTCATTCGTCATCAACTCATCATGCTCGTCGTCGACCTCATCCTCTATGTCCTCGTTTTCCTTTTGCTTTTGCCCATGGCAGAGCGCACTGTTAGCATACTCGATGTCCTCAATCTCAACGTTGCCGTCATGCACAGAGACATCATCCCTATGGGCTTTTTGCTAGCTTTCCACATCGGCTTTGTGCAGCAGTGCAAACTGGCAACCGCAATCACGCTCCAATTCTCGACGTGGGTATTGAAAACAACTGTCAAATAGCCCAAAGCCCATGTCGCATCGTGGCAAGCACTAAAGTTTTGGTTTATAAAATAATTTAACAGATTATAGGCGTATTTTTAAAAGGTGCTTCTTCGAAGATAAAATATTTTAAAAGCTATACGTATACAAATGTAAAACACGTGTTTTATGATTACTCAGGAAGTAAACTTTGTTTGCTAACTTCAAACTGGAAACAATCTGCAAAATGAATTTGAAAAAATCGAAAGAACCATATATTGGATAGCAGATGCTAGGTTTAAAGATGTGCTCTTGGAAGAAAGGCCGTTTAGCTGTAATAATGTGATGTGACATACGGAAGCAGCCATTTTGATAGGTTTGTAAACAAGTTGTTCGGTGTGTTTTTATTATGCCTTTTATACGCCGCACTTGAAGGAAAACAAATCTCCATGCACTCCTTGTAACTATCCGTGAAAATCGCGGTTAGGGAACGTCAACGAGCACTCTGCAATCGTAGGATCGGTGATGACTGATGCCCAACTAAGGGTTTTGAGAAGCATTAAAAAACTTTTACAACTCAAAGAAGGGAATAAGCCAAATACAAACAAATTTACATAATGATCAGCACCTTGTTCGAAGTACTAGAATCATTTAATATAAAATGAATTTAATATAAATAATGTTTTATTATCTATTAGCTTAAAGCTGTTATATATTCGTTTTATTATTAAGTTTCATTTTGATGATGCATTTTATACAAAATATTTCATAAGATTGATAAAATGCTTAACATTAATTAATTAGAGCTAAAAAAGAAATCATCAGTCCTAACTTAATACAAAGCGCTATAAATGTACTTTTCGTAATCAATGACCATGTAATTAAAAACACACACACACAGTTAATAATATAACTATTTACGTGGGTATATGTATATGTAGGTATATCGTATATGTATTTTTAAAGTATCATTCTAGAACTGCTGGCCTGTTGTCAGTTAGAAACTAAAACAAATAATAATAAATATAATTGTATTATTCATTGTACATGAGCTCGTGTGTGCGAATGTCGTACTTGAGTTGCGTGTGTCGAAATTTGTTTGGAATTATAAAGTAATGGTTTTTAGCATGTATACTAATGTACCTGATGGGAGTGTTGCCCATTACATACACCTCCAGTACACATTCCCGTTCCTGGTACCTTCAGCTGCTCGTGTTTGTAGTCCGGTTGATATGGAAGCAACATGCGTATCTTCCCCCAACGATTGAAGAACAATGCTATTGCTCCAGCCCACACCATCAATACAATCAACACTATTCCGATTTCAACACCGCGGATCTGTAAAAAACATTCCCACCACCCGTACATGCAGTCAAAAAATACAGACACTTTCAGATGAAATAATGCTCACCGTAGGCAGTTCTCTATGCGTGCCATTCGAAAGTGTGTTTGTCGCGGTCGAAGTCACATCATCGGAATACGTGCTGTCATTTATTGTTTTTTCCATTTTGTTAACGGGGATTCTTATTCCGTTCGAAAATTCTAATTGCGAAGAAATTTTGGCCGAATCTATAAGCGATTTCCGAAGAGTTAAGTTCTTGAAAATGGAAGGGCGGCTCAGGAAGTACATATAGGAATTTATTTACCTAATGTTTTGAAAATTATCTGTCTGCTGCGGTATTTTTTTCCAAGCCAAATCGCGGTTACTGCTATTGAATACTGCGTGCTGGGCGACAAGCGGTCAAGAATGACTGCTCCACTATTGCCAGCTACGTCCTGGACAACCCTGTAACTTAAATTAATTCCATTACCTCTCTTTGCTGTAAAAATGCATACACATTTACTAAAATAAAACAGCAAAACATCTATCAAAACGGGTATCAACAAATTAGTCGCAACGCTTACAATTTTCTTAAAACTACCCAATCAAATTTGAACGATTGAGACTTGGTCACTCGCTTTTAACCCAGCGTCATTTACTAGACCACCAGTGTAACCATCAGTCATACCCCCAAAAATTGTATCCATTTCAGTAACCTCAGAAATACTTCATTCCACAATATTGACCCTATTTACCTGCAAATTCGAATATCGAAAAAATTGTTGATTTCCTCAAATATTTCAAAGTTAATATCCTAATCTAAAGCATTATAAAGTTTTACGTTAAGTCCAATGAATTCTGTAATAAGGAATCACACTATGATGACATACATACATATTATAAGATCTGAGAATCTATGTATGCCTATGAGCCCGAAACCGGCGTAGTGAGAAATGAACGTTATACGTATATGACTAGAATGTTTGCTTGCTACTACACACACACACATGGATAATGCATGTACATACATATCCAAATATACACAAGGGGCAGTGTCTAAGCCTCGGACTTTTATGAAAATATATCCTAATATCATGCTAGTCCATACCTTCTCAGTTCCAGATAACATACTCTTAGAACGTGCTTCTCAGTATCTAACTCAGGCACATTGATGCAAGCAGTACAACAATAGTCAATTTTGTTTACATACCTGTCATCTGTAGACTTGTAAGTTACAATATACTTCTCAATGGGATGGGCGTTTAAGTCAATCATCGTCTGCCAAGAAATCCGTACTGTAGTTGGCGTTAAAAATGTAACCGTTATGTTTTCTGGTGTGGCAGGTATGGTTCCTGAAACCAAAATTTTAATTAAATGTTTATTAACTAATCTCTCCATAAATAGAGCAGCTAAATGGTTTTAAGAATGATCCAGAGAAGATCTAGTGGGGAACACGAGCGAATATAAGAACGTTTTATTGTTTCAATATTCTTAGTATTGGTCTTGAATGTAAAAAATTTTAATAAATCATGCCTCAGCATGAGACAGCAAGCGACAAGTAGCATGATTTGCAAAGAAACTGATAGATATTCGGACTCAGAAATAACATTTTTCACACTTTTACTTCAGCACCTAACTTCTTTATTGCTATCCAAAATATTGGGTGATTGGGGTGGGGGTACAGTTTTAATTGTGTGCTTTGACTATGTATGTGTTTGTGACTTTAAACTATTTTAAGACCATAGGATAAGTAATGGAACTTACCAGCAAAACAGGCATTGATGACAAATAATGCAATGATCACCAACATACTGTCTTTGTTGGGTGAGATACGATTATGCATTTTGGTTGTACCACAATATAAACTACTTCAATAAAATCAGTCTTCGTGTAATTTTTCAGCTTGCGTTACCAAAAATATCATTACTTTTACATTTTGGAGTTACAGAAGATGGGGATATCTTTTAGAAGTGGAGAATTTCTTACATTAGCAACGGTTCATTAAATAAAGTTCACTTATGGTTGATATTTGACACTGCACACTTCCAACTTAAATAATGAAATCTTATTTATTTTTTAATACTTCAACAAACTATTAAAAGATCCAGTTTCAATAAAGATATCAATATCTGTACGAATACATCATTATATATGATGCACGTATGTATTGTACATATATATATATGTATATTAAACGTTATAGGTTACTTACTAAGCCAGACACATGAAAACCCTTACGGACTTGTACAATGGTTTCAAATAACACATACTATATATATATGTATGTACTATACATACAATGTGCATTATTGATTTTTCTTTGATCTCTCAACACTAGCATTTATTATATTGGAGACACATATTTTTGTTCTATACGTCAAGTTCGACCATCCGAGAACGATATATAGATTGTTGTTGCACGCATTTATTCGCATGCATGCAAATTATGCTAATTTCACCAAATATGCATACTTTTAAGTGCATATATTCTCTAAAATATGATTTAGTAGAATACCCTTCGAGATTGACAAATTTTGTTTTATTTAAGGAATCCTTTATTTATAATGCTTTGTTGGCAATACAAAAATATATTATACACATTTATATTAGCTAATATACATATGTATGTATGGCTTGACCTATTTCACAAACACTTGTCTATTATCAGCCACTTTTGTTGTCATTGCTGCGGTTCCAAAAATATAACTGAACTGAAGCACATTCTTCACGAAGTTCCTGACTTGTTTTTAGAGCAGTGTTGCCGCTTGGACACATATGTTTGGCACACGGATACATTGTTCCACAAGAGACATGAAATCCTTTTTTAATCAGAGAGCATTGTCAAAAATCTTTCGGAAAGCTAAAAACAGCATCTACTTAAACTAATTCTCTTGGATATACACTAGGTTTACAAATTTATCAACATTGGTTTTTAATTTAATGTTATTTCCTCAAAATTGCGCCGAAGCAGACAGACAGAAAGCTTTCTAACCTTCAATTAATTAAGACAAAAAAGAAAACCGATTTTAAATAGAAAGAAATAAAAAATAGAACAAATGAAAAAATGAAATTAAACAGTTATATTACTCGTATGTTAAATGAAGGATTTTCTTCCAGAGAGTAATGTTTTACAAATACATACAAGTACATATACACCACCAATATTTTTCCCAATCAGCGTAACTTACAAAAATTTGAATAACTAAGATAGCTATTTCGCAGCTTGCCAAAGTTCTTTATCAGCGATCTTTGTCGGTGTTCTGTTGTTAAAAATAATCCTTTTCATAAACCGGATTTATTTCCAAATATGGACACATTTACTTCTCGCGTCTTTAAGAATTCTGTTATAAATAATAAAATTCACATAGTTATAATTCCGCTCCTGTAGCTTCAATAGAGAACTCCTAAAATACTTGCCACGATATCCTGTGTGATTGGCTAATGCGCACGAGCTATTATTAAATGAAGAGCATTTATTGTGGTTCTCACGAACGACAACTAAATAATTGAGAGACCGGCAAAGATATCAAAAGCATTACCAAAACATTGGCTTATGTTTTTCTAACGGCATTAAAAATTACATACGAATAGCATTTTAACAGTGTTTCGTTTAACGTTCATTAAAAGCAGCTTTTAATGAAATACACATTTTTCGAAAATAGAACCTTCGTTTTTTCGTGATTGTTTTTATATTTTAATCATATTTTTTGACATTTTCTTTCCAAAATAAAAATTTACATATGTACATACACTCAAAATATGCGAATAATTAATTCCAAATAATTATGACTTAAATATATATTGGATTATCATCTCCGCATATGGAAGATCATATTACGTGCAAATAATGCATCAATTGAACGATATTCTAACAACCACTCCGCGAAATTTCAGTATTGTAAATGGTCAAGTTCCTTCAATTCTTATGTTAGTTGAATTTAATGAGTCACTTTAGCCCTGTCCGTCTGTGCATTGCAGGAGATCGAATAAAGGATATTCTGTCATTCTCTGTCTTAGAACATGATCCAGAAGTCGGCCTTTTGTCGCTTTGTGGAAACACCCAGCAGGCGGCGTTCCTGCCACTGCTGCTCCTGTTCCTGGAAATGTCAAAAGCAAGGCTAAATCTATTGTCGACAGGGCTTCACTTCATTTCGCTGAACTTCACTTCATTCACTCCTCTTCTCGTGCCAATCTTTTGTTGGCAATCGTTGAGTAGTTGCTGGCTCCGAGTTGTGCTCATGGGGCGTGGAGCGTGTTAAAATTAAGCAACATAAAGTTACAGGGGTTCCGCAGGGTTCGGTACTATGGAACCTTATGCTATCTTGCGCATACCTGTTCAAAGCTGCGTGAAGATAGTGGGCTATGATGACGATAACTGAACGACTAAAAAAAGATACGGTTTTTCTCGGACTTCAGACATCAGAAAAACCGCAGAAGAACCGTAGGAAAACCTTCAAAAGATATCAGAAATTATATTCTGTGAGATATTCCTTCTCTGTTCTTATTCTCCCTCCCCCCACCACCACCCCGTCCTTGACCGTTATATTTAATCAGAAAATCTTTAATTTTTTCATTTTAAATTATGATTTATTGAGTATTATTTCGAACAGTTTTACTCACGTTTTTTTTGTGAATGATGGTGATGAATCGGGAGATCAGTTGTTGTTGTTGATGGATGTTTTTCAAAATTGATCACTTTTCAATTTCGTTCATTTTTCGTTGAAGACTTCATTTATAAACATTATATAAATTTATTAATTATAAATATAATTAATAATAATTATAAATAAAGTCCGTTTCGGACTCGGCAAACTGGCGCTGTAGACGGACCAAGACGAAATGAGCGATGCAATTGGAATTTGCGAATTGTATGTATACTATTTTCCAGTTGGATGAAAAAAAAGCGCGGTTAAGAACACAAGCAAAATCCTATGGGAGCAAAAAAAAAGCCTGAGGCGGCCTCAAAATAGATTTTCCTATGGCTTCAAAAATTTCCCCTCAAAAGTGTTGTCTACGTCTTATCATAAAAATATGTTTCCTTTCAAAAATTCCAACAAAAACAATATGATTTTGACAGCAAAAAAAATTGTTTACTTCAAACATTTTTATTATATTTCAGCAGGCAAAATAATGAGCATTGAAAAAAAATGAATACCAGAAATTCGTGGACTGATGTCCATTTTCAATTAAAACAAGCCCCATAATATGGACCAGTACCCCAATTAGAAGTACATAGTTTGTTCATCAATTTAAGATATTTTTATTTTTTTGTGCATAAAATTTCTAATTTATTTTTCTTTTTGTAAACGTAAACAAACAATAACAGCTGTCGATGCCTGAAGCTGAAGCTTTGTATTTTGTTCCGGACTTCAAAAAAGCCGTCGAAAAAGCTGAAGCTGAAGCTGCGTTGTGTTTGAGGCCTAATTCAAGGCCATACTTGGAAAGGAATTGTACAATGGGAAAAGAGTTAACATCTGCATACAAATTTGCAACTTAAATGTTTGCAATGAAACATTTTATTACTTTTATTTAGTGTTTTCCTATTAAAAAGCTTCAGAAAACTACTAATAGTAAATAATACTATATGACGTCCTATAAAGTTTTAAAAGTAATTTTATGCAACATTAAATAATTTGTTCAGTTTCGAGGATGCGTACTCGCGATTCTCAACTTTTTTGGCAAGCCTTTGTGAGGCATGGTAACCCTTACAAGTAAAAGAAATATTTTTAGCCGAAGAGATGCCAATGTATTCAACCAGTTTTGTTGAATATTAATCTGCGTTTTACTTTAATATTTCCTTAATTGTGATTTTAGTTCCGTTGGTCTTTAATATAAAGGCATGTTAATTTAAATTCATTGATTATTAATTTATTTGTGTTTGTCTAATTTTAATTCAAATAAATGAATTGTATAATTATTTTTGTTAACTCATTTCAATTTAAACAAACAAGAAATGAAAAATTACAAATACAAATAAGTTTACATTACTTTTTAATATATGCAAACCGCTGAGAAATCACAACTCTTACATGCATAGCCGGTTTTCTAGTAATGCTTACTTAAAAACCAAAGGAATAATAAATAATAAAGTTGTGTCGTTGGTATCCCTGTCACGTAGTCACGCCATAATTTTGTGGCGATGTTGAAAAAAAAGCACAATGGTTTACCGTTAGAAACAGCATCACTTATATTCCTTTCTTTCACACACACACACTGTGTGACTGAAAAGGTGGATGAACATTAGGCCTGACTAGACGTAGTATCTTTCGAGCGGATTCACTACTGCTATGTTCATACCATCGGTGGCTACACACTGGCGTGTGTGAAATGCACTGAATATCCAAATGTTGGCCAGAGTGAGAGCAAATATGGACACGCGTTCGGCAAACTACGTTGCTCTTCTTTCGTTTCTTAATAACCCTCCCAGAGGGTATTCATTTCGCTTTTCTAAAAATATTGTTCATTTGGAAAAAATACTCGTTGCTAGGCGCTGATCGCCTGCTACAAATAGCGGAAAATTCTTTTGACGAAAGATTCGAAAGTGAAAGTTGCAGCTGCTGCTGCTGCCAGCGATGCGATGCCGGCCGCTTTGATTTAATCTATTAGGCAAATATATATATCAACAATAATCAAATTTTCTTTGTGTGGCAACTCCCTACAGTCTCATCAGCTGTTAAGACGGCATAATAAAAACAGCTGCTCCAAATTCAGAAATCGGTCAGAAATTCAGACCGAAGGATATACAAATTCAGAAATCAGTTAAATAAATACTCCAATATTATATATATACTTCTCTTTTTTGTAGAGAATAATTGATATTCAAAACGTACCGGGCAATTTCTTTGCTCAGTTGCTCGAATATCGTGTATTTTAAACTTTTTAATTAACGAAAATAGCACTGTAAAAAATGTCTGCTGCTTCCAGCTTAAGTGTGGCTATTGTTTGTTCATCCAACATGAATCGTTCAATGGAAGCACATAATTTTCTGGCTAAGAAGGGTTTCAAAGTGCGCTCCTTCGGCACTGGCGAACGTGTAAAGCTACCCGGCTTTGCAATGGACAAACCAAATGTGTACGAATTTGGAACAGCCTACGACGCTATCCGCAGTGATTTGGTTAGTAAGGATAAACAATAGTAAGTGCGTAAATTTACAGTTGCCACCAATTTTCTTCTCTCTTCCTTTGTCGAATAGTTACACGCAAAATGGATTGCTACATATGCTGGATAGAAATCGAAGGATTAAAAAGTGTCCTGAACGATTTCAAGAGTGCAAGGAACAGTTTGATATCATCGTGACTGTAGAGGAGCGTGTGTACGATCAAGTTTTAGAGCATATGGAATCACGCGATGCCATGTACAATCGTCCGGTGCATGTGTTCAACGTCGATATTGAGGACAATCCAGAGGAAGCATTAATGGGCGCTTTTTTAATTACGGATATGATCAATATGGTAATAATTTTCGGAATAATGATGCAAGCTAAATGAAACAAAAGTTTTGTTGTACTGTGGTGGCTTAGTCTTTTGTGTGCGCTTGGTTACATTCTTTGTTAACACTACAAATATTTTATTTTGGCTCGCTCAACAGATGCATTTACTGCAAAACAATTACTTATTCTTTTTATATGTATGAGAATAATGATGTGAAAACAGGTAGAAATTGTTTTACGTCGATACACAATAACGCCGCTGATCTATTTTTGTTTCGTTTTAATAACTGATTTTCTTTTACTAAACCGACTCTTGGTGCATTCGTTAAAAAGAAGATTTTTTTTTATTATTGTATATAATATTATTGGATATGTATAGGGAGATTTACATTAAATTAGTATTCAGTATTAAAATATTAGTATATCAATAAATAAAAATATTAGTCCATACCATATTAGGAAATTTTTTTAAAAAAAAGCAAAGATCAAAACAAGGTAAACCGTTTTTTGCGAAAAATAATATATCCGAAACATTGAATTGAATTTCACCTCCAAACATTAATTTTAATATACTCAAGTATATTTCTTATTCTCTTATAAATACGTTTATTTATCTAATTTGTGTTGTTTTTTTCTTAGATGACCAAGTCGAATGATCTCGACAACGATATCGATGAATTACTGCAAGAATTTGAAGCAAGGCGCAATAAAACCGTGCTGCACTCTGTGCTGTTTTACTGACAATTGTCTTCTTTTAGAAAAGGGTTAGCTAAAAAATAAACAAAAGACTAAATTATAATAATATAAAAACACAGAAATTATTGCTTATATGTATATAAAATAAGTTGAAGCTAATCAGTTATTGCGAATATTAAAAGTTATAATACATACATATATGTATGTATATGGTTAGATTTATGGTCAATACCGAGACATGATTTCCTCTCCTCTTTAGAGGACTAAAGAAGCACAATTAAATTAAATATCAAACATTGGAAGCGTTAGACAAAACCAATCTATAATGTAATTATGTAATAATGTTTAATTTCAGATTGTATCATATAACTAATGTACATCGAGAAATATGAAATGTGTCCTTTCATTTGTAACGTTTAGAATGTAGCGCTTGTAAGGTAAGCGTTAATGTATTCTTTTTACTATTATATATTTAACTGGTTCTATCGGACGGACGAAATAATTGGCGCTGAAAGTGACGATCGGACGGAAGTATTACAGTATTTAAACTCGATGATAGAATACAAGATAACGCATTGCGCGCCCGTTATCTTTTATCGTTCTACGCTTACGTCAACTGACGTCACATATGCCTGTATTTGTCAGTTTTCTTCGAAGTGCCTACAAAACGCTTGTAATTATAATTTTTAATGGAAATGTTTATGATTGAAGATCAGTGATGAAGTGCGCAGTGAAATTTGATAATAATTATAAAGAAAAATATTGTAAATAGACGAATTTCCGAAACCAAAGGAGAACGAAAAGAACTTTTGTTGCTGTCGTTGGCCAAACAACAACAAAATCGGAGTGCTTGGGTAACATTTACTCTGTTTCAACTATGCCGTGTGTGGTGACCATTTTCAAGCGCCTTTTCAAACCACCTCTGACGTACATGCGCAGAAAGGAACCACTTCTTTTGTTTATCTGCGCGGCTCTGCATTCTTTCATTCATAATTAAAATCAGCCAATTTTTGAATGCGGAATTCCTCGCACTATTTAATAATTTTGCAGGGTTGCAAGAAAAAGGCTGCGCGATGGATTTAAAATGATTAAATATTAAGAACTAATATTCTAATAATAACGACTTATAATAGTCGTCGGAAAATTTCAAAAATATTACTTGAATATTCAAGAAATTATTGTTGTACTTACATGGATGCACTGCAATATTTTCCAACGTTTTATTACGTTAAGTTATGAAATGCTTTCTTTCGTTATTAAATTATATGGAGAATTTTCTTCGGAAAAAACTTATTAAATGGGAAAAAAGGAATAAGGAAGGAATACTATCTGTATATTTTAAATAATTTAGGAGATATAGTGCTAAGAATTTCAATTTTATGGCGGGCTATAATTCGATAACTACATAGATCCGAGCAAAATAAGATGTTGTAATCATCATCAAAATCTACAACAAAATTGGTGTGATTCGCCAACGGTAAATTTAAGCCATATCTTTTACCCCGAATAATGCTTTACTCACTCGATTTAAATTGTCAAGAAATCGTTTACGAAAGCTTAACTAACTAGTTTTAGTGCTCTAAAGGGTTACAAAAAGATTGAAGTTGTTTCGTGGAGTACTCCACATCCGTAAATGGCACCGCCGTCAGAGAAGTTAATCCAGCGTGGACTTATAGTTGTACACACATATCGCTTTCTATCCTTAATTGCCCTATATGACTTTGTTAGCCAGTCAAATAGCAAACAATTAGTAGCAATATTTTTAATATTGACTTAACTAATCACTAAATCAGTAATTTAAGCACTAATACTGTCAAGCTTTTGACATATACTAGAAATTATCATTATTACGAAAAGCCGATAACTAATGAAATAATGTTTTCATATTTTAATTTATAATTAGAAAAACATTACAATTCACCACTAAAATCCCAATCAGTGTGATATCTTGGCAATGTTTCATCAAAGGCTTTGGAAATGTATAATCATATAATTTGTAATTTCGTGTGCAGTATATCGGATTTCATCGTTGTAATCCTCCTTCACAAGCCTTCAGCTGAGCTGAAGGCGTGTTGCGAGTAATTTTCTTTCGACAAATAGCATGTGTATCTGTCTAATTTGGTAAAGGATTTCAATTATGTATTTCGATTTATGATTTGCCGCCACATTCACATTCATTACTTTGGTACCGAACGATGGAGTGTGCAAGATCGATATCTGCACACATTGGAATCCTTTCACTAACATTCGGCACCTCTTTGGTACACATGAGACTTTCGATTGGGGTTCCTTCAATATCAATTTACACACTAAAAATGTGCACAATGACTATATATGTATGTCGTAGATATCTTAGAAAGGTACTCTTTTTTTAGCATTGGCCTGAACAGATGCTTGTTGGTTGGCATTCAGCATCGTTTTAGTAGAACCACGGCTGATGAAACTGCTTTTTCTGTATCAAAGTCCTAATTGATGTATTCGGTTTAGAACGGACGCTCCGACTCTGGTATCTACGTAACAAAATATTGGTGTATATCAAGAATGATAGAATACATTCTATTATTCTTGGGTGTATATATTTATTAATGAAATCCCCGTACATTAAAAATTGTCCATATGTCCATTCTACTAGTATCCTAGTTATATCCTTGGTGATTAGTAGAGCTCAAGTAGCATGATTATTAAATATTGAGGATATTCTGAAGTCAAACTGAAGTTAAACTTATGCCTTGCCATTGGGGTTGGGTTTAAGAAGTTACTCATGGTCTTGTGTAACTGTATGCGTTTTTGTGATTGCCGAAGGATTGCGAATTTGCGGATACATTATTGTTTTCTATGTATACGCACTGACGTTGAATGTCGTGTTAGGTAACGACAGTATCGAAGGCATCATGTGTGTGCGTGGGAGTTTCTACTGGATGTGCTGTTGTTGAATTTTAATGAGTCTAATTTAAAGTGATTTGAAAGCGCTCGCGCCCAAAAACTCCCAACTGTGTATCCAACAAATTATACAACCGAACTCGATACACAAACAAATACTTGTTCCCGGGTTGGCGAGGTCTGTCAAAGCATTCAGCACCGATGAGAACGATCCCAGGTGTACTACCCAAGTTCGAACAGGTACCTACTTATTTTGATTGAATCACACTGTGTGCTCGGATGGGGTGGTAGTTTTCTATCCTGCACAAGCGATTCAAAAATCTCTACATGACAGTTGACCACTTTAAATTACATGTCCGTCTTCACCTTACTTGGCGAGGTGAGGCTTGCCTGCAATTTGTTAAATTTACATTGCAGTGAAGTAAATTATTCACTTGAGGGCGGGCATCTCTGTCGCTGCTGGAACTCATCCGCTCACGCAAGCCCTAGTAAACGCGGAGTGGGTGCGTTATTGTTACAGCTGTAATTATTTGTAATAGTTGGTGTGCAGGGAAATAGATCGCTGGCCGGTAACGATGTCCATGTCCTGCATAGAAACATGTTGCAGTAGTTCATTGATTTATTATTGATTTGAATATTTATTGATGTTTTGGAATATTTTTCAATATTTAAGTGTGTAATAATTTTACAGTCCGAAAATAAAAAATAAATCTAACAAATTAATTTGTCTTCTTTTCCAAATTTATTGGGATCGCGTTATATAGGTTTCGTTCTTTGCCTTTCAAGTCGTTGCCTTGCAATCGACAGGTAGCCGTAATATTTGTGTTGTCCAATTATGGAGATTCACATTAATGAGTCCGATTCCAAATGGAAGCTTATAGTTGGCAGCTTGCGTTCGATGTGAATAATATAGGTTTCATAAGTTTGTGTTCGGTGTTCTTAAGTTGAGTATTTGGATATCAACATGTTAGCAGTTGTTGTTGTTTGTTTGAGTTAATGCGGTCGTGTTTCGTTTTTGTGCGAGTAGCATTAGTTTGTCATCAAGTCCACTGAGTTGTACAACATAACCTGGGTTAATCTTCAGGTGTGTAATCTTTAATGCTTTCTTATACTCTTTCCCTAACTGAATAGAGTGAATGTCGAAAGAGCGGCCTTTTTGAAGACGGCCTCTATTCACTTTGTGTTTGCATCCGAATCTTGTACACTCCGAAACGGTCAGCTGTGATCGAGTGCGGTGCCTTAAGAAAGTCGCAGAGAAGAACCAAATGAAGCTATCATAAGAATATATATAATTCCCATTTTAAAACGTTTTTTACGCTCTTAACGTACACATAATTTATGTAGAATTCGGGTAAACGAGGACTGGTTGTTTAAAATGCTCGTCAACTGAATTGGTGCCTAATTTGGTACATTAAATTTTTCCTATATCGATGCTGCTTTTAATTCTGTTCTGATTCTGTTCGAGTATATCTATAAGTGTGTCATAGATTTACATATGTGCATATGTATATGTATACATACATATACTATATCAAACATACATCGAATATTTCAGCTATAGTAATGTTCTTTGGTAAACACTAGAGTGTAATTAGCAGGGTTTTTCTTATTTTTACCACTTCATCATGTTGGAAGTACATACATAGTTCTTGAATATAAAAAAGGGCTGCATTACTTTTTCTTGAGTTAAGTTTTTAAAGTTAAGGCTTTAAAGTATATAAAATGTTCTGTAGATTTCTTCTTAGCCCAGCTTAAAGAAATTCAAACAGTTGTGGAAATACATGCTACAAAATGCTATATTTTTTACTATGTTATGTTGTGTTGGGGTCAATCAAGTACGATAATTTATAAAACTATCTAGAAGAGAATCATGAAAACATTAAAAAGCCTTTTTCCATCTTGCTCGATCACTGATAGCATGTTTAAACGGTGGGTCCATCTCTTCTCTTGTTGCATATATAAATCGGAGTTACAGAGGTGTCTTATCTTTAACAAAATATATGAAATTGTTAGAAAATTGGATGAAGTTCCATTACATTAAATGAAACCGTACCAAATTGGAATTAAATGCGAACATCGCATTCACGAGCATCGAACGTGGCAGCCGATCTGCCATATCGAAGAGCGAATACACTCGATCGAATTGTCAAATTAACGAATAATTTTAAATGTCTGACAGAAATTCTGCTTTTCGGGCTCCACGTTTATTTGTACGATCACCCGCTGGCTGCAGACCTTTCTTTGTAAAGCTTCCTTGAATTGAGTGCGATCGATCTATGACAGATGAGATCGAGTTGACCCATTGCACAGATACGAGCGAGTATCAAAGGAACCTGGAATCCTGCTGTTGACGATGATGATGTATCACCTTAGCAAATTCTCTGGTTGTCCGTCTTGTCGCTGTTTGTTCTGTGTTACTGTTTACTGATGGAAAAATTATTAAAAGTGACATTTATTCCATACGGTGCATTCAACCATCCATCTACCCATCCGTCCATCCGACTGCTGGAACTCTTCTCGTTTCGGATCACCCGTTCTTCTCTTGTTTCGCTTGTAATACGCTGTCCCTTGTTGACTTAATACCTCGAATTTGTATACTTTTGTAGGTAGAAGCGTGTTTATTATTGTGATGATTTGTTTTGTATGTTGACAGTTTATTTTCTTTATTAATTCTGGTACGGTTTTGCGAGACATACACGTACATATGTATGTATGTATGTACATGTGTGTGTTTATGGTACATGAGAGTGTGTGTTGCAATCTACACTTGCGTATTTGAAGCAAACTGCTTTGAAAGGATTTTCATTCGGATTTTATATGAGTTATTCGAATTCTTAAGTTCGTATTCGGATCTTATAATCCTTTGTACACTGGATTATCTCTTTAAGCACAAAGCTTTTGTAATTCCTTTATAAATATCAAAAGTCTCACAAGTTACGTTCTCGATTCCCTAACTTAACTACAGCATTTTCTCTGAGTGCTCTGATGAAATTTTTAAGCCTAGTTCATACCTGTTTCTGGGTTGAGTTGAAGAAAATGATCCAGGTCCATACGACATGAGTAAATTTTCTTCCCGAGCACTCCTCACAGTTGATCTGGTTATGCGATTCTCTTTTTTGTATAAGCATGCTTCCTGGAGTGAGCAACTGAGTGTCTCTTTGTATGCATTTCCGCAAAATATTGTGGATGGCTTACTGCTCGTTTAGCTGTAACAGTTGTTTTGTGGAGTTGGTTGTTGTTCGAATCCTTGTTGACAGATGTGTGCAGATCGGCAATCAATCAATCTTGTGAAACTGTAGAAATGAAATAAAAACAAGAAATGTTATTTCTATGTAGTTGGTTACCGTTTCTGCGCGGTTTCAAAAACAGTACATTTAAATTTCACCGCAGCTCCCGCAAAAACTAAAATCCATACAAAAGTATTTCCTAATGTCACTTAAAGTATCCTAGTAGGAAATGCTGACGTCAGCGAATTATGCTACCGATGTCACAGCTGTCGGTAAACATAAAAAATGTTAAAATGTTTGGCACAGTGCTGCCAATATTTACAATTTATATATTGTGCTACACTAACTATTTTACAGAGACCCTGACCAGTCACATTACTTAAATCAATTACACTCAATTCTGTTTTTACACGGAAATTGGTTCCAGGAAAAACCGTGTTAAAAAAAACGTGTAAACAAAGACATTATTCGTATGCAAAATACGTGATTGGTTCCTTATCTCTAAAACCTATAGAAATTAGTGAAAAACAAGGAACTTTTAAGAACAGCTATTCAGGTTTATTTTATTAAATCACATATATAATGTGTTTTTACACAAGCATAGTTATTAAACAAAACAACATAGTTCAGAAAATATTAACACATTCTAGTTGCTGTCACAAATAAATTTGCTTGTATGCACTAAAAGGGAATTCCCCTATATTTGTGCTATTTACAATTGCACTGACCAGTAAATTTGCTTGTATCCACGAAAGGGGAATTCCCCCAATTTGTTATATGAATATATTTCGCAAAAATTAAATTTTACCAAAAAAACTTAAGCCCAAACACTTTGAATCGTGCTAAATGGAATAAAATCGTGTAAAAAAATTTAAAATTTGTTTATTTTCAAACCGTGTTATATCAAAACCGTGTAAAAACAGAATTGAGTGTACTTGTATTCTGTCATGTATGAGATAATTTCCAGGGGGGGGGGATTGTATTGTATTACAATTCATACTCGTAATTGCAGATGGATACAGATTTCTATATGTCATTCTTCTTTTTCCGAATTAAAGACATGATTCGAGCTACTCAATACGAAAGAATTCTGCATAAGCATGGTTTTAACTATCGAACAATCCTCATTCTGATCCTAGAGATTGCTTTTGATGAGTTGATTCACTTCAATCGGGTATTTAATTCTGGGAACTACAACTCACTGCACTGAAATTTGAAGCTGTGAGGTGTTGTTGGTGTGGGGACTTGGCATTTACGTCTCAAAAATGAATAATTATTTTTTAATTCAATAACAAAGAAACAAATAAAGCGCTTCGCTTTGATCGCCTAACAATGCATGCCACAACAGAGCGACTTACGAAATCTCTCCTCTGCAAACACAGAAATTGTTGTGGTTTGAATGAGGCAGTTGGAGCTCATACTTAACTCACGATTTGTAAACAACAGCTAAGAAACACCAGCACCAGCACCAGCAACAGCAGCAGCACAGACGCAATGACGGTTCAGCTTCATCAGCAGCATATTCGAGAGCCAAGTGGCCCCGACGCTAGTGTAGATAACGACATACTCGTATGTACAGACATATATTACGGAGGATTCTAAAAGAGTTGAACCACTATTAATTGCGTTCCACAAGTTCACTCTTACAACGAATCCGTTAAAGTTGAAAATGTATTGAATATAGATTATATATGGGTACATATGTACATGTGTCTGTACAGCACAAAAGAATCAACTGAATACTATTGAAATAGCTCGTGTCAAAAGGCTTTGATCCATTAATCAATGCCCAAAATATGTAAGAAAGCATATTAAATACCACCTTTCGAATAAAACTGTTGTGTAAATATACGAGGTGTGATCAAAAAAGACGGTCAATAATTTTGTTTCGAGCAAAGTAATAAATTTTGAAAAGCAAGTTGTTGCGGGAGGGGGCGGGGGGCGGGTTGGTGGGTAAAGAAGAAAAGAAGTTAGTACTACGTAATGAGACGCATATTAGACACTTTCGAGGGATTTACCAGGAATACCGTGTTGTTTCGTACTCCCTATCAAGAAATGGACACGGTGCCCAAAATGTCAACAAGAGGTTGGCCGTTGAGGGCATTCGAACAGTCAGATTTAGCAGCAGAAGTTACATTAGTTGTTGCATTTAAGCCATTGTATTCAAACCTTATAGAATTCTCTAAACTTAGTATACGAATTACGTAACACTCCGGCTTCTCATTCCGTCTGGCGTGGTCATTAACGTGGTCGGCACATGCTTGCGCCTTGCACCTTGCATCGCACGATCTCGCAATGAATCGCTTCGGAACTTCAAACCGAAAAAGATTTTAATCTCTTCATCACATCGTATAATTCTAAATGTCACTACAATGCTACCTTGGAACATCTTAATTCTGGTCTGGCTTGTTCCCATCCCGAACACAAACAAATCGAAAGAAAATTATGCTTTAATAAGGTTTGAGAACAAGAAAACATCAAAGCCGCACGATGTGATCAGGTGCCCAGCGGCGTGCACGGCACAATCCTGCACTCAAAGGAACGACGGACGATTTGTCCATTCGTTCATTTGCATATTGCATCCCATCAAATCAAACAAATCCCATTCGACGTCATGCGGTTTACCAGTCACTTCGCGCCTTGCCTGTGTACCTCGGAATCGCTGGAATCGCTGGTCTTGGGCCCGAATCAAGGTTTTCATTCGCAGTAAGCTAGAAGTTCTTATAAGCTCTCTAAGATGGAATAAATCCCACAACTCAAAGCACCGAAAACGTGAGGACCCAGCGTTGACTCTAAGCTGCAGCGCGTCTCTTTGCCAATTTCGTGTCTGTCTTACGTCTACACCGACGACGGCTGTTCTGCGGGCTCCTTAATATTTATTTGAAGCTTTTTCCGTACAGATACGATATTATTAAAATTCCATAATGACTATAGGCTTCCCATTTCGGGCCAGAATCATAATTATGCCTCTTAATACAAATGGTGACATGGCTCAGTTTATTTTGATTGTGGTTGAAACATCTTATGATTGGCTTTACGCTGAGGCTTGGTAGAGTCTGGTGTTTGTGCTCGTGTTGGTGTGTATACACATTTGCCGTAATAATTATGGCGAAGTTCTCTTCACCTCGGTCTCAAGAATGCATTCCTGTCCTGCAACAAACTGGTTCGGACACTTCTTAGTGCGTTAATCCATGTGTTGTCAACTTCATTAGGCGATAAGCGCGCCGACACATTGCATCGCGGTGCAGCTCTTTCCCGCTCCGATGGTGCCGTACCTAAAGCGGCATGTTTTTATGTTGGAGGAAAAATAGTCTCCAATTGGACTTTCATAACCTATAAAGTATTTTTGATTGCCAGATATTAGCCGTTAAAAATGGTGGCAACATTTCCCACAGACGCGAGGCAAAGATAAAGTCCATCGAGTTCATGCCAAGTTCATAGCCAAGAGGTTTTCGCGACGGCCTCCTGAATTAATTTCTGCTTCAGGTATTCTGCAGTGGCGAATTTGTTTCTGCACCCTGTAAGCAGCGTGCGAGTGCAGCTTATTTATCGAATCGCTCGTTCCGATGCCGTAAATGGCAGCAGAAGCAACAGCCACAGCAGCAGCAGCAGCGGCAACAGTCAAGTGTGTAATTCGAGATATTCTCTTAATTCAGTATCTTAATTTATTTAACAACAGAAGCGCACCACAGACCGAACTGAACGCCTCGAGACCAAACAAAGAAGAATATCGCGTCCTGGCTCCCGTATTCAGATCTCTGGTTGTTGCTATAGGAATAGGAAAAACGAAGCCCAACAGGAGCAGATAGTTTAGGCGAATAAAAGTTCAGATGAACAGGATGCGCTGCAGAATAAAGGGCTCTAAAAACAATTCAGTTTCGGGTTCAAACAATATAAGAGGGTAATTATGGTTAGGAAATATCGTATCCGTTATCGCTGTTTCTCCAAAAACCGTATTATTTTGTTCTTCGACTGGCTCCAAGTATTCGGCGTCATTACGTTTATTTATGTACTTATTAAGTTTATTTGTTTACGTTTCGCTTACGTTATCGAGTGAAGCTTTGTTACTTAAAAGAGAGCTTACCAAGGTAAGCAACTAATTACAACTCTATCTGCTACATAATTACTATATAATTAATCGGTATTTGTATTTTTTATGCTTTGTCAACATGGATCATTTGAAGGAATGTTTCAAATTCACTATTATCTATTATTATATTCATATTCGATGATATATTTTATATATCTATAATGTATTTCAGTAAATTATTGCATTTGTCTTGGCTACTTAATCATAGGTTTCCATAAATATTCAGTGATCAATCTTAAAGTAGGCTAAACCTCAATAGATGAGACATCATGTGACATTTTTACTAACGAACTGAGCTCTCGCTGATAGGTACAAATTAGCAATATCCTCATTTGTTAATTCCAATAACATCAGCGTAATAGCGTCTTATACAAGTACTCTTTTGAATATAAATGCTATCGTGCGTAAATATTTATTACAATGTTACCAATACAGATGCTTCAAACATGCTTTTTGCAGAGACTTAACTGCGTAAACACGGTCATGTCCGGGTCCAAACAATTATATCGGGTTACAATCACAGATAAGCTGTGCAAATAATCGACGAAGCAAGGACGGTTGACGGCTTTCCATATTCAGGATAACAATGTGTTCCAACAATATATAATTTTGTAACGATTTTCTAATTTTCATTACTCTAAAACAACAACAAACAACCCTTATTTTGTTAAAACGGAGTGTTGTTTGCAACTGGTACTCGTATCTTTGAAATCGGTAGAAACGGAGTCGCAAATGTAACAAAATGCGGCATTATGGCATGAATGGTCGAGTCACCTTTCGAATCTGGGATTTGCCAGTGAATCAATGCGCTTAGCTGCGTACAAACATCTTAAGTTGTATACAAATTTATGAGAATATTGAGAAATTAGAGGGCTTTGAAATGCGATACTCTCGGCGAATCGAAGTTGAACATATGGAAGTATTGTGATATTTACGTAGGAACTCAAAGGGATGTGGCAGAGTGGAACGCTTGCGCCATTCGAAATAGTCAATTACATAATTTTAGGCATCTCTAAATTATGCTTGATGTTGAACAACCTAAAGTGGCTATTCTATTGTAGATTGGCATTATTAAAGGATTCCAAGTGCAAAGCATAAATAATTTTATAGGAATTTGGCTGGTTTGCCGTGAACAGCTGTTGAAGGATTCCGCATGGTTGGACTTATGACGTTGTAGAGCTTCGCAGTCGTAATTCACCGCAAGTTCTAAACCCCAACCCGCGGTCAGAGCGACCTGATCCGCTTATAATAGGATTACGTTAAATGCGACACTCCACTGGGGACGCGTTGCCCATTAAGTGTTACTCAGCGACACGCAAAATTGCCAATTGACACCCGATTGACATACGGAGACGACTGTCGCTCGCGTTGGTAGAGGAATCCGTTAGTGTTCAGCCCTGTCTGATTGCCTGGGACCGAATGGAAGATCCGAATCAGGTTGTTAGGTCGTGCGTAGAGGGGGAAGGCCAGCACAATATCATATGAGTCTTAATGCTGCTTGTGTGCACAGTTAACCTCTTTCGTTGAAATTTGAAAAGAAACATGAGGTCGGTTTATTAGTGCTTCTACAAAAATCATAAATAATACATATTTTGTGCCGTCGTTTGTCTGATGGCTAAATTCGATCGCGTTTCCATGGTTCTGAACTCTTAGCTGAACCCTTATTCATATGAAGCGATTGATGAACTTTATAAAAGTGACAAGGAAATATGCACTAAATTTAAACACGTTTCATTATACTTGTAAACGTTATGTTATATGTTTGGCAAACGGTTCGCTTTTCAAGGCCGATCTGGTAGAAATGACTTTAAAAGCAATGCTCGTCTTTAAGCTCCAACGCAGGAATTATTTATTTTCGCGCGCGCACTCTTTTTCCACTCTTCTTATTTTGAGCACAATTATTGAATCTTCGCGAAACCGTGCCGATGACTTTCCAATAAATACTGGTACTTACGCAGAGCTTCAAAAATCTTAATTAACTTTTCAATCCTTAAATAATGAATGATCAACGCTTCTGAGGCGACACGCTGCGATCCTTTTTATCACATTTTCTGTGCTGGAAATTGTATTTGGTATTTTTTTTGGATTGCTCTTTTTCTGGAAGTTTACGTTCGTGAATGTCTCTGATCTCGATTTACGAGTTATGATTTTCGCTTGCGTAGCTCGCTCTGCACGTCTGCCAGTTTGTTGTTGAGCATCCAAAATAAGGATATATTTCATTTTTACGGAATCGACAACTGCAAGTTTCGTCCAGCGGAGTTAAATAGGAACCCACCTTTGTGTGGCTAACATGGATACCTTATTTCTTTCGCAGCTAACTTTGTGGGTTTTGCTAAACTTATCATAGAGCGGTTGAGGACTCGGTAGGAAGAGGAAAAGGGTTGGCTAAGACAGCAGGTGGTTCAAGTGTTTACACGCGAATTTGCACTCTCATTCGTTTGTAGTGTTCAAGAGCGGAGTTCGAAACGTTCAAAAATTAGACTCGGTCAAACGTCTTCACTCCCAACTGGACTTTGGGTTGCTTGGTCCACTCAGCAGAAGTTGTAAACACTCAGATATGCAGTAATACAAAGTAAAACTAGTTCTAATACTGTATTTCGACCAATCCCGGGCACAGAGGTTCACTAATAGAAATGGTTGTACATCTAAATATAAAGGGTACTCATGGTAATGGGAATAGATTTAGTAAGTAGTGTGTATAAACTGCGTGAAGAAAGAATTGTTCTTTGAGTCTTCGAAGTTGTTGGCAAACTAGCTTCTAATTTCGAAAGCGAGATTTTCGAAAATGTTGCGAAGAAGCACGGTCGGGTTGATCGATTCTCGAAATTTAATAACATTTCGATGTTTCCGATTTAGCCGCATCCAGATTTGCTATTTTTTCCTTGGAAGCATGTTTGTTAAATATTTTGATCCTAGAACAACAAATGCTGCTGTCGTTCGTCCTCGTCAGCTGCTGCTAAAACGTTGATGAAATGCGCAAACAACAGCGCGCCGCCGCACCTCGTTAAATTCCAACAATTAATACGGAATGTCTTAATTCACGGTATGCCAGTATGAGTGTGTACGAGTATATGTGCCGATGCATGATCCGAAGGCAAACAAATTAACACACCCGTACCTCTCGCTGTGGAAGTCAATAGCGCGTAACAACGATCCGTGTAATGCGCTCACTCGAAAACAACCACTGGCACAGAGTAAGCGGAGCCCCTGACGACTGCGGTTCGCAATTTTTTGGTTAGATTAAGACGCATCAGGAGGCTGAAGTCCTGCAAATGATAGGCGAACGTACGGTTCCGCTGCTGCATGTAGCCGAATCACAACAATAACAAGCAGAAACAACATAAACAAAATAACAACAACATCGACTACTACAGCTATTAAGTGCATTACTAGATGTTACTGTATGTGCCACACCACAGTCGAAAGACACCGGTATTAGGGTGCGAAATCCCAGAAATTATTACTTATATTCAGTTAAATCTGGTCCCGGGGTTGATGCGGCAGCAACCGGAGTGATGATGATGGTTGTGCGGATCTCGTAAATGCGAAAACAAGGACTCCGGACATACGGCAACAATAATCCATGAATGTAAACACGGCGCTGCATTCGATGGGGTGAAAACGCAGAACTATAAAAGCGTAACTGATTTTGTATTATAAACACAAATAAATAAAGAAACGGCGAGCCAGTGCGCGAACGAGACGATGATGGCGACGTTTATGGAGGGAAAGGAACGAATAAATGCGGTTCCTGAAATAATGGCTGCGACGACAGGCACTAAATGTCTGACAAAGGGTGCTGCTGTTGGTGCTGCCCATAATTGGGACTGGCGTTCTCCATTACATTAACCCTCTAACGTCTCTGCGGCTGTCTGTGATTGCGTTCGTTCGTTCGTTTATTCATTTGTTCATTTGTTTCCTGCACCCTGTCCCCTTCTGCCAGCCTGATGCAGCACAAAGACGTTCCGCCAAACATATCCATGTGTTAAATATGGGAGTGTCCTTGTCATTTGTGGAAATGCTCCTGAATGCTCTGGCTTTAATGCGATTTGGGACTGTGTTGCAGCCGCGCTCTGCTGTGTTCTTCTTGTGTCATGAGAACAAATATGACAATAAATGAAATTAATATATCTCGAACACGTTGTTGCAATGTTACGCTCCCTACGAGCGTCGACAGTTAGCAACATTTATCCGATAAATATTCAAAAGTGTTTTCATGATTTATTTGTCCTTAGAAGCTGAAAGTGCCTCGACGCAGAGCCCGCAAACTCGTACAGATGGATTAATCTGATAACGAAACTATCGCAGAAACCAACTGAGTAGTTTTGGGTGCACTAAATTAACAAAAACACAATCCGAAAAATGCCCTCATTTTTCACTTTATACGCTGATATGTTTGAGGAGGGTATCTACGAAGCTTCCGCCCAGCTTCCAATAAAACATCCTATAACTCAGTCAGAACCAAAATCCAATGAACACTCATAATGTTACTGGACATCTATGCGACTAAGCAAACATGAACATTGGCATGTTTGCAGGGAATTGGCCAGAATCGGAGAGCAAAAGTGTGGTCGAAGAAACACGATCACGCATTATTTTGGGCACACTTAAAAAAATAACCGTTTGCCGAAGTTATTCTTGAATTCCTTTCCTAACTTGTATCCTATATTGTAGTCAATGAGGCATGGCTATTCCGATGAACGATGGGTTTAAAATTTAAACCCATTTATTTAAAATTTAATATATCCGAACACTGCTTTTAGTACGCGGGAAATTTCAAAAACTATGAATCCCAAAAGCGAGAATCGGGTTTTTTGATTATAATTTCAAATTGGAGTTGTTAAAACACCCTGTTTTATGTGATTCCAGTTCGTTTAAGCGATGTTCGTTGCACACTTCTTTCTATTGCTTAGAAGGCTTTGATCCAACCCAGGCAACCAGAGAAGCGCCGACGAAACCTTATTTCATCCGACAAACGGATTCGGCAATATCTGCAGACCGAATTTTGTTGACGCGTCCGCAGGTTCGACCGCAGTTGAATTCAAAATTAATTTGAGATCAAATTACGAAAATATTTTGCTCAAAGCTATTAGTTAATTCTTGTTAATTAACACATCTTATGCTCGAACCGACGAAATCTCTGTTGACAGTCCAGAGAATGGCTGCTTTAAAGGCACTAAAACCTTAATTCGAATCCACAAGTGAACGGAACTGAATATAATTCTGGCAAAGTTCGCAGATGCTGACATTGATGATACGCAAGATGTGATGATGTTAGAACTGACTGGCTTGGCTGCGTCTTCTCTCTTCAGTTGCCCTTAGTTTCCGGAGCAATTCGTCTTCAAACTACTTAATTAATTCAATGGGGGTCAAGTGATAAATATTTTGACCCTCAACTTACAAGTGCTGTCCAACTCGTCCAGCTCCAGCGCATTAGCAATGCATGATTCCGATACGAGTCGAGTTTTCTCGAAGTTGGACAAGACCCAAGTGGATGGTTCATGCATAGCAATTTCTTTATATTAATAGTTCTATTATAATTTCCTAAAATCGTATACATTTATTATTTGCTTTAATTTTTTGTTTTTTTTTGTTGTGTTCATTTAACATATTAAATTCTTCAAAATCGAACAACATTTTTTGACTTCTGCTTGAAGCAGTTATCAGTGAAAATCCATTCCGAGGAATGGATGCTCTTGGAATACTCTAATAAAAATTCAGTTCCCAAATAATCCCTTTAGTCCAAATAAGTACAAGTTTTCGCCGGCAAAAGAGACACTGGTTTGTGTGGCTCCCTTGTCCGCCCGTCGTGGACGCCCGCCTCACACTCATTGGATTAATTGAATGAAGAGCGCTCTAAACGGGAAGTTGAACTCATGATGGCGAAGATTTCATTTAATTGTACCAACAATTGATGAAGCGATTCAATGATCTGCTTTTCTAGATTGATGGTGTGTGGGCTGTTTAGTCTGACTTTTGAATTCTCCATGATTCTCCAACGAAGTCAGCGTAATCACTTCTGAAATCCTGCCTAAGATGTCCGTTCAGTTATTGCACTGAGTGTGTGTGATTGTATTGCGTCCTGCTCCCGCTGGTGAGAGCCACTTGGTAACATGAGGCTGAAGTGGCCAAGTGTACAGGCGATTGATGAACTATTACGTACATACATACACTCGAGATGCGTGCGAGTCCTCAAAGTGCTTTGGGAACAACCAGGTCCTTACAGCAGTTTTCACAGTTTCTCACAGCCAACGAATCGTGAAAGTCACCCTCAAGATCCATAAGCTGTACTTCAAGTTGGTCATTGCATGCGATCACTGGCGGATATGTGTTGGCTTCATCTTGACTTCATTAGGAGTCAGTCAGTCGGAATCAATGACTTCACTTACTAGTTTCCCGTCAGTTAATATTGACGGCTACCGCGAACAGAATTCTCTGCTGCAGCCTAATTTTCACACAGATTCTTTTGTCCCTAATTGCAATCTGGCGATTTCGCAATGCGCCGGTCTCCAACACCATTACGCCAATATTATTTGTTATGTCGATTTTCTAAGTAGTGCAGATGTATATTCTTATGTATTTCTGGGAAAATTCAAATTCGTACTCGAACACAGCCGCACTTTGGCCCGGAAATTTGTTGTCGGTCCACGTCGAACGGAAGTGCTGCACGGATGATGAAGTGTTATTTGATTCAGAAGAGTGTAATCTTTTATCTTAGGAAGTACGCGAAGGAACAAGTTGAAGGATTAAACGTAAACTTAGTTGTGTGTCGTCATGAGTTGTTCTTGAATTTCAACAACGATTAACAACAACTGAGGTTAAGGTTGTGAACTAGATTCATTTATATAAGACAGATCAGCAACCGCAGATTAAGGTTACCAAAGTGCAGTACGGTGGTGTAAAGTTACGCATTATTAGCTCAGATTGCGGCCTAATAATGAGCAGTGATTACAAAAGAATCCTCTGCCACAGAAGCACAATTTTCGCTCTTGTTTCATAGTAACTCTAATGGCATGTTTCGATTCTCCAACATTCTCCATCTTCTCAATAGTTTGGAAGACATCTTTGATGTGATCGATATGAGATTTTGTTAGCAATCTTTATTAGGCAAAGAAAAAGTTTGAAGGAATAAAGTTTATTATATGAATTTACTTATTATTTAATTATTATATCGTATTCATTTATTTATTAGACTTATTTACGTTAGTATTTGCAACTCACGAACTCCAATCTATCTTAAATGGCGTCTGTGTGTTGCAGTATAGTTGCAGTGGATAGTGTCCAGTGTTAATATTGTGTGCGGTGTCTTAATTAATGAAATCAAATTCAGAAGGATTATCAAAGGTACTACGAAGCGCTGATAGCATAGCAACTTTCATGGCTGGTTTCGCTTGTTGTTGAGCTGTTGATTACGAAACGGAAGGTGTTCGAATTTACTAACAGGCAACAATAAGAGAACCATTCGGCGAAGAAATGATGGCGGTAATTTCGTAATTAAATGTTGCAGATGTTGGCTAAACTCTTGAAAAGTAAAACATAATAATTTCTTGAGCATGACTTTTGTTGTTTTGTTAATAGAGGAACACGGACTGAAGTCGCACAACTATGAGAGGCATAAACAATTGATGAATTTGTAAACAATAGCTGGGTGCACAAACCATTCATGAGCATGAAAAACAACATTTTTTAAATTATAGCGTGCATCGATATTCAACAAGCCGCAACTAAAAGATCGCTATTCCACAATTACATACAAACACAACAAAGGGCAACCCTAATGACGATAATTGCGTTCTCCGTAAGACGGTTTTCATTGTTGTCGCCGGCCATTGCTCGCTCGGCCTGCATTTGTGTGCGTGCTCGAACGAATGCATACATTAGCACCTGATCCAAATCGGATCCGCGGTCTGTAGTGCCGCGGTTTCTTTTGACACTGAAGGTGCCGAGTCGCTTTGTTAAGATTGTGGATTGACTTTGTTATGGAAAATAGTCTCCAAATTTCGCCTCTGGCCGCACTGTGTGCTAGTGAGTGGTGGTTGCTGCTTTACCTCAATTACGTTCCGAAGCCGTTCCATACCACGCAACGGGTCAACGATGGCTTTCAAGCCAGCAGAAATGGTAGGAGTGATTCTCTAAAGGCTGCAGTGAGGGTGTCAACTTCTGCTGACACACTTCGATCAAAAATTGTTCGATTTTAGTTGTTTTGAACACCTTTCTTTGAATGTATATAGAACACATCTTCCACCGAATATTTTCTGTTCAAATTCTAGCAGCTAGATAGTGATACTATTATTTGAGGGTTCGTTGTAAGCGGAGCAAGTATCATGCTTTATTTCTGATATCACTCGCTCTGTGAAGCGTCCTCCTAATTCCGAGGAACCGAAGATGATATTCACGGATCGACCTACAGACAGATAAATAAATAAATTCGCTTTGATTTAATAATGAGCGCATAATTGGCAAGTTGAATGGAATTGTGTTGCCCGCAAACACGATTCTAAAGTACAACATATGACGACTTGAAGAAAACTAAATTAACTGAATTGAATAAACGAGGAGCTTCGCAGTGACCGTACGTACGTGACTTGACATCTCAGATCTTGCAATGTGTATAAATAATTCTCTCAGACGCTAAATTGAAATGTGCAACGGAGGAATGACAGCAAAATTGGAAACGTACCCCGGTTCATATGCCATTCATTGTGCTTAAGCAGCTCGTTGTTTCCATTTCAGATTTCAGAAACCAATATTAGTATTAAGTAACTGAAGCTGTTCAGATCCGATCCGATGTCTGGCAGCAGTTCCACTCCGTAACCGAACAAATTCTTTGTGGAATTTAGGGAAAATTCTTGGGTGCTTAGGGCACCCACATAATGCTTGATTGAGAGTCTTCGTTCGCCAACAGCAATCGAGAGTGACCGAAAGTGAATCGAGTTGGAGTTCCGATACTTACAATCGTTTCTAATTCTGGGTTGTGGTTTGTGCTGAATTGCGACCGAAACAAAACGATTACCAAACCAAACATTTGATTATGTGCACTTGTTTCACTCAACTCCGTCGCCTGGAAGTGTCAGGGGCCGGGCGTCAAATGCTGGTCTATGGAATAAACGGGGACGAAAAAAAGAAGTGTTTTTAATACACCGCGGCGTGTGTGCGACATGCGCTCGTCTATGTTGGATGTGAGGCGACCGAATTTTATCACTCGCGTCATCAACTCGTAAGGGAACACCCTCATACCACTCGACGAGGGATCTGCGCGAGTGTCGTTTATTAAGGATTTCCTGTAAACTGAGATTAAACGACTTGTCGCGAAAGCGAATTCATTCGAGCACTAGCAGTTCAATAAGTCGCTTTATGCTCACAGCTTGAGAAAGAAAAGACTTAAATTCATATTCACAAATAAATACAATCTTTATTCACGCTGTATTCCGTTTGTTAGCGCCGAAATTTAAATAAATGGTTTATTAAGTTCGAATTAATATTAGGTCTAAACTAGTTTTAGCTTTATATACGAGTATATGTACAAATACTATGCAACATTAACTAACTTGCGTCTTTTTGATTTCTTCTAATTAGGTAGCTTTAAGTTCTTAATGCTCGTTCTTTGTTGCATTTGCTAAACTAGTGGCTTTATCTACAATATCTTAATTAATCCTTAGCTAAATATTTACATGGCTTCAATTTTCAAATTAAATCTTTGACAATGGACAATGGGACATAGTGAAGTTTTCTTGTTAACGCTGCAATAGAATAAAAATCTCATTTCTATTTAATGCGAGTAGATGATGTAGCAAATGAAAGCCAGAAGCACTGTCAAATGAATGAGTATCAGGTGCAATTAAAGCTAAATTTTTAAGTGTAAAATAAATAAACAGCTTTTAAATCCGTTGTGGGTAGCTTGAAGTGAAAAGAATCAATTCAGTTAATGGATTGTATGCTTTTCCTACAATTTGATTATCTTACAGTTTGAAAATCTCAAATAATCCAATTATTTTGCGTATTGCAGAACTTGTGTTCTGTTGCAGAAATACAATAACTGCTCCATGTCCAAACATAGCATGGACGTCACGAAACCGATCCTAAATTCTATGCATACGTGTATCACGGTATTCTTGCGACGTAGCTCTGCTCTCCACCAAATGACGCCATCTGGTTGTCGCTTGAGGAATACTGTGTTTATCGAAAGCCGACGCCCGAAGGGTCTTAGCCGGCATTCCGCTCGACACTTCGGTGTCGCCCGGTGAGCCCGGTTATTTCAGCTGTGCCGGGACACGACTGTGACTGGCTTGAGAATTGGTGACGCGGCCGTCGTGGAAGCAGTCGGCGAAATGGACTCGTTGGGAGAATGCGCTTGGCCGAGATGTGTCCCTAATAATGGCGGCTGCGCGAGGTTGCTGGGCATGTGATGCGCAAGATGGGGCTGGTGGTTACTTGAGAGGTGTTGCTGGCGTTGGTGTGCTGCGATGGCAGCAGCTGCTGCATGTTGTTGCAGAAGTTGCTGATACTGAAGCCGTTGATAGAGTTCGGCAGTAGGAAGCGGTGAGGAACTGGGGTGCCCTTGATGTGACATCGCATTGGCGGCTAGCAATCTCTCCATGTTGTTGTAGTTAGCCGCAGCCAGCGATGCGGGGTTGGGAGGACCTGGAAATTGCATAGGTAATCCCAGTGGAGGGGTCTTTGGCACAAACGGATGGTAGCGACTGTACATGCTGGCCAAGAGGCTTGGCGTGTTGACGGCTGTTGCGTTTGTCGGTTGCGGATACAGGAACTGGCCGAACTGCGGGTAGCCCAGTCCCGGGAAAATGGGGCCGATGAGAGAGCGTTTGAAGGCGGCTAGGCGCGACCGTGAGGCGGCTGTCGTGCGCCGCCGCAGCTTGCCAGTCGAGCCGCCGATGAAGACATCTTCTGCCGACGGATCCAGCATCCAATAGTTGCCCTTGCCAGGATCATCGTAGTGACGTGGCACCTTGACGAAGCACTTGTTCAAACTGAGATTGTGGCGTATGGAGTTCTGCCAGCCCTGCTTGTTGTCGCGGTAATACGGGAAGTTAGTCATGATGTATTCGTAGATGCCGTTTAGGGTCAGCCGCTTCTCCTGGCTCTGTCTGATCGCCATCATTATCAGAGCGTTGTAACTGTAGGGTGGTTTTTCGTTGCCTTTCTTGTCCTTGATCGGCTTATCGTCTGCTTTTGGATCAGCGCCATCGTCGCCTTCACCATCACCATCACCATCGCCATCGCCATCGCCATCGTCGTCATCATCTCCATCCGCATCAACGTCCGCTTCCATGTCCACGTCGTCCGCCTCGCTTTCAGCACCCACTTCGTTGTCGTTATGGTGACTTCGTCGCTTCGGACCTTCGACGCTGATCGTGCTGACCTCACTGCCTTCGGTGGGCGGCGGGGGAGACATGCTGGTGACGTCCAGATCAGAGTCGGCATCGGTGGCATCATGTTCTTCGGAATCCAGCGGCGACTGGCAGTTCCTGGTTGGCGGCGAATGTGCGTTCCTGGCGTACTTCTCGTCGTCGCGATCCTCCACAGTTTCTGGCAGAATGGAATTGATGGAGAAGCTCGACTTCAGGTGGGGCGTTCGGGCCATTTCGAGCAGTGGTGAGTGATGCAGCGCGGTGTGCTGCTGATGCTTGATGGTGTTTAGATCGTGTTGAAGTGTGAATCCTTTCTGTTGTTCGCTGATCTCGTCCGCTGTAAGCACTTCTTCAGCTTTAACCATGATTTTTCAAAACTCAACACTAAACATCTACTCGTATTTTTTAATTTCGAGAACTGAGATTTCACTGCGCGCACACCGATTTCAGCGCATCCGGTTCTGTAATATCGCGATTCGATCTGAATGATTTCTTAGTCCGCACGCGTTGCTAGCGCCGTGATTTTGTAGCTAGTGATTCTGTGCACCGTTTCGTATTCTTTACGTGCGACTCACATCCGCCGAGCTTCACCGATTTTTGTAGACTAAACCAGAGCGAGCAAAGATACACGTTCATCCACCGTTTGGAGAGTTCAAGTTATTTACCCGTCCATCACTCGCCGACCAATCGTCGCTGTGGAACGTGTTCAAGAGCAGCCGAGAGCCGACAATTCCTGTTGTCCTTGCCACAGTCGGGAGTGGCTTCTGTGGGCAATGAGTGCATCTGCTGTCATGAGTGCGGCGGCTCTGCGCTGTCACTTCCATGTTGTCGTTTTTGTTGTTTTGTTGTTTGTTTTGTTTGTGTTTTTCGTGCTTCCACTAACTGAGGTGATGTGCGGCTGCCGACCGACCCAAAGAGCGAGCGTTTCTAGTCCTCGCTAATGGGAAGTGACTGGATGCCGCATTGTTCTTGTTTGATGTTCATTTTACTCGTAGCTTTGGACGCCAGATCTACTTGCGTTATTTTCGGTCTCTGAGTCAAGCCGGCCCGCCGATTCGTGGTGCTCCGACTGGCTGCGGCGGCTGCTCTTCGATGCTCTTTTTGCCGTTCTCGAGTACTCGAATCTACTGGCAGCTGTTTACGTAACTTCGCTCTGGTTACTTTGCATTGGTGTTGATGTGGAGAGTTTGCCTTCTTCTGTTTCTGCCGAGCGTTGTTGTTGCGCTGCAGTGTAAATGTTTACGAGTGTTGCATATAATTTGTTGCCGAGTTTGCAAACTCTTGTGTCTGCGTTGGGTAAGCAAAAGCGAGGGGTCCGATGGAGGGGGAACAAGATGGCGGCCTCTGGATGGGAGGATTTCGGCGGCGCTCCTGATTATTAACACTTATTGGCTGCATGTTCTCGCAACGTGGGCGTGTTAGCCAGCCAGCGACCAGCAGCTGGTTGGCCGGTTGACTTTCAGGGCTGCGTTCCTCTGTTGTTGTGGTTTTTCGATTTAAGTAGATAGCGGAACTGCATGTGTTAATCCCTGGCGCTCTTTATTATAATTACTGTTCTTCTATCATGACACTCCACCTGCTTTAAACATCCAAGGCAAAAAATGCTCCTTGATTTGTTCCAATTTGGGTCTAATTTACACACACATCTAATCACACAAAAACAAGTACAAATCCATAATGGGCTGAACAGAAAAGATAATATCCTACGCAATCATCATATTGAACTTCAAAATCAGATCAGATCATTCGGCATCCGGTCCATCTTCGCCTCAACCTCGGGCGGAGATCACCAGGAGCCGCGTCGAAAGTGTGCAGGAGCTGTCGTGAAGCGACGTCTTCGCTTTGGATTTGATTGCAACATAACAAATGTTAGCATTCATTACAGATCGTGTTGTCCGGAGCGCTAATTGATTGTGTGATTCCGCAAATGAAGGACGGTTAATAATTCTGATCCCGGGTCCATTCAATAAGAAGCCACACAATAGAAGCGAGCTTCGCGTGTAGTCATCGCGTACAGTGCACAAGCAATTCTGTGTGTTGTGTGGATGTCTTTAATTAGTTTTGTTCATTATTTTGGCCTGTATTGACCCGATTTTCAATTAAGTTAATTTAGTTAAGGGGCAGCCGTTCCACGACCCCTGCCCCGAACGCACCGCGAATGAGTGCGAGCATGGACGCTGTCCGCATGCCCTCGTTGCTGCGTGGAATAGAAGCGCGTCCGAACCTGCGCCACTTATTGTTGGCCGCGATCCGCTTGCTTTGACCTCAGACCAGCATGAAGCGTCGACGCCTGATGAGCACGACGCAGCGTTATAAAGCAAGCAATTATAGCAACACGATGGATCCGAGGAACACTTTAGGGACCCGCACAAACGGGGGACTGCGCTGGCTCTTGAATGCAGTCTGGATGTTGATGGAAACTACATATTATTTGAAGTTGAGTAGATGCCATGCTAGTTCGCTAAAAGAGTCAATCTTCAAGAAAGAGCAGAAAGAGTTCCGTGTTGGACACTTGTTTCGATGGAGACATGGCTGGCTTTTCGTAGATTGAAAACAGCGGCAACGGCTGTTTTCGGCTGGTTTTATTTTGCCAACGCAGGACACGAAAGATACAAGTCAATGGTTGAATGTGCGTGTTTTCTCCGAAATTTGGCCAATTAAGTGCGCACATTGCTGTCTCTAAATTCGGGCCTGCACGCTGCGAGGATGAACTCCGCCATTTAACCCTTTCGACACTCGACGCTCGCCTTCGCCTACTTCAATTAATCCCGGCGAAAAGTTTTCAAATATTTGTGCGGATAAGCGCAGCGCCTTCGGTGCGCCGTGAGCGGCGGCTTCCTGGAAGTTGTTTGTCTTCAAGGACTTCCTTTATTTACATGTTTCCTCACATGCAGATTAATTTTCTTCGGCTCTAAGTTGCTCGATCTTCTACTTAATCCTCGTACCGCGGCGGCTTACGCAGAGCTGCACTGCTATTTACGCATCCCACGAACGTGCAACTACTCGCATCCAGATACGTGTTGTCGCAGGGGATGCCTCAATCCCTGGCAAATGACTGTTTGTCGCTAGCAAAACAAAGCGGAAGGTTTGGCCAATTTGGCGAAAGTAGCTACCGTGTGGCGGCATGTAAATGCTTCAGGATGTTCCCGGCACACAGCGAACGGACGGAGACGGACGGGAGAAAGAGAGGGAGAGAGGGAGAGAGCGGACTAAGCGGCAATAAAACCTGCGTCAAAAACTAATCGTGTGGTTGACACACCATCGAGTTTGTGTAAATAAACCTCGATTCTCCGAAAGGATGAGGCCAATTCGAAGCGTAGCCAGCGCCTCAAAGGGTTGAACCTGGAAAGAGTTGGATTTGAGGCGAGAAACGCTTGTATTGAAGTCATATTGTATGAAAGAGTTTTGAACGAAGCCCAACAATACTAGGTTTATTATTACAATTTAATCCACTCGATGCTCAGAGTAAACACACGAAGCAAATATGAGTTCAAGAGAAAAATAACTCTTTCTGCTCCTTCTTTGTTCTTTCGATTGAGTCCTACGTATATGTAGATAATTTTTAATAATGTAAGTGAACACTTCCACTTGGATCGAATACTACAGAATTCGCGAAAGAATCCTTTTCCTGCTGGTGAAGACTGGAACATAAAACAGTGAGATTCGCGGATTGAAGAAGTGCCGTGATGCGTGAGAAGATGCATTAAAGCCACATGGAATGCAACAACAAACTACTTAGACTGATGATAATCCACAAACATGGTGGGCGGATCCGAAGCCGTTATGCATCCTTTCCGTGGATTGTTAATAAGATCAGAAGATGCGAGCATATCAGGTAAAGAAACTATATGTCACTAAATATTCCAATTTAGTAAGATTCGGCTAAGGAATTAATTCCATGTCCACCGAGTTCCGTATTCTGATCCTTTGCCCATGAAAATGCGAAATGCTGAACCGAAAGTTTGTACAACTTAACAATTGAACTCATTACTGAGCATCATGAAAGAGAAAAGAAGGATAATTTAACTGCCTTCCCTTTTCCCCGTTTCGTTCTGAGGTACATACACTTTCCGGGCTCGTTTTAATGGCAAGGATAGGAGAATCTTAAGGAAAATGCAATATTTACACACAACACGCAGCAGCTGAGTATATAGAGATATAGACTCTATATTATAGAGCATAGATTCGAAAGAAACTCCTTTTTTATTCATCTTTCTTAATCCACAGAAGAAGGCTTAACTATTTAAGGAAATCGCAGTTCTCGCCAACATCCTAAGCCACATGGCTGGAAAGTGTATCGGCAATGCGCTTCGTGCTTCGAAGTATCCATCGCCGCCATAGCAACGCAGTCGTGAGCGCATCTGCAAGTCCTTGGAACCGTGAGGCTGCTGGTCGATGCTCTTTCGACATCATAATCTGCGCACTTAACCCCGGTAATAAGATAAGTTGCTTAGGCTGAGATGCTTGTTATCTTTGCAAATTGTATAAAAGCATTTCGAGCACGTAAGCCAATTCAATCCAGAGCAGATCACAGCCAAGGAGACGCAAACCTTGCGGCGGACTGCTGATCAGAATTAAAGCCGTCTTTGGGAAGCAAGCCGGAGCAGGACGATCGTGTGGTTGTCTATTGTGCACTTTTAGCTCTCGCAAATGCGGTTGTCTATCCGCAAACAATTCCGCACGGACCTGGCATGTCCCACGACGGCAAACACAAAGCCTACTCTGGATAATAGCATGAGGAAGAACTGAAAGGAGATCTCATAAGTGGATTGCTGAATAGTAACCAATCCAATTCAGCAAATCCAGTCCAGAGGTAATTGAAAAATGTGTTAAGATTAGATGTACTCAATTTCCACATAATAATAAAATCCAAGCCTCTGAGAGAAAACCGAGAGAAAAAAATCATATGTATAGATTAAAGATAAGCCTTAAAATGCCGGAACACGCCAAAATGTTTCTGCTATTCTTGTGTTGTCGTGAAATACATGAGATTAGAAAATAGTATTATAGTTTTATTTAGGCCTAGTATATGTACATGCATTCCATTATCAGACACACAGACACTCTGAGCGGATCGAATATTTATGTTGGTGTTGGTGTCCTTCGCCGATAGACCGGAGTCTTAAGTTTTAACCAAGTTAAGTTCTTGCGTCGAACTGCCAAACAACTTAAAATATTTTGTATGTCCTCGTAACTGAAAATATAAGGATTAATTAATATTTGAAAGGGAACTAAGTACGTTTCTTAATGTATCGAGAAATTTAAGGGTTTGCATTTGAATCAATTTACAGATGTTGGCCAACGTTCATCAATTCGAGTGATGTTTTTAACACTACACAGGTTTTAAATTTGATTATGAAATAAAAATTGTTAAATTGATTGAATGAAATAAACGATTTTTTAAGCTCCGAATGGAAGATATACCACTCTAAAGAATAACTTATCTATTATAACAAATAAAAACAAGAGGAAATCATCAACATCAACATCAGTTATATTTGACTGAAATAGATTTTTAATGAAAAGAATAATAATTAAAATGAAGAATGTAAATACACGAATAACCAAGTTTGTTAGGAATCAACTTCAGTTATATTAAAAAAAATATCAAATTAAACAGGTTCAAATTTAAATTGCTTCGTTAAGATAACAAAGGATAAAACTTATATTTTAAACTTTTTCTCCTTTGCAATTACAATAGTATAGTCATGTAGTCATGGTAAACAGCTGGTATGTGAGGCAGTAACGTCAATCGTTTCGTTGTTTCGATACGATTTCCCGAATCTTCGTTTTTTCCGAATAATAGAATTACTTTAAAGGGAGAGTTTCCTTGCTTCTCCCTCCCTCCTCGCGCGCTTCGTCCTTCTAAATTTTCCTTTTTTTAATTTAATTAGGATTAGTTGTTAAATTATGAAAACTTTGGATTAACCAGACACTAAGCGAGAAGTTCAAAGAATCCAGACGATTCCAGTTTGTCTCGTATAGCTTTCGAGTTTAACGCAGCAAGTTAAGTTAAGTCTCTTTGCACTTTAGTTTCATTTAAGTTCGCATTTAATCGTGTTTGGGATGAGTCAAATGTATTCTATAATTTTTTAATTAAAGAACAAAATTCCGAAAGAGATTCTTCAAAAGTGTTAATATTTATATCCAAAACAACCGTAGAAGAAGAAGAAGGAATCTACAATAGTTTACTAGAGTTTTTTGGGAAATACGTTGTTCTAATTCGGAGCGTAGAAAATGTCTGGGCGAGGATCAAAGAGATGCCGCTCGTACCGCCGGAGAGGGGGGAATGGCGATCGAATATCTTGCTCATTTAGCAGATAAATGAAGACATCATGCTGCATAAGAGTGCCTGCTACGCCTTCACATTCTGCCGAAAGTGGTCTCGTCTTTCACTTTTTAACATGTGTATGTATTTGATGGAAAATTAAACAAAGCAAAAGTGGGAACTGATTCGATAGTTCGAGCCATCGCACGGCGCGTCGGCGGTGTGCATGTGACCTGCAGTGAGTGAGTGAGTACGCCGGACTGTACGCTCCTGCGGTGACGGCATGCACAATAGAAGCTGAAGCTGAACAAATTGTTTCCACTGATGACTGTGATGGTGCTGTTGTTGTTGTTGTTGTTGTTGTTATTGTCTCCCTCACAGCTGGACGTGTCACTAGGTATGTCGTCGGCTGAATTTCAAACAAACAACATCATTAACTACTACAACAAATGCCAGCAGTCAACAAACATCTAGCACATAATTAAGTCATTTGCTGGCGATTCTGCTCACCCGAACCGGATTCTGAGTCAAATCGCACAACAACTCCGATGAAAAGAAAGATCGTCAATGACGCTGGCAACAACAAAAACTGCATGGCTTGCAGCATCAAATGAGATCATACGAGAAGCAAAGGAACAAAGCTCCCGGCTTCAGCGGACGCACTGAACAAAGCTGAAAACAGAAATGAAATGACTCCATGTTTTGGCTATTCGGCAGATGTATTTATTTACAAATTATAAAATAAACAACTTAATACAAATGCACAAACATAAGGCTGATCTTTGAGTGGCGACCAAAGGATTCCAGGACGAGTGCTGCTGCCTTTCAGCGGCAAGAAGCGCAGAGTGCTTGTTTCCTGGGCGGCGTGTCGCCAATGCGACAGCTGGCTGGGTTGCATTCTGGTCGTGGAGACGCTCCTGCATCTCGAACACTACTGCGAAAGCTCGCTATGCCCAAAAATCAAGTCAACGTTCGGCGATCCTCGGCGATATGCGAGAATACATAGAACAAGGCGCTGGACGCGGTTTTGCCCGGATTTTTGTCCTAGCTGCTGGCGAACTTGTCGAAGAATTGCATGCGGTTGAAGAGCTCGTTGGGCATGGGCATGGCCATGGCTGGGTATGCGTTGGCGGGGCTGTACGGCATCTGGGGCAGGCTGTTGTAGACGGGCGCCATGCGTTGGTAGAGCGCGGCGGCTGCTGCGGCTGCGTATCCGGCGCCATAAGCTGGCAATTCGCTGTGGAACTGCGTCGTTGGAGCCCCGTATGGACCCACAAAAGGCGAGAAGATTGCCTGGCGGTAGGCTGCCAAACGAGTGCGGCTCGCGCCTGGATTCTTGCGCCGCAGCTTGCCAGTCGTCTCCCCGATGAACACTTCTTCGGCGCTGGGGTCCAGGATCCAGTAGTTGCCCTTGCCGGGGTCGTCGTAGCTGCGCGGAATCTTGGCGAAGCATTTGTTTAGACTCAAGTTGTGCCGAATGGAGTTCTGCCAACCACGTTTGTTCATCTTGAAGTACGGAAATCTGTTGATCAAGTACTGGTAGATGCCGTTCAGAGTCAGCCGCTGCTCGGGACTGTTCTGTATGGCCATCATTATGAGTGCGTTGTAGCTGTACGGCGGCTTCTTGTTGTCGGCGTGCTCCGGCTTCTTGTTGTCCTCGCCGCTCTCCTCCCCATCGTAGTCGTCGTGCTTGTCGTCGCCGGACGACAGCGACTCCGCCAGGCTGCTCATGGGTGTGCTGGTGCGAGAGGGGTTGTCGAACTCATCGGAGGCCGAGAACTCACCATCCGATGGATAAGCATTTTTCAGTTCGTGCTTGATGCCCAACGTGTCAATTGGGAGATGGTGTTGCTGCTGCTGCTGCTGTGTGTTCCTGGCTAGAATGGCGTCGATGGAGAAGTTGCTCTTGAATTCCATCTCGGTGATGCTTTTGACCATTTTTGTGATATGAGTCGGGATAACTTCGAAACTGTGCTTAACTACGTCTCGAGTGCTCCGAGCTAAATGTGATACTGAAGCACTTCCACATTGCCGGCACTATTTATAGTCGCCGCTCTCCATCGCCGCTCTCTGTCCGTCACTGCATGGAATCTCTACAAGCGGCACGCACAGCAGGGCGCATCCACAGCCAGCAGTTGACTCCGCCTCGCAGTGTGGTGTGTGGAACTCGTCGTGCCTGCCGTGGAGAGTCCTGTGATTGGTTGTGCTCCGTGTGTTCGGCTGCCTGCTTTGTTTGTGTTTATTTTGTGTTTCGGTGCTTCGGCGTCAAAATATCTATTACAGACATCCAAATAGGGTTGATTTGAGTACCCTCATCAAGACCCAGAAAGTGCACACAGAACATGGCTCTTGCGACTGCTTGATGTGGACTGATAATTGTTTTTATTTATTTGAGTTGATTTTGTCAGTCACAATTTAAAGCTCCCCCCAACTTTTCATTTGATGCCCGCTCCTTGCAGTTCGTATTCGAATAAAGTGCTGAAATTAGTTCTCTTGTCCTTGGAATTTTCGTGGGCAGAGGAAATCGACCGGAGCGAATGCAGTTGCTTGGGATTCGCATGTGGTCGCGGCCTGTCCAAGGATTCGGGACATGTCCGTTTCGCTGTGCGAGAACGATTACGATCACTGATGACGCTGAATGAGCTCCGGCAGTGAGACGAAACACAAGTTGGGATTGTCGCCAAGGAATTCCGAAAAGTTCCGCTCTCCAGCATAATGCGGAATTACATGGCTATTCTTCAGGGCTGTAAACCTTGCATAGAGCTACTTAGTGTTTAATTATCCTTGGCGTGGAAGTCCTGGCGATGTGAGTTGGCCTTCCAGCGTGACCAGATACACGATTAACACGTAACCGACGAAACGCAAGCGAATGTGGTGGCTGTGGAAACAGTGCCTGGTGTTTCCTGGTGGTTCCTGGTGGCGGATTTGCGACACACCTCGATATACCGCGCAGTGTGCTCCTTGAGCGCTGGCAGATGCGCTTCGCTGCAGTGGATCGGAATCCAGTAAAATTGGCAACCAGGCAGCCGAATACACGATTAGAGTGTTTTAAATCAATTAGTTTTGTGGAAGTTGCGATGCTTCGCCTCTGCTTGGGTAGCCTGAGCGAGTGGTAGGTAGCCCGTAGACAGCAGGACGCAGGACGCAGGGATCCTTTGAAATCTCAATCGCCGGAACAACTGCACCGGACCGAGCTGGGTGTCACGCCAGTTGCTAATTTGCTACTCAGTAGAGTTGCAGGAGGAGGGGCCAGTCTCCTCCTTGCTTCGTGCGGTTTGCTTCCTCTTCAAAGGACTCGCAATTGTTCTTTCGCCGCCTCCGTCGCTTTCAACTCTGCCGGCATTATCGGCAATCATTCCACTGCATTCACTGCATTGTTTTGCGCCGGCTCGAAGATCTGAAAGGACACAATCAACTCGTGAGAAGACGTGCAGCACTTGCGATCTCTCGTCTTCACGTCCTCGCTGGCGGCTTCTTCAATAGCCGAAGGAACTTGGATGACTTTATCTGGTGCTTTTCTGCCCATTGTTTTTGACAGCGCGGCGACCGAGGTGACTTGACTTTTCAGATGCGATGAGAAGTCGGACTCGCACACAATTTCAACTTCATTACTTCTGCAATTGAGATCATGTTTGTGTTTGTATGTTCAACGAGAAACTATTACGATTTATGTAATGCATATTTAGTATTTTTGTTTTTCAAGAAAGTGACACAAAGTAACATGTTAGTTGTTGTGCATTCCTGAAGGAACTTCTATCTTTATCCTGCAGCCTCCGCCGCACTTAGCTGCAGACTGGAGGAACTTAGCTACGCTCAGGGGAGTCCAGAGATCCGAATGCAGTCGCCTGTTCATACCTACCGGTTTCTGGACAAACAATGGTGGCAAATATTTTCATCCTGATGTCAAATGATTACTTTTAATGAATTTCAATCTGCGTGACTAATCGATTCAGTACACCGCCAGACCTACTAATCATCCGTTCTGCACCAACAGCGAAAACAAAGTGTATGTGAAAGAAGGTCCTACGCTTCACGTTGCTTCCCAAAGCGGACTCTTTAACATGCCGTATATTGTGGATATGTCTCAATTCAAAGGCTCTTTTATAGAATAACGAATTCGTTCCGTCAGAAAACTCTGCAAACTCCAAATTAAATGCATCTGTATGTAGGATTTTCACATCTCTTTTGTAACCTGGCTTTGCACCAGGACCATTTCGAATCTTCGAACTCTTTATAATCATTTAAGAGATAAATAAATATGTTTAGTGATCTAGAGGCACTCGGGAGTTCGGTTGATTTCGGTTCCTACGTTCCCTAACAACATCATTTCGGTTCCATACCCCGGTAATGATCGTATCTAGATGTTATGCAATATGTATGTACTTGAGTTAATATCAAAACAGACAACAGCACACATACATACATACATAGTTGTGTTTCTGACTCTGCGTTCTTGACGAATAGGACGTCAAACGATCATAATTTCTATCATTTGCACTCCTCGATGACACACTGAATGAAGACATCGTGACACTCGTCTAATCTGCTGTATAATGCGAGATCACGGAGCTGGCTTGACACTTTCCTCACTGTACAAATGGAGCCGCAATGAAAAGAATCATAATAACTCGTGGTACCCCGCAGTAGGCACCTTCGAAAAATCCTTTAAGGATTGCCGCAGGAAGCCTTGAATAATTGTTCGCATATATCACTGTCACCTTGTGAAAGGGAATCAACAAGATTCGGGATTACAAACACCTAGTTACTGGTGCCGGCTTCAACAAAAAGACATCTCAATTAGAACTGCAATCTGGTATCTGGCCATAAAAGCATCATCGCCATCAATGCCATCATTATGGGATATCAATTTAAGGTTGTGCGTCGGCCGAGACATGAAAGGTGTATCATTTATGCGGCTCAGCGGGAGTCAATGCTCCTTCATCGAAGGCGCGGACCACATTTGGTCCTGGTAGACGACGAGTACTAAGCGGCAAACACAACAATGCGCAGTCCACACAAAGCCGTTTGTGAGCTGCGACAAATGCGCGTGCAAATGTTTTGAAACACAACGTATCTAAGCATTTCTACCGAGCAGATTTTCGGCCGCAACGCACAGGACCCTGCCGCAGGATAAAGTGTAGGTTCGGCGGCATGTTGAAATAGAAATACACAAACGAGCAGTACAAAGGTCCTGCCACATGCATTGTTACTGCTTGTAGTTGCCATCCGCAGATTGTCTTCCTACTATTAAACCAGAATTTCATATAATATCCCAAATCAAGAAATAAAGATATCAAGAATTCAATATTGGTTGGTTGCTGTATGAAATGAAATGCATTTGCACGTGAAGAGTAGACTCAAAACAGAACTCGGGAGGATAACTGAACAATTTTAGTGTCAGAGCAACAATTGAATGAATATTGGACACAAGATCATCTGTATTACCGTAGGAACTTCCTTTATATACTAAGAATATAGAACTTTAAGTTACTTATTTACACATCTTTGAGAGAAAAACAATCGTTTCAAGGATTCATCTTATTAATACAATTTTTAAGCTGTGAAATTGCTCCAAAGTGTTGCAAAAGTACAAATGCTAAATGGAGAACTGCGGGATTTGGGGGATTCGGGTAATTCGTATGTTGTGGCAGCAGTTTTGACACAAGGCGCCTTGTTGTTTTGTGGCTAATGCCAAACGTTGTGCGCTGCTCCAGCAAGGAGTCGAGGAGTAACCCGATATGGGCTTGAGTGACAACATGTGCCTGTGTACTGCACCGTCGAACGCACTTCATATGATTGGGCGTGCTCGGTGCTTGAAGTGTCCAAGAACACTTGCTTGTTGCGATCCCGTTGTGGTTGTTTACTCTTTGCTACGACGCGTCGCGGTGGAAAATCGGCATTTTTTGTTAAACTCGAATAATTCATATGATTTTGAGTGAGAATAGAATCTATCGAATTTCAGCATCAAAGCAGCCGCCTCATGTAATTGAATTTCCCTCTTGCTTAAATGAGTTCATCAACTTTGGAGAGTTGCGACAACCACATGCACATGGTGAAAATACTCGTAAATGCGTGTACACACGTGTTCTTCGTCGCCTTAGATACCCGGAATCCACTGACAAGGAAGGAGCTAGTGTGCCAGAAATGAACTTTGTACGCTATGGTTTATAGTCTGCGTCGACGTTCGGTAATCACTTACCTAAATCTGTAAATCTGCTATCTGCTGTTTTGATAGATGGTTCAGGTGTTAATCCTTACTTTTACGAGTCTTCATACGAAAACGTGTCCTACTACAGTTTCAATATTTGTGTATATCTGCATTGTATGGTAAATATTGCAATGTATTGTATATATTGAAGCAAGTCCCCTGGAGCTGGTAGCTTGGTGTTATCAATTTCCAATTGTTTTGCTCTTTTAAACCATTAAAGGACATGATTTCTGCTGTTAGTAAAATTCGTCATAAGCATATTCAGGACAATAAAAACGCTTCGATCCTAAAGTCGATGCAGCAGCAGTATGAATAAATCCCACTGTGCCCTATTGACGATTTCCTAGTTGAGGCCGTTTGCACTCTCAGTGGCCCGACACGGGACACAAAGCAGTCCGATCAGGCCAGAGAGATCGATTGATCGGAGAAGTCGTTCACAGTTGGCAGCAGTGCCTGCATCCTGTCGACTGCCCGCCGGGGTGTACTATCCTTCGTCAACGGCTTGCTGCATTGGCGAGAATGCAGGAATGCAGGAATGCAGGAATGCTTGCTGAAGAATGCGCAGTCAAAAATGCTGTTTCTCCTACAGATCGCGATGTGATGCTTTCACTCACGCAGCTCCGTCCAGGCGATGACAGCAATTGTTTTCCTTATTCTTGCTCTGTTGCATCGTCAGACAACATCTGATGCTTAGACATTCTGTATTTTAAAGTTGTTGTTGTTGTTGTTGTTCTTGTTGTTTAGATAGATGCTGGGATGTGCTTAAGTCAAGCTGGGCGTCGTTCAGATTCGGGCGTCCTTTTCGTCCTTGAACACGTGTAAATTGGTGTTTACCTTCAGTTGGGCAACTTACCTTGAGCAACCGCCAAGGTCAATGGTGTTTCAAATTCCGGTTAACCATTGCGATTTGGTAAGAAACCAAAGACCATGCTTAATGGCGAACATCTCGTTTGGGCCGCATGGTGTCACTACATCCATGGCAAGTGAAAATGGATGTCATTGATATCTGACCTTGACTCTATGCTTTGACGCCAATTTGTGGCTTTGGTCGGCATAATTTCCGTATCTAATTCCATACTAATTTCCTTTATAATTTCAACAACATTTCGGACTAAATGCGAAAATATGGAGAATAGGTTTTTCGCTGGAAATCAAAAGTTGTATTATTCTGAAAGAAGAAGAAAGGAACTCTTTTACAACTAAATATTAAACTATTATGGTAAATTTTAATATTTTTATTCAAAGGTCAAGTTTTTTATTTGATTTGTTCTGTTGTACAAAGAGTAATTTATACCCTTATACATGTTGTGTAATATTTCTAACCTAATCTTCAGAAACTAAAATTTCAAAATAACAATATAATTTTTTTTGTAATATTTTTTGTTGTTTTTTTTTACCAACACTTGCCTCAGATGCTCGAATATGCACACTTTTGTGGTTACCCTACCCACTTTTTATCGATGACCAACGATTTTGAGGCACAAAATGCTGTGTTAGTTCGCTAAATTGCGTTTAACCGAGGAAACGCGCTTTTGTTGAATAAAATTCAATTCCACGTGAAGGACGTCGCGTATAGCATATTATTTTGTTGTTCTTTATACCAAAGCACAAAGGAAGCAATCGTTTGGAAACAATTAAAGGGAACCTCCTGAAGCAAAAGTAAACTAGATCGAACCGCATTAATGTTGGGCATTCGTTTGCGAAATCGCGCCAATTTCGCAGTTTTTGTTAGTATTCAGACTTTACAAGTGAGTGAATTCGTTGTTGATTTCGTAAATATACCGCCCATGAGAAGCTGTAGACGCCCGATAGTATTGGACAGCACCTTATCGACTACTCTCAGAGGTAGGTAATCGATTTCCGATTAAAAAGAGCGCCACGACAGCTGGATCTAGAAAAATGTGACTTCTCCTAACTCTTTTATTCAACAGTCCAAATCTTCTCTACCGCAGTTCCATAGATATTATGTCCCGCATTGCCACCGAAGTGTCGCAAAAGTGTGGGCTTCCATTCACAGCACTAGCATGTTGCCACTTCTCCTTCCCAAAAGCTCTTAACGAGCACCAGGCACGTGACTAACGTTAAATAAACGCAAACAGTGCTCTTTGTGTCATAATTACGTAAGTATGTCGATGGCCAACATCCGTTCTGCTTGATCTCACGTGCAGTCGGTGTGGGGCTGGCTGGCAGGGTGACATGTTGGAGGGGTCATGACATCGCGATGTAAGGATTGCACTGTATGGGCTGCCCTCAAATGTGCTGTTTTGTCCACCCAACCAATTTTTCGGCGTGTTTGACTGAAAGTGTATTTAGTGTTTGTTACTGTTTCCATCCTCTTTTCCGTTAGTGATTGTTGAGCTCCTGTTTTCGCATCTGTTTTTTAGTTTTTTAAGCATATTCAATTACTTCGACGGGTCCTGAGCACGTCAGCGTGCCAACTCTGCGGCAAGCTCGCCTCTCGAGGAAGGAGAAAACGCTTTTGTATCGAACACAAGTTCCTGCATACTGGGACTTGCTTGGTGCAGATACTGTGTTCTTTTCTGTTTTTTAGTTGTTCGGTGAACAGCTTTGTACTTTGGCGGTGTGAGAGTACCGCAGAACGTGACAGAAGACAAAAGAAGGCACTTGCATGCTTCCTTCGTCAGCGTCAATATTTTCAGAGTTTTTTCTACTTGCTTAATGATATTTATAACAAAAGTTGATGAAGTTGACGAAGATGAAAAACGGACAAGTGAGGGAAATCTTTCACTGACAGCATAAATTGAAAACAGGGAAATAATAGACGTTAAAGCGCATAAGAAAGCCGAATGAACGCAGATTGTACTCGATTAGATCTGAATCCATTTATTGGAGGACACTTTGGATATCTGCCATTGATCAGAAGCTTAGCTTGTGCTCCGAAACGAAAGAAGCCTCTAAGTGTATAATGTGATGTTTGAATAAGTTTTTTGCATTTGAGCGCATTCTTTACATGTATCACGGTACCATTTTGAATTCCTTTTTACTTTAAAAATTTTCTGAACGAATTCAAATTTGTAAGGAGTCCTGCAAGAGTTTTTTCTAACTTAACCCTTCAATTAGAATTTAGAATTTATCATATTATAATCAACTATAATATACACTTATATAGCAAACGTACCCGGGTGTATGTGTATTTTTGTCTGTATACACTGTATGCTACGTAGTGAAATCCTTTCAGGTTGGCTGTTTTCATGTATCAGAGGTCAGTCAACAATAATCACAATTATGAGTCACAGGTAGGACTTTCTTCAGTTTGAGGAACTTCCTTCGACAGATGGTCGAAACACAACTGAATGCTTTCTGGGCAAAACAATAAGTTATTGCTATTTCAATATTATTTAAAGAAAATAATACGAGAGACACAAATAAACACCAAACCCGAATTGTTTCAATATCCAATTACTCGAAAATATTTATTTAGTTAGAAATATTCGATGCCAAACAGTAAATATTTCTCTAAATATTATGTTAAAACATTTTAAGGCTGCTGGCGATTATTTCCTTTCCCCGTCTCTTTTGACTGGCAGATTCTTGCGTTTGTTTAAAGAGCAAAAATTGAAACTTCAAATGTTGTTTGTTGGTCGGTGGTATTTCGATGCTAGAAACCCGAATTTGTATAGAAAAACCCAAACAGATACGATTTGGCATTTGAATACTACAGAAATATAATTTCAAACTCTTTTGGCGCTTGGATTATGCAACGCTTTTCAACAACGAGCAGCAGTTCAACATAATGTGAATGGCTAAATGAAAACTAGATAAATTATTCGTCTATATACGATTAATATCACATCTTTCACATCTTTGACAGATTTGAATTTAATTTTAATGAGTTGGTATTTCTTAAGTACGCGTTTTAGTGATTCGTTTCTTATAAGGACATATTTTGGGGGGGTGCAAGTTGTCAGCTCACACAACCGTTGACAGAATACTCTACACGGTGTTCCTCATTGCTTCTTCATTGCGGTTTTATGGTTCCTATTTTGGAAATCTCGAGCACTCACCATATGGATGCACATTTATTTGATCCCTGCATAAATTCCATGCCAGAACATGTCGAGCTAACGGAACAGATTTACATGGATTATCGAGCTTAAGCTAATGAATGTGAGCCACAACCATAAATTTGAGTTTCCACATTTATTTGGGAAGTGAAGTCAATTTTGTTTGTTCTAAAAATAATTTTATTTATAGTTTATGTGCAAGTCCTTTTTTGATGAACCTTCTCATTTATGAGGTGTTAAATGATTTTAGAATGTTTAATAAACACTTTTAGGAGTCATTAGATTAGGGGGAGTGAAGTGCGGTGCACTATTTGAATGTTTTGTAACCGAGGTGTGATAACAATACTTACTTGTGTATACATACATAAATACATGTACAACAGTATTCTGTTCAAATAAACGTGGTTTGAAAAATAGATTCGATGGGGTTGCAAGCGATTCGGTGTAACAAATCATATCAAAAGATAACCGACACTCGCGCGAAAGATTGTTGTTTGACAGCAAATTCCGCCGCAAACTTTTAAGTAGTCCCAGCAAAACCAGAATAACCGAGTGGCGCACACAGGTACACTTTTTTCTCTTTTCACTAACACACTCTCATAATACTTTTAAAAGGGTTTCTAAGTGCGAAAGAGATGTCGACATTTACGTGACTGTTGTGTATTTCTTTCTTGTTTTGGCATTGCATTTTGATTCTGACAGATGTAAGAAGGCACGCAAAAAATAAAAAGGAAGCCAAATTAAATGCTTTTGTATTAATATAATTGAAACGTGAAATTAATAATAATTATATAACGTGAAAGATTTATAGTAATGTAATGTCAATCTGGTAAATAATTTATAGAACATTAGCCAAGTGCAAATGATTGCAAACACAGAAGGTCAAATTTTAGTGCTGTCGCTTTACAAATACCGGCCAAGGCGCCCGAGAAGATTGAAGTTTTTGTCGATGATATACCTGTGCAAGTGCTTCCGGGCACAACCGTGCTGCAAGTAAGTTAGTACCTATATGTGCTTTTTTGTTTGAGCTAATTAGTGCCTCTTTGTTGTTACTTTCTAAGGCTTGCGCAATGATTTGTGTTGAAATTCCACGTTTTTGTTACCACGAAAGTTTAGCCGTCGCTGGTAATTGCTGTGTTTAGTGAAGGTGGAAAAAAGTCCAAAACCAGTCGCAGCCTGTGTTATGCCAGTGATGAAGGGGTGGCGAATGAAGACCAACTCGGAAATGACACGCAAGGCTCGTGAGGGTGTGTTGGAATTCTTGCTCGTGAATCATCCGCTCGATTGTCCGAATTGCGATCAGGGCGGCGAGTGTGATTTGCAGGATCAGGCTATGGCTTTGGCTCGGATCGCTCTCGTTTTACAGGCATCAACTTCAGCGGCAAGAGGTGACAGGATTCTAATGATTTTCTGCAACAATAACAGATGTGGTTTTCAGAGCTATTGAGGATAAGGATATTGAACCATTGATTAAGACAATCATGACGGGTTGCATCTTAGAATGCAATAAAATGAGCTGTGCCATAAATAATTTAAAACTTCTTTAATTTTTATCAAAGTACAAAATGTTATATAAGCAATTGAATGCAATGAATTGAACTGTGCCTTAGCATAAGTAATTTAAAAACGTTTTATTTTTATGAAAGCATGAACTGTTTAATTGTATAAGCCATTGAATGAGCTATAGTTTTACAAACTACTTTACTGATAAGCTTTTTATTATAATAAATTATATATGTTTACATTATTGCACATAGTGTAATACACATACACAAACATTTTTATTATAATAAATTATATATGTTTATTATAACTAAATAAATAAGAAAATGATATTAATCGTTGTTTTATTTTTATTACCATTTGAAATGTTAGCACAGAAAATGGTATCACAACCGGTTAATTACCTGGTTAATTTACCGGTAGCGATACCCGAATGATATAGTATTGCAACCGGTTAATTAACTAGTTATTTCACCGGTAGTAATACCAAACAGCTGATAGTGCGAAAGAGCGCACTATATATTTACACATATGAGTTCATGCATGTGAAAGAAAGGGATGCAAGATCACACGTACACAAAAGTTTCGGTTAGTTTTTTCCCAAGGCCCTGTAGAAACTAATAGAAACTTTAACCGAAACTTCGGTTAGTTGTACCAGTAAATTAACCGGTTAAATAACTGGTAGCTGTCTTGCAGGGGTGCGTTCTTCATAAATATACAGATCCGACTAACATGAAAGAGTTTCCCCGATGTATCAGACAGAAGCAAGGAAAATAATTAAACACTTTGTGAGTAATAATTCTGGCTAATTATGTATTTATTTACACTGTTGTTTATCTTACATCGGCAAAGACTCGCTCTTAATCCATGAATTGTGATCTCCAAAGTATTTAAGCATGACTACTTGTACATAAATCAATATACCCGTAAGTACATATACATACATATGTAAGTATGTACATTTATGTGATCGTCATCAATATCTTCTTATAACACGATAGTCGCTTTAGTCGACAGAGAAATATGCTGCATTTTGAATAAACACGGAAATAAATCATTATAATAAACAATGAAACAATAAAATACCTAATAAAATAAATCAATCTTATACATCAGAGAATTGCAACTAATACAATAAAACGAAGTTTCGAATCAATCGCTAAAATTCGAATGCCGAGCCGTTCGTATTTGTTAACTTAATGCACCAACCTGTCTCTTATAGCCTTATCGAGTTATGGCCGGTAAAAAATTTAAATTCTTATCACTATATCTATTAAAGTATTGAAGATATCCAGAGAGGATGACAACGTTATAAAAGCATTTCTAATACCTTTAATTTATATGAACTAAAATTTTGTCGAAAAACCATTACATTTGGAGAGAACGACGTTTTATACTTTTAGTATTTTTTTCTCATTTATTAATTGTTTTTCTAAGAAAAATGTACAATTAACCTGTATAGTTCTCTTAATTTTTGTGCGTATTTTTTCATAAGGATCGTAATATATTGTAAAAGGGTATAGAAGCAATATTTTAGGTGATATAGTGATAAGAATTTTAATTTTAACTAGATAACTATACGAGGGCAAACAATAACAACATTAATAACTGAACTCGTGTGGTTCCACAACTCTAAAGTTATTCCGTAAAATTATTTATTTTGTTTAAATAGCCTTAACACTATTTCTCTTAACTCAAAATTCAAATATCCCTTTTTGAAATTTTTCCATGCAACACTGTGAAAGTTCTTATATTGGCAGCACTTTGACATTTTGACACTGACAGTCGTTCCTTTCTTGGTTTAGAAAATAGAATTATAACATTATTGTTGGCAATTTGTACAAGAGATTTTTTATTATTTGTACTCTGTAATGTGCTTCAGCTGCATGATTTAAGAAGCATACAATTCCACTAATTATGTAAAGCTATATTGAAGACAGCAAATGGAAATCAATGGTTACAACGCGAGCGCTCCCAGCAAAACTCACGACATCGTTAGTATCTTCTTTCAATCTGACTAGTAAATTGATCCTTCCTCCTGACAGAATCATGTGCCTAAGTTTCCAACGTTAGACATGCTTAAGGACAATGGTGAGTTGCCTCAGTTGATAGAAAGCGTGCCATCGAAAGAAGAATTCATTGATCACGTAAGTGAGTTTGTTCATGAGTACATGATTTTTTCCACACGATTCTCTACAGACTTTGCTGGCGCCGGAATATTTACGAGATTCTAATAACTTGATCATGGATCTCATGGACCAGCAGGTTGTCTTCCAGAAGCCGTTAGTTGCGTCTTCCGCTGGTTACAATGAAAAGGAGCAAGCGCTTCATTCTGAACTGCAGTTCCAAAACGCTATCTTTCAGTTTGTTAATAAGCACGGTCAGATGCAGTGTGCAGTAGCAGATGATGGTGTTGCGCTCGAGGCGACTGTGGGTATCATAAATTTTCAACTTATTAGAAAATGCACTTCCTTGTATTTTAGAACGTAACAGATTCCAATCATTCCTTCAACAATAAGCTGCAGGCAAGTTTTATAACTCTAAACGGAAACTTTTTGGCCGATCCATCGACTAACAAGGTCTTCCAATGTAACGCTCTGGGTGAAGAGAACAGTCATAATCAATTTGCTCCCCTTATTAATGCATCGTTAGATGGTATTTGTGAGATAACACAACAGCATAAGCAAAGTGTTTCAGAGCTTGGATTAATTGAGGAAGAAGTGTTAAATGTAGATATGGCTTTAAAATGGAAAATCTACATTTTGATTAAATAACTTTTAATTGCAGAATTCTAGTTTAATGCCAGAAACGGACCTGCTTTGCTCTCTGTCTGACGCTCGAAAGGTACTTCCACACAAAAAGCGCATTTCAATAAAGCTGAAGGATACAGAAAATAATTCTGATTATTCGTTAACTCCAGTAGAAATAAAGGGAAAAGAGGAACAGCATCGAATGGTATGATAGTATTGAGTGAAAATAGACGATAACAAATTTTAATAAATAAAAATCGTTAAAGGAAGTGCGCGTTTTGCAGTTTAGTTGCGAGATATGCGGACATTCTTCGTCATCGCAGATTGAGTTCTTTGCACACTTGAAACATCATTACGAACCGGAATCCCCTGGTGCACTGCTTCCTGTAATAAAGACTGCACAAAGAGATGTAGTTTCAGAAAAGATTTTTATTGATAACGCATGCCTCCAAAATAAAAAGGTTAGTATTTCGAATCTAAACGTAAAGGATATGCATTTTTAAAGTAGAAATGTGATCGCTGAAGTATGTGAGCTTTAGATACAGAAACATTTCAGACACATGTGCCAATATAATTTGGTGTGAATGAAAGTTGCTTAAAAGATACCGCCTTATAAGAGACTTGAAAGTATGTATTATGTTAACACACATTTTCTGGAATATTCTATCACTTAGTTCGGGCATGAAACCACCGGACAAGTATTTCCAGATGTCCATATTAATTTCGAGGACTTCCACCAAGTTGATGATTCCGTTGTAAATGCAATTAATCAAGCGAATGTGCACGATGACATGAAAATACTCAATTCCAATAGCATTGATAAGTGTATCCGTTTCGTTGAGCAGAATTGTGTTGAACCTCCAAAGATCATTAGTTCTGAGGAAATCGAGTTTAGTGACACCGAAGACATGCTGGAAGGAATTCGGAATGTCGTAGATAAGGTTTCAATTGAAGACACCTGTGACGCTGTTGATATGATATCTTCGAATACACTTCGGACACCTTGGTAAACATTATTGTCCGTTCTCCAAACTTTAGTAATGATATGATTTGGTTTTACATAAGGTTCCCAAATAGTAATTTCAGCGGTATTTCCTTTAGTAGCAAACTAATTGGAAATAGTGATTTCTGCGCAACCGCAAATAATGAATTACCACTTACTAAAACATCTTTATCTCCAGTTCAAGGGGAATTTCGAAATATTACAAAATCTGAAAGTATTCCTGATTTAATGGATGATGGAAATAAGTACGAATATCCTGCGAGTAACACCGTCGAGCACAATATGGATTTTGTCAAAGTTATAAATAAACCAATAATCGCAGTCTGTGCGTCTTCTGACTCGAATAAGAGTCATACAAGTTTGAAGAAGACTCCCGAATCTGAGCAAGATGCTGATGACAAAATAATAGATGCTGAAGAAACTCAAAGCCCGTTTATTTGTTCGTACTGTAGTAGGGAATTTAACTCGAATAACGCCCTTAAATACCATACTCGAACTCACACAGGTATTCGGCCGCATCAGTGTGAGATTTGCGGCAGATCATTCTTCGCGCATGGGGCACTTAAGTCGCATATGCGAACACATACGGGTGATAAGCCCTTCGGCTGCGAACATTGTCATCGCCAATTTCGCCAAATGGGCGACCTCAAGTATCACGTAGCCTCCATACACAACGATGTAAAGTGTCATCAATGCGAGTTCTGTGGAAAAGCGTTTTCCCGCAAATACTCGCTGGTACTTCATCGGCGCATACATACCAGCGAACGCGACTACAAATGCGACTTTTGTCCAAAGTCCTTTCGAGCTAGTATTTACTTGCAAAACCATCGAAAGATACATACAGGTGAAGCAATGTTAATGTCTATTTAAAATCCATTTTCTTCAAATGAGAACGTATTTTAGGAGAGAAACCCTACCAATGTGAAGTATGTTCCAAAAAATTCCGGATGTCTGGTGATTTAAGGCGTCATGTTCGAACTCATAAACGCAAGGAAGCGAAAGTGGAAAACGAAGAAAGCGCGTAGCAATGGTTTCTGTGAATGTTGAATTTTGATACGGAATAATGACAACAGTATTAGGAAGAAAAATGTATATTTTCAGATCAATCGTAATCGTAAAATTTGTGTGAATGAATGAAAAGATTCCGCATACGTTACTTGTATATAATGCAGAGCATCCTTTATTGCAATTGTACTTCAATATACAAGAAATAAGACAGTTTTCATATTAACTGGTTCGTTCTTTTATGGTATATAATTCCAATTATCCAATAATCAATATTTCCGTTTATATTACCAAATTCACCTTTTGCTTAAGTGTAAACAATTTTCAGTCAATGATATCCAATACATAACTAAGAACAGTGTGATTTTATGTGATTGAGTGTTGCTTTGTGTTTTGTTATTTGTTGACGACTCTGCGGTCTTTTTTACAATTACTGAATTTTTGGTTACTGACGATTTCTTTCATTGTTACTTGATATCAAACTAAAATGTTAACATTTATTATTTCTTATGAGTAAATTTCTACGGGATTAGTATTAAAATTACTGTAATTTTAGTGTTTTATATTTAGTCTTTAAATAAAAATGAAAACTGATTACATTGGCAACTACTAATGTCTATGACACAAATAAGTAATTTGCTTTTAAGTACGCAACTAAATATTAAAGCTGGTTGTTTATTTTTGGTGGTATTAATAACACTGCTCTGCAAAGTCAAATCCATCCTACTCAGAAATTAACGAAAACTATGTACAAAAATAAACTGAGCTCAATATGATCTACAGCGAGTTTGATTAATGAATCAAAAATAAATTTAATTATTTAAGGAGATTTTAGGCTAATATGGTTCGTTTTTATTATTTTATCAGTCGGCTAGCTTCAATAAATCCAATAAAATGTGATTTGAGTCAACGTCGATAGCTGTCAGAAGTCCGGAAAATATTAAGATTATGTTTAAATTAGGTTCTTTCTGTTGTTGTATTGTTTTCCAAGGTGATCAGTCCTTTGCCATGGGCTTTGAGTAGTACCATTTTCACACATTCTTAATTGAAACATTTTAAATGAATGAATTATATTTTTAATATGTAGATTAACAAATATCTTTATTTTCAATGGTCAATTGGTTAGCAAAGTTTTCAAATTTCTCATTAAAAATCAATGGTATGGAGAATGCGTTTAATTTCTCAGTAAACTGCTGCATGTTTTTCTAGACGATTTTGCAGAACAGTGTAATCGGTTAATCGCAATATTTGAGTGTTGGATGCTTATAGGTTGCATTCGCAATCATACGTACGGTTTTTTCTTGAAAATGATGAGATTCTGTGGTTACTTTTAATGTGTATAGGTTGCTATTTTCGTACGGTAGAAATACAAACACATTTTTCAACGCGAAACTAAAATATGAGTTGAATTATTTGTTTGTGTTTTATCGTAAATGGTTCTGTTATCATATATATATACTATATAAATTTATATATATTATACATATTATATACATACATATATATATTATAATTATATATATAATTTATACATATATATGATTGTATATATGTATATATATGTATATGATAATTTATTTCATTTTGACATATTTAATATAGTTTGTTTCTTACTGCTGTTTACAATGATTTCTATAATTTGTGTGTTTTGTTTGTGTTAAGTAAAAATTGTGAAAAAATACGTTTTAATTAATTATCTGGTTCAATTAACTGTCTCAATGTTTTTGAATGAACAATTCGTTCTGTAAAAAACAAGTTACTGATATCTGCGTAATATATTTAATACAATTTATTGTTGATTTTGATTCGACACAATCTGCACATCGGTTATATTTTACTCTTTCATTTATTGATTTATATACAATTGCATTTCAGTACCTAGATTATATTTTTCCAAACTTGGGGCAATTCAGACCTAAAACTCTGTTGAGGTAAACTTGTGAGATTACAAAGTTGAGCTCTTATTCGTGTTGTTCGGTCTGCTTGGGCTCGAACTTATCATAAGACTTGGCCAACACAAGAGTCACGACAAGAGAGCCCCAAATTTTTATAGCTTTAAATGGTTAAGCAGAATTGCACAAGGAGCATGTTGGAATGCGTCCTCCCGGGCGTAGGTACTTTGCTCGCAAGTAGTGAGAATCGTTGCTTAGGCGCTGCATTAAAGACTAACCTGCTGCATTTTGTCAAAATCTAGGCATGGTCTATGAGGGCGTTGTAGTCTTTGAGGGGCGTGCGCGTGGTGTGTGCGCATTGGGCGTCTGCGTGGCGATATTGCGCAGTGGAATAATTTCGCCGGGGGACTGACTGATCGCACGTCCATGTCCAAGCCCGTAGTCGAGGCGGGGCTGCTGCGGGAGCTGTTGTAATGAAAATTGTATTTCGGTTGAGGCTGATAGATATGGTGACTGCTGTTGCTCGTTTTAAGTGACGATGCGGTGTACGTTTTACTAACGTTTGGCCCACCACCAATATCACTCACGCCTCTTACTAAAAAGCCACCACCGTTGCTGTCACCGTTTTCATCGATATCGTTTACACTATTATCACATATTTTAATATTCTCTATGCCGCATCTGGTTTCTGTTAATATTAGCGGAGTCGTGGATCGAAACAAGTGGCTTCTGTTTGGCTTAAGAGCTTCCAAAGGCGGCGATGTGCGGAAGTTTACTGGAGTCAGTATGGGTTCCAGTAAATTTCTTAGCTAAAATTAACGTATAGTTACAACTTAAAAGATAATGTACAGGAAATCGTCGCATACCTCATCATCGGAGCTGTGAGCTAGAGATCGTTTTCTGTTTTCTACAAAGCTCGAACTGGAACGCTTGGAGGTGGAGGCCTCCCCAAATTGCTCTTCAGTTTCCAGGGATGAGGAGCCCCTTTCTGAGATAAGCGAAGATGCTGTGCCACGCGAAACCAAAACACTGCCTGCTGCCTCAGCTGCTGCAATAGACGATGGCCCATTTATCACTTCCAGTTCTTCCTCCGAGCTATGTTGATCGTAAAGTAGGTGGGACTGACACATCATTGCAGAAGACTCTGATGAACAAGCTGTATCCGTTGGGGAATTAACATCCGCACAGGAACCCAAATCTGGAAGTACGATAATTTATAAACTTCATTCATATGATAATAATTAAAGTCACTATTTTAGTAGTAGGGTTTGGATAAAAATAAATGCTTCCATCAGAGACTCACTTGTTTCCATATCCAGGTCTGATATTTTTAACTTTGCAACATTTATATAGTCACCATCGGATTCAGTCCCAGAATCATTAGTGTCTCCCTGTCAAAAATATAGTTAAATTTCATGGTACCCGGCTGATAAAAAAAGACTGATAATTCTTAAATCCTTAAAACATTTCATTATATTGAATTAGTATAGAAGATTTAAAAAAAACCCTGTTGTTGTTGTTGTGCCATTCGCATTGCGATGCTAAATGTACAAAATAGATAGTCTAAATCATCATTGCTTTCAGGCTTTTAAATTTTCTATAAAAAAGATACCAAAATCTATGTCGGTGATCATCAGACATGGTGGCTGTGATGGCATATATAACGCCTATATTTTTTATTGTTCTTCCAGTTCTTACCAAAAATAACTATATTTAAAGTAGTGAAAAGTGTCTGAAGGGATTATTTTTCGCTTTTCTCATTATCGTTTTCGCTGCTTTGTAGAGAATTTGAGTTGTTTTGACGCTCACCTTTTTTCGTAAGGAGTACTTATTTTCCTTTGCCGAATTTCGCCTTTCGAAATTTATCATAATCTCTCAATCCGAAAATTGTATGAACATGTTTTAAAATTTGATTAAATTCTAATAAAAAATACTGTCGGTGAACAATAAATGTTAGTCACAATGAGTCTCAGTAACTCCCCTCATGCATCGGACACCATTACGCTCGCTTCCACGCTAGACGTGGAGTACGGAGGGAATGGAAAGTGCATCGAGGGCCACGTCGTGGTGAGCGCATTGTATGAGAAATACATCTTCGGCAACTCAGATTCGGGCACCTACTCCTCGCGTGATACAACACGCAATTATTGATTTTGTCCTCGGACGACACGAGACGTTAGTCCTTCAACCAACTTTAATGAACAAAATATGTCCTAAGATTCACTTCCGTCGATTTACAATTAATAGCATTGTTTAAACTTAAGGCCAGCTTGGATGCTGAATACAGTGATACAAATGAAAGGATTTTCAGAAAAAGTGAATTACTAGTCCTTCACATATGAAAAATAACTCCCGGCACCGTGCTTAAAATGAGCTAGCTTACGGACTGCTGATACCGATGCGAATGCAGCGCTTCCGAGTCACAGAGCTCTCGTTATCCTTAGTGGAAAACTGAATTCTCTCAACGCACGCGCCGAACTGACTAAAGTACAACGTCATCCGTGAATGCCGGGTAACGATAGGAACCGAATTTTCTGAAACGGGGTTTTCGTTGTGGGTGGCTCACTCGCTTGAGCGTGCGGTGGTCGAGGTCTCTTTCGACTTTTACGCTTGAAAGGAGGAAGAAGTCTGAAGGGGGACGAATGGCTTTATACTGTAGCCTGTATTCCGTGTATACATAGCGCACTGTATGCCGAATCTCTGGTGTAGTGCACCGCGCGTTTGTAGGGTGTAAAGAGAAGAGTAGAAGTATCGTTGGAGTGCAGGCGCACTGCGGCCACACGAGCGTGTGTATATCCTGGTTGTGCGACGGACATACGCAAAACATGGACACTGGTTTACCTTGCAGTACGACACTGAAAATTATTGTAGATGTTCACATTCGCTAATCAATTACTCAACTTCATTGGGTCTGCCAAATCGAAGCCTAATAGGATTCATGGGAACGTAGGCGGGAGCCTACTTTGAGCGCATTTCAGATTAATAATCAGATACGGTGGGCATTCGGTTACAATTTACTACTTCGCTCACTACGTTTACTACTTGCATGCGTTGCGCGTACTACGCAAACAATTATACCGTTACCACCGTCCCCATCCCAAGTGAAAACAAGTTAGCTCTCGTACACAGGCTCCCTTCGAGTCCTTCAGTTGCATGACAATCGATTCGTAGCCAGTCATACACATACACTTTGGCGGACGCAGTTCCTCTCTTTATCTTTATTGTTATTGCTTTTGCTCAGGTTCTTTGTTCTAGTAATAGTTCGGCGATTTCTCCTGAATAGGGTCTATATTTCATTACAAGATTAAGTCGAAAGGACGGACTTTTAATGTGCGAATTCCAAATATTCGGCTTCACTCACTTTTCTTGGCTTTATGAAGTCTAAATGGAATTCATTGCTGCTCTGTTCGTCCGTTCCTTCGAAGATGAAAATATGACTGAGCGAGACAAGACTGAGAGCCGAGCTGCCTGAATGGCTCTGTTAGCCTTACGTCGGCACATTCGAGTGCAACACTAAAAGGGAAGAAACCACAATGATTCGTTGACGTTTTTGTTGTTGCTCATATAGTGCGACCACACAGCTCCAATCACACGGAGAAAAGTCAATTGTGACTGGCATGGGAGCTTTTCGCGTACTCTGCTACTCAATTTGTAACAACCACCACCGCGTCCATTCAAAACTCACAAGAAGCTTTGATTTACGGTCGCAGAGCAAGCTGAGCACGAAGTGTGTGCTCTCTCTGGCAGTATCTTGGAATTTCAGTTTGAACGTAATCGAACGTAATTTTATTTCAATGGCTCTGCCGTCATGCAAAAACTCATTCACTTCCGGCTTGCGCTCATTCGAAAATCGGGAAAACGCAAACATCTACCTGTTTCTGCACTTTTCACCATACGTCCTCACGTTGCTTGTACGCTGGTGAGGTTCTTTGGAACTAAATTAAAACACGCTTTGCCGTGGCATACGTTGACGTGCCATTCCTGTTTTTTTGCCAATCGATAGATTTTCTGTGAATAATGGGAGCTAGACTCACTTTTCAATCGCCCCTGTTCTCTTTGTCCCCTTTGTAAAGTTCTCCTTTGGCTAAACAAGTTGATTGAAGCTTGATGTACATCGTCGATGTTTTTTTTGGTGATTTTTCTTAACAATTGTTCACAACCTCGCCGAAAAACATTTCTTCGGCACGTGATGGAAATCTTTCTCCATTTTGACTATAGTTGTATGAGACTGAATCTGCCGAGTTTTATATTTTAAGATTTTTTCACTCACATTTGAACTAATTTACAGAAATGTAATGCGTAGCGTAACAAGCAACGACTTCAATGATTCATACGACCGTCTCACTTGACATCCAACAACAAACTAGTTTAAGCTGCTGGTTCGATGATGATTTCCAGTTGCGATTCTTTGCTCTGTTGTACAAATCGGGTTTCGCTGTGTCTGGAAATGATTGCATGGATTTGACGGTTGTGTTGGTGACGTCATGTTGACTTGTGTCCAAAATTATTATACTTTGTAGACTTAACGACTTTTGTACTGCAACAATCTGTCACCATTTTAAACTTTAGTCGGAATATTTACTTCGGATTTCATTGGATCCCAGTGTTACGTATACAATTTAAACCATATTAATCGCTTGACTCTGAGTTCTGCATACCAAAACTTACATTTATGGTAAACAAAACATTTATGGTAATTGTAGATGAATTAATCGCTTAATGGATTCCTTCCATTTTTAACAAATCCAGACCTTTATCAATTGAAAGCTGCAATCGTGAAACCACTGAAAGCATAGTGGACGTATATGGCATAGTACCGGGAATGGATAATCCATCCCATAAACAATTTAAAAGATCTTGCATTAAAGCATAAAGATAAGAAGGCTCGTTATTTTCGGAAAATTCTTTAATTGGAAATTATATTTAGTTACTTGCTTACACTAGTTACACTAATCGCTCTAATTTATATACACAAATAAAAGTTCGCTTAAATTAGTCTTAAATATTTTACAACTTAAACTCGATGGATGGAATGGGTACATTAGGCAAATGTATTTATAATTAAATGTCAACTTAATCTCTGTTCTAGTCTACTTAAATATAATCTTAAATACACACTCCTTGCAGCTCCATTGCAGCTTTTGTAGAGATCTTAAATCACATCGCAGTTTCGAGCGGTTGGCTGCAGCTGCGGTTACTCGCCTGCAGAGGCACTAAGCCCGGAGACTCTTCGTCGAAATCAGTCTCCAACAAGGTCTCCGACTTGGAGCGCAGGTGAGAGCTGCTAATAGACTCGTCATTGACGGCGTGGTAAACAGTTTTCGGACGTCCTTTGGGGTCTCGTTGCATACCGTTTCTGGAACTGGTCGTGGGATTGGATATCTGTGGCTCGGCTTTGCTGCTATGCATGGCGGTGTAATATGAATCAGGACGCCTCAGGTCGGCCATATAAGAGTTGTTAGCACCATGACGAAAGATGGATTCTGCCGTTGGTGGTGGTGAAACCGGAGAAAAGTTAAGATTGTCGATTTTCTGCTCATATGGTAATGTACTGCAGTGGGAATCATGACTCAGTTGTGCACTAGTTGGGAGATGTACTTCTTCCTTGTGGGTGGGAGGTAGAAAACTACTGTGCGTCTGCTGATTGCTGATGCTGTATTCAGGCAGGTTTTGCTTTAAGCCTTTCAGGAACATTAACCGTTCCTCCTCTGGTGTACGCAAGGGCAAAGTGCTTGCGTTTCCATAATACTCCGAACCCGAATCCTCCATGTCTGCCTGATGAATAATCGGCGTGTCTTCTGAAACGCTGTTGCTCATTGAGTTGTTTCTTGTGCCGGACACAGTAGAATTGTCCCGGTATCCCTCATTCCTGTAGGATAGTTCGAATAAAGCAACATTTTGTTCGTCTGGAGTTAAAACGACGGGAGCAGCAGATTTGCTCTTAAAAGTCTTTGGGTTCCTGGAGACAGAACCGATTGTTGCGACCTTCTGCGGTGCTCTTACGTGTACCGTACTTTGATTGACATAGTTGTTGATACGTTGTGGGTTTTGGTAATCATGCTGCTGTGCTGCTTGATTTTCATAAGCATCAAAGCTGGCTTCTGAGCTCAGCACGCTTTTATCCATGGAGTCAATGGAACCATTGGTCATCATCTGTTTGTAGTCCTGAGCCAAGTTCTTTGTTAGTGTTCCGGTGGAAGATGACATGTTCTGTTTTTGTGTTAACCGAAAGCAAAAAAAAAAAAACACAACATAAACATAACAAAAGAGTGAACAAAATGAATAGAACAAAAATTAATGAAAATGAAAGCAAACTCATACAAGATTACGTCGTCGCAAAGAGCCTTGCGGATCGATGCTGTTTAGACTTCTTAGACTTTGGCGAATGCTATTTCGTCTTTGTAGGCGCTGCACATGTCGGTGTTTGGATTTTGCATACCAGCAAAATGCCACCATTATTAGCAAAATAATGGCCAGGATAAACGCAGAAATAATGCTTATAGCAAAGATGTCCGCTCGCCAGGAAAGTGGATCTATGATGACCTAAACGGCACAGAATAATAGTATTTCAGTTTAAGAAACTTTTAGTGTCAGTGTAGAAAAATTCGGTAAAAATATAAAAATAACTCAGTTTATAAAAGACTTCAGCAAACATTACTTTTGGATCGACTTCGCAGATGAATCCTAGTTCCTTGTTGCAGTCTTCCACGTCTACTTCCCTAAAGACGAAACTTGTGCATTTGTCAATGTGGTTGAAGTCTTGAATCCAAATTTTCTCTGGGTACCTGCGCGTGGGAAAGAATTACAATATTTTTGAATTTTTGCTCGCTATGCATGATTATAAATCTGTACTTCATGTGTTGCATTTGACTTTGCAGGTAAGTCCATAAAGTTATGCTGTCAGTTCGGATGAAGGGCATGGTCGAATTCTCCGATCTACAAAAAGCTTTTGCTTCGTGGAATTTCATGGATGCCGCAATGTATATGAAGCACGTGTCATGTACGAGGCTCCAACCGGGAGGGCACTTTCCGTCCAAAATGGATTGATTGTTCATTTGGAACGGAACTGTTTGCACCTCCAGCAACTGAGGGTCATCTTTAAAAATGCGAAATAGTATTATGTTTCATTCCTTTCCTATGTTTCATAATTTACCTGATTGATCGCGAACTCTCGACTGCACGGATATCGTGTTATTGTAGCCCCAGTAGTTATCCCGTGCGTCAATTCTGGACCTCCATAATTCGATGGTACTGAAATAAAAAAGCAACTCATTTCGTTTTCTCATTTTTCTGTTGAAGATATCTTACCTATTCCTGTTTCCGATTTTGAAACTGTTTAGAATAAGCATGCAAAAGACGTGTCAAGGAAATAAGAAGAGAAGATAATAAGAATTAAGATACATTTTTTAGATTTTCTAGATCTGGAATCTAATCTAAAGAATAAGCATTAATCGACGTCTAATGAATAAAGTATAATTTTATTGAAATATTCTACTAGGTTGTTATGTGCTACCAAATTGCTAAACGGCTAATAATCTACAGCTAAGTTAGAGATCAAATCAATTTCTTATATTTACATGGAATTGTTGACGGTTATCATTTCGTAGTCATTTTCTGGATTTTCGAAGATGTTATCAACATAATGCTGGCCGGCTGTGCCCGCAACGATTGTTGCTTTTGTATTCCAATTGGTTGCGATATTGCTAAAATTATCCATGTTTATTATGTAATTTTGACGGAGTATGTTATTAGCTTACCCATAGAATCCATTATGCGACGTTGTTTGATAGATGGGTAAACGCACTCTATCGAATCCCGAAATATCTACGATTCTTCCACCCATGTTGCTATGGACGTAATTGTAACTAAAATTCGAAACTACTTGACGTAGACGTATGACATCTTCAAAGCCCGCTTTATTTTGGGCGAAGTAATTGCGAAAAAGTTCGATTTCTTGGTATGGCGACGACTGTCTTCCTTCCACATGCAATGCTGGCTTGTTACGATTCCGGAAGAATAAGTTATGCTGCAGAAATCCTCGAAGCGATGTGGCCGAACCACGCGAATCTGCGCGGATGCGCAATCCACCCTGGTTGTCCAGCAACAGATTATTCTGCGTATGTATAAGATTAGGTTCGAAATTAGTATTGATTTTGTAAACGGGGCAGATCGTAACTGAATTGAATTTCAGAAGATACATACTTAGGTACGATATGAAGTTTTACAGAAAGCAAATCTTTTAAATCAATTAACATTTTACCAAAAACACAAGACAGTTACGTTGTCGAAATGGTGTTTGAATACTGTACCATGAAGTAGAATGACTGCATGTTTTGCACATCCAAAATAATGGCGGATTCACAAGTAGAAAAGTTTCCGTATAGTTGTTTACAGTTATTTTCAAAGCGGTTAGACGTGAGCGTCAGGGTCGGCGATATTTCCCCGGCTGATGAGTAGAAAAGCGCACCTTTTGCAGCTTTGGTTATGTGAGAATGTGTAATATTGTGGCGGGCATCTCTATCTGCAAAGTGAAGGAAATCGAATAGTTTGAATAACGCTATCGTAAGACAAATTCAAGAAAGTTACTCGTACTTTGGGCAATTGTTGATATGGGAACTGTAATAATTTCAGCTATGAAACCGTATCTCTCCGGTGCTCCACTTGCAACGATTTGAAGACTTAAGGTGGGACCCGTCGTTTTAAAAAAACTTTTCTGGTTCTTTGTGTCAGCCTCTATCTTTGCTATGAATACTGACGAAACATTGTAAATGTCTCCATCAAACAAGCGCAGGGAGTCGGTCCGGCCGTACAATTTCGAATGATTGAAAAGATTTGACTGCAAAAGTCGAAATCCAACTGGTTTCGACCTGTACACAGAATTGAATATTTTCACGCAGTTGACCGGATTATTGTCGTACTTATAATAAACCAGAATTCTTTCCTCCACTGTGAGTACCTTTTGAGGGTCGCACATATCGACCAGGGAGAACAGTTTGTAAGGTAAGTCCAGGTCTTCGAGTGGTGTGAAACTGGATTCGTCGCTTTCACGGCCTTCGCCAGTGAGCGATAATATGTTAATCCCGCTGCCGATTGTGTTGCTTATATTTAAGTAGTTCATGTTGACCGCGCCGATGGGCGCTATTAAATTCAATCCATGGTTTGCCGAGTTGAAAATCGAGACGGATGCAATGTATGGATTTCTGAACAAACATTGAATGGATGCAGATTTTTCGTTATGAAGTATGCCTGCGTTTTCCAATCGAACGAACTCCAGGTGGCTCTCCTTGCTAATCTTATTGGTGTGCGTATGAGTGTCATGAAAACGATGTTCGTACTGGTTTTCTTCGAAATCGGAGTTCGCAAAACGAATTCCACCCCAATATACCTGTTCATTGGGTCTTCCACTGCAGCTTACAAACACGAAACTGTCGTCCCAGTGGCATTTATGTATGTGTCCATACAGCTGGCCATTTAGTCTTTCTGCGCACTCTTCCAATCGGGTCTCGTCGCCCGTGCATTCCAGTGGTTGTACCCAGGTCCAAATTCTTGTTAATGAGTTTGTATGGAATTCCACGCGATGGTCATGTCCATAATAAACGTTGACTGAATCGAAACCCAGCTCTCTACAAACAACTTGAGCATTACGCTCAGTAAAACGATGGTCACAAATGGGAACCCATTGCAATGTGGTGTGGTTGAAATACTCTAGAAAACCTTCGTGGATCGCTGAATTTGTACTGCAGTTCTGGGAGGTTGTGCACAGCCTTATTGAATCGTAAGCACTCGATTCTGATAGATCTTTAAGTGAATACTTTTCAAAAGCTGTGTTTGGCCTGTGGGTTTTGTTAATAACAGGCGTCATAATGATTTCGGATTCTTTGTAGCCGATTGCGATCAGAGTACCAAGTACTAATATTCCCACATTCGGCTCGAACTCCATTTTAACACCGTGTTGTATGGTTAGAGTCGCCCCAGGCATTACTGTTATGTCAGACTTCATCACATAAGGGCTGCTTCGCTTTTTCAGTACAAGGTCCTTGCTAATACGACCGCCTGTCCAGGATTCTAGTTTAAGCTCATAACTTTGCTCTTCAATAATTGATACGCTGCCGTCAAATGCATCTTCAATCAGGAATGGTTGATAGCTCACTTCCGCATGATTGTTCCAATTATTGAAATCAAAAATTCTTGACTTTATATAATTAACATCCGTTGAGCCCCACCAATTCTCTGTTGCGTAGAAGTTACTGTTTAGACGCGCGGTCTTAACACCAGCTATGAGATCGTAATCCATTTCGTTGCGAGAAATAAGATTTCGATATAACTTCACGCTCTGTATACCATCGAAGCGTATAACTGCGGTGGGATGTTTTACTTGAGTGCCCGAATTCGGCACTTGCAGCTGCATATTCCTTTTGTATGTGGACTTGCCATAGACCCAGTTGTCTCTAATCGTGTTGTACTGTGCTGCAGCTGGTACTTCCCCAATTATTTCGCTTTGGCTATCTGCCCGAAATTGCAGCACGTATTTAGCATGATTGTTTCTGAAGTGATTTTTGCTGAATTTTATTCGTTTTTCCATTCCATCTAGACTAATAACGCTCTCGGAGCAGTGGTTGTTTTGAAACACGTTTGATGTTAAATTAAACACTGCATAATGGCCTCGGACGGCGAGCTTGAAGTTGCGATTCATTTGCCATGTGCAATTTCCAATATAAACGCTGTGCGTAAAGTTTTCATTATACTGCCAGACGTAGGGAAGGGATACTTCGAAACCACCGTCAAGATTATTCTCCACAATTGTGTCCTGTATAACGTAGTGAAAGAGATTGTTCGAAGATCGCAAGTCCCTCGATAGCTGACGAATTCCATGGCCATTCTGGGATATCATTGAGTTGTTGATATGAATTGTTATTTCCGATATATTGCTAGAATGTACATCCCAAACAGGTGACTTTATGAGCATTGCTTCTCTACTGTTGTGACTAAGCTCCGAACTAGAAATTTTTATAGATTCGTTAGCCTTGCGCAGATAATGTTCGCCGTTTTGACCGAGGTATCTGTTGTAGTAGTATGCTGATATACCTCGAAAGTTTTTCTGTATTTTGGTAGCTCGAATACTTAGCGAGGGAACTGGTCCACGGATTATTTTATTTCGGATGTCCTGTACGGGCGCTGACACTGTAGATAGCATGAGCACTGCACCGCCCAGTGCAGCTGTGCCACTCTCGTAGTAAAGAATAATACCATAACTACTACTAGTTATTGGAAATAGATTTAAATCATGTTTAAGATCCCAGATTTCTGAACGCGAATTTTCTGTATAAGAATCCAAAATAGTTATGAGTTCAGTGGACTGATTTTGAAGTGGATTCAGAAGCTGAATACCGAGAACGTATCCTGCTGGACATCGGACCACAATTTTCCTCGATACTGCATCCAGTGTTTCTTCAGTTCTTATATACTTCGTTTGCCATATTCCCAGATCAATATTTCCTGCGTCTGCTGGTAAAACATATGGTTCGTAGTCAGAATCGAAAGTATTGAAATCCCGAGGCATGTGAAACCAACCTCCTATTTCTTTTTGATCGAGTGAGGAGATGACGGGATCATGTGACACACCACTTCCGCGATTATTTTTTATAACGGAACCATGAATGCGAAGTCCCAATTGCCGCAAACTGATTCCGTTGCCCCTATTATCGCTAAATTCCGAGTTTCTAATATTGTTGATCGATTTTCCACCAAAGACATCTGAGTAAATAACACCCAGACCATCATCCAAGTTGTCGACTATTCGTACATTTTCGAGGTTGTGACGTGCGAAATCCATTTGAATGGCAGGTTTAAACGAATTCATGGCGTAATCGAAGAGGCCGGCCTTTTCAATTGTTACATATTGCAGATCAGCACGTTCCGCCAGCATACTAAACCGAACGCCAGCCCAAGCGCCTTCGTAACACCGGATGCCGACGTCATTTTCATGTGTGCACGAGTTTTCAAACTCCCCACGTGATAGCCGCTCCGATCTGCACTTGGTTACATCCAGGTCCACATCCGTGCAGTGTACATTTGACACAATAACGTCTTCCGCTACTCCATTGCTGGGTAGCTGAGATCTATGTAGGTGCCAATCTGCCGGATTGAGGGTGTACCCCAACTGATGGCAAACCAAAGCGGCATTCTTCTCTGTCCAGCCATAGTCACATACAGTGCCCCATCGACCATCCAGGAACATTTGCAAACGACCTTCATAGCCACCAGTGCCACCAAGTAGCCGAACAGGTGTGCTCGGAGTGTCTCCAATTTCGGTGAAAGATTCTGTTTTCATATCTAAGACATTTGAGTCCTGGTAAGACATACGTTCTGTGTTGCTTACTGAAGTCAAGTTATCTGTCTGCATTATAGTTTCACGCTTCAAGGTAAAGAAAATATCATCAGGCTGTCGACCACGAGCCTCAAGTTTCCCTGCTACCATCATTCCAATACTTGGTTGAAATTTTAGCGTAACTCCTGGTTGTAGTATAAGCCTTCCTCCGGGTCTTACGTTAATGTCTTTAGTAACTGTATAAGTTCCAGCAGGAATCATTTCCTGACCATCAACTTCTCCTCCAATGGTCTCAAGGCCTTCTTGATAAAATTTTGGCACCAGCGTCGATATAGCAATTATTGTTGTTGAGCTGGGATTCGAACTATGTAATAAGTATGGAATATACTCAATTTTTGCTAAATTGTATCGATCATTTCTGTGAAAGAGTCGAGAATAAATCTTGTTCTCATCTGTGTGGCCCAACCAATTATAAGTCGCATTAATTATTTGACTTTGATCACACAACTGAGATCCGATTTCGTACGTAGAATCGAAGTTATGAAGTATATTTCTGAATATGTCAACGTTACTGGACCCCACAACAATAGGTGCAGCAACCATAGAGCGTGGATTAAGTCGTCCTGAGCCATCCGTGCCTTCACTTCCCTCGATTTGTGGCCCAAAGGGTTCCAAAATTGTGTTCTCTCGCACAAAATTTCGTGTGAATAGCAGTGATTGCTTTTCTCGTTTGCTGTACGGGGAAAGAGCGAGCGAGACTACGAATACTCCTTTATTTCTTATAAAATAGTTGTTCTGAATGATAATTCTGACGGGTAAATAACTGAAGTCTTCCATCATGGGTTTGGTTTTTATGTAAATAGATCCGTATGTACCATACCGGAACTGGTTCAATTCTATTCGGCCTTGTAAGTTCAAGGCTGGACTTAAAAAAATTGAAACCTTCTGGCTATTGTCGAATATGTTGTGTCCAATTTGCAGGAAAAGATTAGGTTTGCTTAAAGTACTACGGAACCAACATGATTCTATTTGAATGTCATTCATCAAACTGCCATTGAAATTATTTCCTGTTACATTCACCCAAATGGGCTCGCAATAGTTGCCGTGTTGTATTCCGTTTTCGATATTTGCGTAAATTTGCGAATACTCAATGACTGTGGTCTGATTAACGGGTATGTATTCGATGCGATCAACGTCTGTGGTATCATTCAACCAAACCGCTATACCGAAGCCTCCATTTGAAGATATGGAGCTCCTGGAAATATTGCGATTGCCGCCATAATAGGTTATATTTACGCCATCTCCAATATTGGAGCTTACGACGCTCTTCGTTATGTTGACATCACCAGCACCACTTGTAACGTGAACCCCGGCCACGTGTCCATTCGCAGAAACTGAACTACCGTAAATATGGACCATCGAGCGTATGTTATCCGCAGCTATTCCACGGCCACGATTATCATCGATAGTGGAATCGGAGACTTTCAAGTCAAATGCTTTCGTGGCTCCCGTTGATAGTCGTATGAAGCCACTGGCCTCCGTTCTCATGTCTGCCTTCATTCTAATAAATAGCTTCTCCCGCGTGCTAGTCACACTCTGCGGCCTTGTATAATTTCGAGCTCTCCATGAGAACAGAAGCTTTTCGTTATCAGAAGCACCGTCGAAAACTTCAATATGGATCGATTCATTTCTTTGGAGCGAAAAGAACTCGAAATGAACTGTTAGAAGGTAGCCTGGTTGAGTAAAAAAGTACTTTCCACACTCTTTCGAGGAGCCGGCGTAATACTTTTGGCTGAAAGAAAGCGAAATTGGGTAAGTCTGTCCAGACGTCAATGGCAACGTGCAGAAGTCATGAATTGAGGCTCGATCAGTGCGATCGGCAATGCGAAGATCATGACCCACATATTTTACACCATCGGCTGTGTTCTCTACTATGTAGCATCCTTGCAGCTTGACGTGACCCTGGCTGGAATTGACGAACACACCGATTCCGTTGTTCTTTCGCACAGTTACGTTTTGCATTGTGAACCCGGCGTGCGGTTGAGTGACGTTTATGCCCGTGTATGCCGAATTGCTCACAGTGATGTCTTGCATAACCGGTGGCAGGCCTATTACTTCTATAGCTGAAGTAGTTCTTTGGCCTCGCCCGGACCCGGCCCTCGTGATATCGACATATCTAAGCGTTGATTGGGAGACTGCCGAGTAAACAGTATTGTCGGCGTCGAGTGATTTGAACGAGGGTGCATTTTGGAAGTAGACTCCTCGCCAATGATTTATTTGGCCATAATGCTCCGAGAGGCATTGCACGCCAAGATCGCTATGATAGTCGCATGCACCAGACCCCAGCTGCCTGGTCTGCCAGGCACATTCCAGCAGTGACCTTTCCGTGCCCTTGCAATTCGGTTCCTCGTACAGCAGTCGTGGATGGTGTCCCACAGTTCTCTCTACCCAATTCCAGAACCTTCCTCCGCGCAATCCCATTTGCTTGCAAGTGATTTCGTAATCAGCTATGGTCCAACTGGTGAGTAAAGAAGTGAAAGATTAGAGAATTACATACATAGGTGAAATTTTACATTTGTGCACTCACTTCCTTGAGTTGGTACACACTGCACGCCAAGCGCCTTTGTAGAAGATTTGCAACCGACCTTCCGCAGGAGTTGGTCCATCCACCAGGCGCGCTCCCTTCTCTTCTAGATTCGGCAGCCCACTTCCGGTGCGTGGATCCCACTGTGATGTAAGTGTTATGCGAGATGTCGGAGTACCCTGGGGATAATTGCGATTAATTACTTCAAATGAATGCTTGTGTGTGTGTCGCACAAATCATACGGAGATCTAAGAAGCGAGAGCCCAGAGTGAATCCAATTAAGGGATTGTGACCTACAGTCCACTAAATAGGTCAGTTTTAATTCAAATCAAGTCATGAAGAGCAAAGAAACCCAACGTCGCGACAGCGAATAACGAGTTGTGCGTTAATTTAGTTAAAAAATTAAATGCCGAGTATGAATTCGCGGCGAAGATGCTTTCAGTGGCGGAGGTCAAAATTGAGTTGTGAATAGAAATTCAGCGACAGTGTTAAAGAAGCGTCTGTCGTCTCCTTAATTGCTCAAAACAGCTGAAAATTGTACTTGTTTTGTTATTTATTAATTTTGTGTACTTTGTCATGTTTTCTTATTCGTTATCATTGGACACTGGATTTGTGACACACTCTCCTAAACGTATTTAAATCAGAAACAATTGAATTATAGTACATAATAACTCCAATAATATTAATAAGCACATTAAAGTACCACTTTTATGGGGAAATAACTGTGCAATTAATTAGGTTCTATCTGAGAGAAAACATTACTAGTTTTCCACATTCCTTAATCTAAAGTTTAAACAAAGTTTTATTGTATTATAATTAACTCAAGTCTTTACAAGTTTAACTGAAGTCCAAAGAAAAGATTTCGCTTCTTCATGACTGCCGTTAAACTTGATGTAAGAGATTACGAAGCAGTATTTTTGATAAACATTTCATATCAGCACTTTCGATAAACTTACGACGGCTTGGAGCACTCCGTGCACAGTGATGCCCACAGTGGGTGCAAATTGGATAGTTACTCCTGGTTCGATTATCAGTTTGCCACCCTTAGCAACTATTATGTTCTCACGAGCGACGTAAGGACTCTCCGTAAGATGCAGTACACGCTCCCCTCTTATCTCGCCGCCATGTAACTCTGTGTATGACATCAGCGGCGGCGATGGTGAAGGCGCCGGCAACTGCGTCGCGTCGTCCAGGCTGGCGAACTCAAACTCATCCTCCGTATTGCCAGGTCTGTCCTGTGCGGCACTAGCAGAGAGAAGCACTAAGTAAAAGGTTACGATCCAAGAAGTACCCCAAAAGGCAAGCCTCTGACTTCCACGGGCGGAGCACATATTCGTCATTAGGACGCACGCAATGTTCTTAACTTTTAGCTGAGGATAGCCGAACACTAATCTAGCAGCGGGCCGTTGAGTTCAGCCAGTAGTTTGTACACATTATTTCACATTATTTATTTTTTGAAAACCGTAATCGCGTTGTTTCATTGAGTAAAGACACCTGACGTCAATTCCGAGTAGAACTATTTCGTCATCACCCCAGCGAAGAGTTGTTACTTTGTTTTTGTTTTTGTTTTTGTTTTACAGCAACTCGTTTTTATCTGTTAGATAGTTCTTTCAGGTTTCAACACTTACATTTCGTAAAACAAATCACAATACATACTACCAAAAAACACGACTATACGCGAAGAACCGTTATAAGCAACTAACCTTTGCTGAGGCGAATGAGGGAGCGATGAAAGCGACAAACGAAGACAAGCGGAAAAGCAACAACAAGAGAATTCGTTGTGTGAATCATGGCGCAACTGCAAAGCACGGAAAAGCGCACCGAGCAGCATGGCTTTGAGGTGGGAAACGAGCGCTACGCATTGGAATGACACATTCGAACAGCGACCAGCGAACCAGCTTAGCTTGCATGCCATGAGTGTGCACGAACTTCTAAAGCATGACGTTTTGTGGTGGATTAAAGCGAATGGGAGAAACGTAGTGGGGGGGGGGGGGGGGGGGGGTACTTTACAGCACAAACTTAATTTTTTGAGTTTGGAGCGGCTGTCGCTTTTCTATAAATGCTATCGTTTAGAAAGCAACGCAGTTCACAGTCCATTCGAATGCGTAAAATTGAAAGCACCGCAACAGTTGGTTTTTGTTGTTAGAGTAAGTAGAAGGTTTAAATAGAAGGCTTTAAGAAGAAATCTTGGTACTAAAAATAGCACGCAACATGCGCCGCGAAGCCGTTTCGCTTCCTTTTAGTCAGGAAATCAAACGTACACCGTAGAAGTTGCCTGGTAGCACTTGCGTCGTTGATGTAAACTGCGGATGCGCCACGCTGCACCCGTTTCGCTCAATGCGTTGACGGCTGTTGCCCATGAAATTGCTATTTGTAAGCATGGCTCCAGATTCAGGTTGCGCACGACAACATGTGCAACCACTGGGAAGCGGTAATCAACCTCCAAACGTATGACGATTTTCGATTTAATTTCGGGATGCACTTTTGAATGCATTCAGCACTGAGCTTGATGTCTAAGCCAGTTTAAGTAGTGCTCTCACCACCGACGCTCAGTTCAGCCGCACAAAGTTTTGCTTCCATTCGTGTGCTTCTGCGCATGAATGTGTGCGTGTTGATGTGGTAACACTAACTTACCAACACTTGCAAAACCACTTTTTATTAACAAATACGAAACCTACATCTTTCCACCGAATTACTTTGCTTAAAAACAGTTTTATTATGGTCTAAATTGGCAAAGCCCTCCTGCTTTGAGGCGTTCGGAATGATAGGTACGAAATGATAGTAAAATTTGAACTAATTGAACACTCTTCACTTTGATCTCCACACTAGGCGCGGTCGGTTCTCATTTACACATTGTTAGGGCCAAGATTGAGCGACGCACACTCACTGAGCACCAGTCGAAATCACACGAGCTTCACGGCCGAACAGACTACAGCGCACTGAAGTTAACGGCGCCTAGCGTTTCGAGAGATGCCTAACTACGGAGCTTTCGAGAGGCGCTCGATATGAGTGTGTTTCTTTCAATTCCATTTGGCTTGTGGATTTTAACCAACTTGTTGACGTAGAGTTGTTGTGGCTTTTTCTCAAATCGCTTTATGTTGGTAAGACCGTTCGTAGCAAGAGTATACATACATACTTATGTAAGCTCTGTAAAGCTCTGCAAAAACTTCGACTAATTTTGGTCAAAAACTTGTTTAGACTTCGTTAATTTAAGGAAGTCACATTGGTTTAAAATCACAAGATGGGGGATTTTTCCACTGTTACCGATTTACCAAAATTAAAGCATTGTAACCACTTAACTTAAACAACTAACGGAAATTACAATACTAAGAAAACAGGTTTATATAAAAACACTATCTGCATCGAACACAGTTAATATATATTTGGTATAAAGTAACGGAAAGATGTCTGAGCAGGGTCTGGGCTACAATATTTCTATCGAGTATAACACAATGTTCTATGAAACGTTTCGAACGAAAAAATATTCTTACAATTAAGCACATAAATGAGATTATCTTTAAAAATAAAAGAATAAATACTAACACAAATATTAAATATTTTATCATTCATCTCTTCGAACTGAAATAAAAATAAAAATTTATTACATTTTTTACATTTACATTACATTACAGGTACATTAGGGACAAATATGAACACATTCAACCTCCTTTTTTCTTTTGAATATCTACTTTTTTAACATTCTATATCCACGATTGAAGATCCAAAAAGAAACCACACTGAAATGCTCAAACTTCTTCAAAACTGATCGATTTCTTGAAAAGAATCCATTGTGCCTCGTTCAACAACTGAGGATCAGATCTGGGAACTCCTTGTTAAATTGGGATACACGATTAAAGTTCTTTATTAAGTATGGTGGACATTGCATTCTGAAGAGCTTCGTGCAATCTAAATAAATACCGTATGAAGTCGATTCACTACAGAGATTAACGCGCTGTCACTTACTACGGAAACAATTGCACCCATTTTTTGGCTTTATTGGTCCATAATAATCTATCAATATTTGCCTTTTTCGTGTATTTATTTATTTATTTAAAATTGTGACACTATTTTATGGCGGACAAATACTTACAAGCACTACTTAATGACAAATAATTCTTAACATTTTAAAATATTAATTGAACAAATTTAAACAATAGTTGAACAATCTAATAGAATAAAAAACAAGAGTAAAAAAGACAAGAAGTCAGAATTCACTTACGTGTATGGCAAATGAAATCCTCGAAGTGTTCACCACCACATGCGCTGGTTTCTGGAACACTGCGTTAATCACAGCGCGCGAATTATTCACGGCACGTCTCATTCACTTATCATGATTACTTGCGGTAAGACAACGCATATAAAAAGCCCCACGATCACTAACGTGCACTAAAAACTGTTAATCAAGTTTGCTGAAAATTAAATAATTTTACGTGCTCGAGATGAATCCACACACCATCCTGAAACCCAAAATCGTTGAAGTGAAAACTTCGATCTTCCGGAAACTACACACGTCTTTTTTTCAACATTTATTAAATATCTTAAACTGTACCTTAAACCTAGTTTATGAAGGAAGACAAAGTATGTACTATACATGTACTTATTTAGCTTAAATATAGTTATGTAAATAAGCTGAAAACTTAATTAGAGAACACTTTGTGTTCGGCAAGTCGTTACTAGGAAAGCACTTACTACACATCAATTGTAATCTCTTAATCATCAATAAATTATAGTAACTAGTAGGACAATGTGATCATAGCAAATCTTAAGAGTTTATATAATACTAACTTTAAAGTAACACATAGTATATTATCCAAGAAAAGGTAGAATGTAAACGTGATCTAAATTTCACTTCTGAGAATGATTTCTGTGGGAACGTCTCCATCTTATAAATAACAAAGCCTGATACATGAACAACGTCTTAAAGCACGGCAACCAAATCAATTTCAAGTTGTATGTAGCTTTATTGCCAATGAGACAGCTTCAATTAATTACCCACTATAGTTACTACGCACCGTTACGCGGCACATCAACGCCATGATTCTCAACGTCTCATTATGTCCTCTATGCTGAATCCTGTGCGTTTTGGCGGTGGGTTGTGCGGCGCAGGGACGTTTACTGCAGGCGGCTGCGGATGTGGCTGGTCCGGTGGTTTTGCGCTGAAATTACTATTGGCCGGAAGAACGTACGGAGCGCAGGACGAAGACGATGTTTCCGAAGCCGGATTACTTTCCTCCGATGTGGCCGTGTGGTGCGGCTGGAGTGTCTGCATCGGTTTCGCGGAGCCCTGCATGTGGGTTAACTTAAGAGCGTGCGCCGTGTGCACATTGGAACAGGTCATGTTCAGTGCCACCAAATTTTGATTTATGGAGATTGGACGATGATTTGGTTGACTTGCGTCGCACTCCAACCCAATGGGACGTTTTCGAATCGGTATGGAGCCCAGGAAGCTTGGAACAGCCTCCAGTGGTGAGTGAAGTGGATGCGGGGGTGAGTGCCGTGAATCGACTCCTGTGTTTGTCGTTATCATGCCTGGCGCCAATTTAGCATGGAGATCTCTGCGCACATGCAACATTGGAATGTAGGGCTCAGGGGGGTTGGAGGATGAAGGCGAATGGATTGAATCACCTGTTCCCGGCAAGAGTGCGGGCCGCATGTAGTGTATGCTCGGACTGGACATTGCAAAAGCGTTGCTCGATAGCATGGCGTCGGTGGGTGAGGAGGTTAAAGTGATAATATTGAGAGGAAATTCCTCGGTACCATGCAGGTCTTTCTCCATATTGGGCCGCATTGTGTAAGTTTCTCCGCCTTCATGGTGACAGTGTGTAACACCTGGTAGTTCCGTATTTTTGTTTCCGATATCTTCGACTGGCAAAACAGTGTTGCCTTCATTCCTGTTTTCTATCTGTTCAGGTTCGTACTGCTCATCCTCGTCTGTGTCATCCTCTTCGTCAATATCGTCATCCGATTCGATGGGGCTCTCTTCAAGGAATGATGCTTTTCGCTTGATCCCTCTTCGGTCACGTCCGGAGACATGGAGCACGTCCCCCGCAGAATGCCTTTCGGTGTTGTCTGTTGTGATTCCTGCACAGTCAGATGGAGACAGTGATCTATTTCCGTGTACCGGGGACTGACGTGGCGAATCCACCTCCAACAAGGAGTCCTCTTCTTCTCCACTCAAATTGCGTCCGTCGTCCTCCTCACCGACATCCACAAAGTCAGCTGGCATATCGCCAACAGCGTGTGTGAGCGCGTGGCGACGTAAATCACAATTGCGTCGAAATACTTTTCCGCACGACGAGCACTCATAGGGTTTGTGGTCAGTGTGTGTGAGTAAATGGGTCTTGAGGTTGGAACGCTGGTTGAAGCTGCGGCTGCAGACCGGACACTTGTGAGGTGACTCTTCCATATGCAGAATTTTGTGAACCGCCAGAGTCCGCGACTGACAGAAACCTTTTCCGCACTCAGTACACTTAAAAGGTTTCTCCTTAGAGTGAATGTATCTGAAAAAACACACTAGTTAAGGCTTTTGTAAACTATAAATGAATATTAAAAGCAATGTAATCTGTATTAAGCATCCTGAACAAAAAGTAACTACGTTATATAGTCTGTATAAACGTAAAGTATTGCGTTATCTTCCTATTAAGAGTTTATGATGTTCAACAAGTTCAAATATTGAAACACTAAAAACAATAGCAGAGACTCCCGGTTCAAAGCAACAACAATGCGCAACTACAGTACAAATACAGTCGTCGCAACGGCTACCAACCCTACTAACTGAAAACAGATTCACAAATTAATCGAAACAAGTACTGGAGACTTACCTATGATCACGTAAGTGATCCTGGCGACGGAAGGCCTTTCCGCAAATGTCGCAGGAGTAGGGTCGCTCATCCGTGTGTGTTCGTTCATGAATGAGAAGGTTGTAGGACTTGGTGAATTGTCGATTACAGAACTTGCAGATGAACTGCTTTTTAGGACGCGAAGCTCGACCTGGAGCGCGTAGCAGGCGACGGTCCAGACCAGCGTGCAGGTTTGGAGGGATACCAGATGGAAAAAGGCTCGCAGGGGAAGCACTCGCAAAGCCGAAACTGCCGCCTGTAGTGGGCGATGGTCTGGGTCCTCCGAGGTAAGCCGACGGGTACATAACTGCCGGTGGCACACCCGACGTAGGTGCCTGGCCAGGACGTGGCATAAGCATGGCAGCTGCCGCGACTTCACGGAGAGCGAGCTCCTTACGTTTGTCAGCCATCATAGCGATTATTTCATAACCGGAATTACGTTTACCATCCTTGACCTCCGACCCAGCGGCGTCCAACATGGTAGTGTACAATGCGCCCGATGACCGCAGCGGATTGCGGGACGGCACCACTGGCACGAATGCCGATATCTCGCGGTGAAGGTGTGCTCCCTGCGTTGTGCCCCTCATGAGACTTGCAGCCGCCAAGTGGTGTTGGTAGGCCAACTGCGTTTCATAAGCTGTTGCAGATGCAATCCTTCCACTGCTGCCTGATGCATTGCGCGGTTCTTGGGGACCGGACACTGCAGCAACGCTAGCTGGTGATTGAAGAAATTGATCCATTCGCGATGAGTGAATCAGCGAAATACTGCCGCCTGGCCTATTTTCTAGCGAGGTACTCTCAGTGGGCATAGTTTACATGCTGCCGCTCGGACGACGGCTGCGGTTGGAATATCTGAAAAGGGAAACCAGAGCTTTAAAATGGACTGGCAGTGAGTTTGTGTTAGAATGGACCAAGCAGCAGAACAAGAAGTGTTCCAGCTTTGAATGTCGAATTGTATCGGTGTTGTTGCTTTTCGCTTCTATATCTTTGCCGTTTGCAGGGGCGAACTGATAGCTTTATCTTTATTTGGTCTCGCGCAGCAATAAAAACGTTTCATGGCTCTTATTTGAAATCAACTCGTTGTGCGATAAGCGTGTTTATGGCGGACCGATACGCGCAGAGAGGAACGGTTACAGAAAGCAAACTAGGAGCACGAAAACTACCTTCATTTGTTTTGGTACAAGAAGTTGCAGGTAGTTCTGGGCTTACGTAACGAGATAGAGCTGGAACCCAAAGGCTTGGAACCCTAAAACGTGGAAGAATTCGGAGCTTGGAAGCAATATTTGTTCTGTTGAAGAACAATATTCCCCTTAGATAGCGCCTTTAAGCAGAAGTCTATGTCGGTGCCACTCCTCTGGATCAGCAGTCTTTACACCAAGTTGCCATGAATAATAATGAGCATCAAAAATATAAATAATAAATACAGCATAAAAAGTCTACACTGACGTGCACTAGCCGCGATCCCCGAAGTGTCGGTATCATCAGTGCTATAGAAAGGTTCTGCTGTTCAACTGTTCTGTCGAGTAGTGATGAATGCAGTGAGGGTGAATGTGGCTGCTATATTGCCGGTCTGCCTGACTGCCAGAATGCTTCAGTGTGGTATTGTATATTTTTCTTACGAAAGATTTCAAAACAAAACGAGCAGAAAGACTCACAAAGCCAAGCGAGCCACGTTTGGAGTGCTCAGCATAAGCGAACGAGCAAAAAGGAAGCCAGTTTACTTGAGAACAAATATGTTTATTAAATTTTATACGCGAAGACTTACTTTCTGGCTACCACACAGACGACATTTTGTCCAGAGAGTACGACCAGGAATTTAGTATAAAGTAGGAACACTCAAATGAAACTTAGTAGTTAATAGAAACGTAGTTAATTTTTGTTCAAGACAAGACTTTAATTCGCACCGAAGGGGGAAGGTTTTAGCTTTCAGTTCTCTATAATATTCCTGTGGTGTGCCTTTGCGAATTACGTCTCATATTTTCTGTTGCACTCTTAGCTAGTTAAAAAGTTATGTAAACTTCCGAGCAGTTAACACTTCTGCTGGCGAATTGAGTAATCCGAATAAACCAAAAAGTGCCATTAATTGAGGTTAGGTCTGTTTAGATTGAACTCCTGGTAATGGTCAATATCGCTGCGTTCTTAGATATGGAAGCTCTCAACGACCGTGATTTTTTATTGTGTTCTCTACACTGCTTGGAGGTTTTTCAGCGGTGTGGAGTCAGCGTCGGAAAACCGGATTGCGGTGAAACTGAGTTGAGTATGATTTTGACCCGTGCGCGCACAACAGTTAACACAGAACTCGGAAAGGGACTGCGAGGGCGCGGGGTGTCAATAGGACACGGCTTCACACTGCGTTCGGTGGCAATGTCAGTGGCAGCTGCAGTCGAAGTGGCAGTGGAGGTAGAAGCCACCAAGCGAGCGACCGACTGCTGGACCGAGTAGTTGTGAGGGGCCGAGTAGTATCTAAGGAACTTAGCCTCCAAAAGCAGCTACACCACTACAGCAATGACTTGTAGTATGCAAGTGTAGTATACAAGCACCGTGTGTGCGCACAGACACAACCACGAGAAATCATCTTCTCAAAGATACCAATTAGACACCGCGATCAGACTTAGATAGACAGTTATATACATTAGACAGTTATTTTCGTTACTGATTCTTAACACAAAATATGATCTCTTTAAGGACCTTTCTTTATAAATTGAAACAGGTATTTCATCCAATTCGTTATCACATTCAACGTACGAAGATCACGTTTTCGCCAGCACTAGGACCGATATTCAAACCCTTCTTTAAAAGTCTTATTGTTAATTTCACTAAATGCAGAGCTTCACTTCGACGGTATTCAAGTCAGCCCGTGTAGTGAGCCACCAAGACCGAAAAACCTGTTCTGTGTTCATAGACTTTTGGAATTTTTTAAAGCGCTTCAACTCCACTTCGTCGCCGCGGTCGGTCACAGCGAGTTTGTGTTTTTTTCTGTATTCTGTCTTGAAATAGGAACTGAAGCCAGTGCAGCTACCAGATCGCTCCTCAAGTAGTCCCAACCTCTTCCCACACGACAGAAAACGATTCGTTCAGATCCAGTGGCTCCGTAAGTGGGAACGAGAAATATTCGACAGCAGCTAACAGACGCGCAGCAAGTTCAAACAATTTCGAATACAAACACAGATATGAGTATCTCAAATATTCACAGGCATTCACATACATGTGTAGGTTAAGCAAATAAACGGCCCGAGAGTTTGTAAGAAGGCTAAGTACAGGTGCGATAGGTACGATCAGCGCTCGACGACTAATCCGAGAGTGACGCTGTTGGGAGAACCGAACCTCGTAGGCTCGTCATTTCCCCTTTACGTTTAAGGAACCCAGGCGAGGCGATTTGACGTAACGTAGCGACTTAGTGAACTTAGGAAGCCGAGGCCTAAACGGCTCTTGCTGTCAGTGAGAACTCTTTGTGCCCGAATTCACCTCGCTCTCTCGCTGCACTCAAGACTGTGGAACAAAACACGACTTACCTGCTTGCCGTCGAAAGGTGTGTGTGGCATATTGAGAGCGTTGTGTAGGGACCAGTGTGGTGGGAGCATTGAGTGAGGCGCAGTTGTTGGGAGAAAAAGCAGTTCGTTCATGAAAACTCCGAATAGGAAAACACTCGAAATCGATAAGTAGTCGGTTCAATAAAGCAGATAGAAATACATAAATTCAGTAGATTCAGTCACCACCAAATGGTGGAAAACATAAATAAATAAATCAGACAAAATGTTTGATAAAACTTATTACTCGTATGATGTACGAGTCATCATTTATTATTTGGCTACTATCTTCCTTGCTCGACCAGTGGAAATGCTAGAACACTCTTTTATCTCGAGTTTTCATGGCTTCTTTTGCTTACTACGAGACGCTTGCCGCAGATCCTTGAAACTGAGACAATTGGAGTAAACGTGTTTGAAGTTATTCTAATTGGTGTGACCCTATTTTATCGGGTCAACTACTTTCAATGCGATGATCAGTCTTTTAGTCTTAGTCCATTCACATCCTAAATATGATAGTTTCAACTTTTGGATATGGTTGTTGGGTAATATAAGTGATGCCATTCTCAATGTTCTTTTCTTGCAAACTGCTAACTGTGATGTAATACCGCGGTAGTGTCTCACATTTATTTTTCAATGGCCTCAGCGAGATCCCTGCTTCTGTTTGCTTTGTCTTTCCGGGTTGACCGCTGGTTATTGAAGTTCTTGCTCTGGTACCTGTTGCCACTTGCTAGGATGTTTCGGGCTCTGATGAGCCGCTGCTACCGTATGGCGAGTTGTTGTTGCGAGTAGGCTAACCGTCGGACAGGAATGCCACGCTGCTAAAGTCAACAAACCGAGCCACGTCACTCAATGTTCGGAGTTCTTGTGCTCAGTACCACTGCAGAAGGAAAGCCTGCCTTGTGCTGATTAGAAGACAGTAAACAGGTAACAAAAATAGTGATGCACGTTCAATGCATTCCTTAGTTCCAGTTTTGGGCAAGAGTAATAAATATGTAATAGCTACATATATTCTTGAAAATGTGTAATGTTACGAAATCGATTACGTTCTCAATACTTGCCACTAATATTGTACCTAAGACGTTAAATGATTTTAAAAACTTTTTATTTTCTACCTTTTTATTAGACATATTTTGATTTTTATATTTCCATAGAATTTTTATTTCATTGTTTTTAAAGCTTTCTGTTTTTTCAACAATACACTGACAATGATGAAGTTCTTATTTGGTGCCACTGCACCATAGCAATAAACGTTATATTATACTTATTTCACTCGTACGTATTAATCACATCACACTAGTAGATATATTACACAATCCAGTGATTCTTTCCCACCACTCATGCCAGTTGATCAGATATACCATAGAGCGTATCCCAAAAGATCTGGTGCATTTATAAATACCATGAGGAGTGCCTGAACTCTTTTTTCTTCAAGCCCATTGTTTTGGCCACTGCGGAGTAGCCTCATACTGATCTTTGAGCGTTTCATGTTCACGGTTTATGGAGGAAAAACGGCCTATATTGTAATTGGAATTTCTTTAGGATTTCTTTAGATAGTTAAGTCCTCTTGAAACTATAGACACACATACATTTCATGCTGAAACAAAAATTCAATATTTCAGCATTCCAGTTTTCAAAACTGATTGAAAAAATAAATTAGATCTCTTGTTAAATCTCTCTTAAAATGCAATTGATTTATCCGTTCATAGCAAATAACTACGTTGTTATTGTGTGGCTTAGCATACAATAAATACAAGGCAAACAAATCTTTTCCAGAGCATATTTATATGGTCGTATTTACAGTATGTTTTGTTAAAATGAATAGTTATTTTGTATGCGAAGATGGTTGATGTACATATGTATATGTTCCCCAAATTTATGAATAATGTAAAGATTTGCTATGACAGTGCCGTTTCTTTTTGACCAGAGACTTAGTTGTAGTCTTAGACTTTAGTTATCCGGACTTGATCCAACGGTCAATGGAATACTCCAGAGCAGATATCCACCTGGGAAATGAGTTACAATAGATATTAAATGATTGGCATTAATATACTACTGAATGATTTTATTCCTATCGGAAAATAGCTACCTTTTCTTGTCCATCTCGGACTCTGTACTGAAGTAATAATGGCGCAACTTCGGCTCCTGGGGTATTAGCTCAAAAGAGTTTTTCCTACCCGACGCATTGGTCGACATGGAAGCGACTTTATATCCCTGCAAACAGGCCATTCCTGCAATAAAAGTCGTTAAGTAGGTCCAAATGCAGTTCAGGGAGTTGCCCAAATATTACCAAACGCGCTTTTACTGGTGGCATCTTGAAAAAAGTACAAGCAGGCATCTTGCAGTACGCAGTATCGTTTCGACCAACCGCACCATCTCGAACCCAGTTTCATCAGATACCCAAAGCAGTCTTGCTTTACAATACCACTCGGCGGCTGGTGCAGTGTACGTGCACTAAAAATTTAGTTAAAAATATGTACAATATGAAAAATATTTAGTATATTTAAAAAAAAACAAGATGGCATGTATGAATACAGGCAAAAATATATGAAATGTGTCTCACGTTTTCCGGTCATGAGAAACAATTACTAGAGCAAACAGTCCCATTCTCACCTATCGTCCGTTCTGTCGTCTTATAATACATACCATTTTTCCAACCAAGGATCTGACTGCACCGCAGAGTACTTCAGTTTAACCATCCATTGACTAGCGAGCTCTTCTGAGTCTGCCGCAACGAACATAGGAATTCCTTCCCCGCAGTCTATTTTGAAGGCAAACGGCTTGCCAATTTCCGGTGAACACTGCTCCACAGTATGCTTTGCCATAATCATGGCACCAACTGGTTGCGTGTCCTATAGTTAAGAAGATACATATGTAAAAAGGTTTCCGCAACTACAAATAAATGATTTTTCTGTTTACGTTTTCAGTCTTGTAATAGTATAGACAATGGTCCGGACGCAGGCAGAACCACCTTCGGACCCATTTCCTGACATTTGGTGCTCCTCTGGCTTGTCCACTCTGCCGCCAGAGATAGCCGCAAAATATTGGTTGGACGGGTTGTTCTTGTTGCTCACTCATGAGTACGCCTATAGTGCGCGCCACCTCCAGTGTGAGAGTGTCGCAACCAGCGTGCGCAATCTTCACAACTTCGGTGTGGTGCTTGTCTAGAACCTGCACTCCATTCACAGATATAATAATGTCTCCGACTTCCAAGCCCGAACTTTCCGCGGGGGTATCCGGTTCTATTGCTGCCACAACTACAGGCTTAGAGCCATGGATACGGAAACCGAATTCACCAGATTCACTTTTCACAACTACGGTCTTGTCGATGCCTGTGGGTGGTTTTAGAAAGTATTATAAATTAAACAAGTTTACAAGAAATAGTCAAAGCTTTGTGCCAGTAGGCATCTTTAATACTATAACAGAGTACATAGTTGTGAGTAGCTACCATTTTTATGCGAAAACTTAGACAATGCTTGTCCTTCCCTGGCCCATAGTAGAAGCATTAGCTTCAATACTTCCTCTAACTTTCGGCGTACAGAACCCGGAGATGAATTGGATGAAATGAGTTCTGAAAGTGCTTTTATTTAAACAAACAAATCTTATGGGTAAACAAACTTCACTGCGAGTTTTTATACAAGTTTTTCCAATATCATAACTGAAAACATACCAATCATGTTGCAAATGTCTTCTCAACATAAAAAACTATTTTTAGTGCTCCCAGTATTTCAGATTGTGATTCCGATTTTTCTTTGCTGGGAATGAGACAGACAGCGTGTGTACGTTACTTCCAACAGCGGACAACTTAACCAGACTGATTGCAAAACGTGGAGGAATTCAGCGTAAACACTAAACTCTACAAAACTCATTTGAACTAATCGCACATTACAGATGTCCAAAATTAGATACAATTGGAAAGGGGCTACCTTCGGCCTTGCCGAATCTTTAATACCCTACGCCCTCATGATGGCAACAAATAGGAGAACATAACAAATAATCTATAAGTATTTTCCTAATAATTTTGTATAGTCGTCAGAAGATAATATTTACAAGTTCTAGTGACAAGGTTGCTAAATTCCTATACAAAACTCTGTCCAAGACAGACAGACCAAAGTATTAGTGGAAAATCTTGGAGTGATCGTTCTTGGGAAACGTATATACATATGTATGTATGTACGTGTATGAAAGATTCTTTATTGGTGACACGTGTTATGAATTTCGCATTCAGTACTTGTTACTTGTTCACATATCAGACTTTATATATCAGTCTAATTAATAAAAACTGATCAATGAGTTATGAAGTCTTTAAAATAGACAATTAATAAACTGTTCAATTTGCTTTGTCAAACAGTAAAAAATATCATTATTTAAGAACGAGCTAAAGCATTTTTCAATACAAATAACGATTAAAGATTTTTTTCAATATAAATAACGAAGATAACAATTTTAAACAATTTTAGTCACTTAGAATTGTAAATGAAATTAATGAAATCGGCAAGTCTGTAATATTATTATATGTATCTAATGTATTATTATTTCATTCTCTTTTTTTACGCAGATATTTTGAATAAAAAATATCATTACTAGATCACGCTATACAATACATGTGAATCTTCCATGTAAAAAATAAATAATATTCTGTCTGTCTCTCTCTTTGTCTGTCTGCCTGCATGTCTCTGCTAGATATTTTACAAATATTTAAATTCTATTTAAAAGAACCGAACCCGGGCCCTTTACCTCCATAGCGAAAGCCCCTCTGCTGAGCTACATCTCCATATGAAATTATATGTTTAAATACTACATAAATACAATGTATACTTTGATAAATTTAAAATTAATTTTGTATAAAATATGTGTATTTTAAAAGCATTTTAATATATTTTTATGAATTGGAAATTATAAAAATAAATATAATAAATATAATAAAAATGTGTTTTAATGCTTTCAATACTTTAAAATATCACGACGACGTTGTTGTTATCCGTCAACAGAAGCACAAAGTCAATATACCCTGTCACCTTCGGGTGTACCCTATAAAAATACTGGGTAGAAAAATATCTTCAACTTACTAAAAGTGTTGTTCTTCTGGCGATGGTACATTTCCAGCGTGCAGCGCCGCTGTACTAATCGGTGTAGAATGACTTGGTACTTGGTGTGAAAGCCTTTTTCAGAGTCGGTGGATGCTCGGCGATCTCTTTGTCGATCTGAAATAGAAGGGCGGCCCTTAGAAATCAGTGCACCATGCATCTGTGAAGGTTTTTAGCTACCGAAACTTTGATGATCCAATTGAGTCCATACATCCACATCTGTAAGCCTGCAATAACGACTCTGATCGTAGTGGCCACGATATATAACCAGCTGCCGGTGATCTGTATTGATGTCAGGAAGTACAGAGGGACTGGAACCGGCAGGACGCAATGCCAGGGGGCTTCTTACACTTTTTTCTCTGCCACGTTCTTCACTCTATATTTCAAAATATCCATCTATATTATCTCTCACAAATAAAGAAAAGAGTTTACCAATACCTTGGCCCTTATGTTCTCCTGTCGGCTTTTGTGGTGGCGTCCACGTTCAGTGTTATAGCGCTCTTCAGATCGAAACCGTTTGTCCATTTTCTTATACAACCTTTGTGTGGTTTTCGTAATAACTGGAGAATCAGCAAAATCCGATGGAGGTCTAACAATGTCCTGTTCGAGGTCATTAACAATACAGGGAAGCGATTCGGCCGAATCATCTGCACCGACTTCGGCTGAAATGTTTGATGCTTCTAATTCTTTGCCGCAATGCAAACAATGGCTATGCTGGTCACCAACTGTTAAATCTGCCTCGCTATAGAATACTGAATCAGATCCGGGAGAAACCGAACGCAGTGACTCTATGGATTTAGCTTTAAGTTGAAAAATATCACCAAACGGCGCATTCCCATTGTTTAACATCTCCGAAACAGCAGGTTGTGATGAAAGTTTGTCAGCTGGTGCCATCTTTTCAACCACGGTTGATTTGGTAGTGTGTGTCCTGATATCAATTAGTTCATTAGAATTGGTTGGCTCCGGCATAATGGTCATGGTCACAGCATTCTTTTGCCGCCTAACCATGTTCTCATCCCGTGATGTTCTTTTCATTTGACGGCGTATCTTCGGGCGGAATCGCTTAATTTTACTAGGGCTAGCTATTACGTCGGCGCTGATGTTATTTAATGTTTTCTCGCATGACTCCTCCTTGTGCGGTATGCTTTCCAATTTCTTAACTGGACTGGTTAGAGCGCGAAGGTTTTCCTTCTCTATGTCAAGTTTCATCGAAGTTTTTCTGCGCTTTCGATCATCTTCGAAGCGATGGCGTCGAGGCCTGTTTGTATTGTGGTCTTCATCGTGAGGACTTTCATAATATCCCGATGAAGAATACCGCAATTCACTGCGTTCGTCGTCCGATAACGATTCGGTTTTGATTTTCACACTTTCCTTTTCATTAGACGATACACTTGTCAACATTGATGTCAACTTCATTTTGGCCAACGGACTAGTTTCTGTTATGCCAGCAGGAAGTGTTTTAATACACTTTTGCAGAGGAGCACCCATTCGGATCCCTGCTATATTGTAGCTGCCAGATGATGTACTGCTAATTGAGTGTGAAGGAGATCGTTTGGTCATCATGTCAGTCGGCAGTAATTTTATTCCGGATTCAGTTGTCTCAATTCTCAATGAGTTTTTCTCCGTTTGGGTAACGTCATCAAACACGACATCTCCGCGCGTTGAGTAGAGAGATGATGCACTCTCGAAAGAAGATCCGCCTTGTGTCTTTTCAGTCTGAGAGCTCTGACCGGAAACTATAAGGAAAAGTTGTAGGGAAAGAAATGTTTAAGAATAATCAATTTTATTCCTTTTATATGAATATTCCACATGTACGTATAGTTATGCAGATAGATCACTTTTGTGATTACATAGTTCATTGGAAACGTTTACCAAACAACAACATTAAATACCATATACTATGTTACAATGATGATGACGGGGAGGGGAGGATATACTTTTTATGGTATATTAGGATCTTGGGGAATCGATTGTTTTTCATATAAATACAAACATAAACGTGCTAAAACTTTCACTTTGAGAGAATTTGTACGTGTTATTCAAACCTGGCACTTTTTTAGTTGATAATGAACTTGTTGTGGGCGGAGTCTTTATACCTGGAGTGCGCTTTGAAGTATCGGTACACGTAATATATTCGTCTGTATTGGTGCTGCACTCTGAAACATCGGTGTTATTTGGATTGCTTTTGCCACCTATTCCAAAGGACATGTGATTGCTACAGGTGCTTTGGATTTCCGCAATCCTAAGGAATTTAGTAATTTAAACTATTGCTATACACTGAAAAAGTAAATATACTTGTGTTGCAGGTCTTGGGGCGATTGAACTTCGATATTTTGCAGCACTGGCGATAATGATTTCGGTGATTTTCTACAGTTATCTGGTGAATATCCAAGGAAACTTAATTCTATCACTTTCGTTGTACTGGCAATGGGCGTTACTGCAATTATTGGTGTCGCAGTGTTTGACACAACTGACGATGTTGTGGAAAATTCATGACATTCTGACTGCGCAGTGCTGGGAATTACCACAGAAGGAGTTTTTGTTGATAAAATACAGGATGAAGGACTCTAGTGTAATAAAAAATGAAGAATTAACAATACTGGTTTTCTAATAAAACTTAATACTTATACTAACATAATCAGTTAACTGATCCTCAAAGTCTAATGCTTCGGTATCAATAGAACTCCGTTGTTGATGCTGCAGTATTAAATTCTTCCTTTTAGAAGATGGTGTTAACAATTGATGATTTAAGCCTTGATCTATGTCAATCTTTTCAGTTTGGTCTCTTATGTCTGCAGTTAAAACTGTCACTTGTGACTCATTCCAAATGCCGTCCGAATGATCACGCGTCAAGTCATTGGCTAGAGAGTCAGATGACGGGTACGTCGATGTATAGACAAGCAGTTCATCCTGACAAGGACTCGGTGGATCGGACTTTGCCATTGCAGAGTTCCCTTTTGGTTCAGGCTCTTCCAGACTGATAGAGCGTTTTCGGAATTGAATCCCTTTGTGGGGTACACATGGCATAACACACAAGACATTTTCATATAGAGGAACTTCTTTTTCATCACCCTCTTCGTCGAACTCATTCCGGGAATCTCCAATCGATGCATTGTCGATTGGGGCATTGAACCCAGCATATTCCTCCTGTGTACTGCTTTTGGCCCCTGGGGTTTTGTTGTCAGGATCGGAGTACTGTACTCTTCGATGTATTTGGCGTCTTTTCGTTGTGACTGTTGGAGATAGGTGTGGTTTGAAGTCAATGAATATCTCCTTTTCTTCTGACTGCATGGGCGGCTTAGTACATTCTGGTACACGTGTGATTAGTTTTTCAGATCTAGCCATTGCTGGCATTGACTGACGGCGAATATCATCTCTTTTGAAAGGAATATCATCTGCAACATCTGCAAACATCGACATCCTTCTGTTTGAATTTTCATTGAACTTTTGGCTAATTAGTGGTTCGACATCTGTTCTACGATACTGTCGAGGCGGTGGCACAAGATGCGGTCTGGAATAATCGATTATGGTGCTTTCGCCTAAAAGTTCCGCGCAATCTGTTATATGCCTGCAGATTTCATGCGAATGTATGGGATCTTTTCGAGGTAGACTGTTGGAGTATAAGTCATTATCCAGACGATGATAGCTACAGGCTCGGCGAGGTAAACTATTGCTTTCGTAATCAAACGCATTCATGATATCAGATTCTTCATAGTTAGCAGAGCTATCCTCATATGAAGTGAACGTTTGATTGAAATCATCACATTTAATATCGGAGTGAGTCGTTACGCTCTGCATTGAAGAATTCGCGAGAATTTTGTCATCAAGCGAGTATGATTGACTCTCAGTAGACGGTATTCTAGAACTTCTGCGAACAATCGATTGTACACTTTGGTGATGTATCTCAGGTGGAGTTGGCGATTTGTAATACTTTACATATGGCTGACTATCTAAAGTTGATGGCAAGGTTTCTTTCGAAAAACGTGGGGGCTCCTCCGAGTGGGTACGGCATAAAGCTTCATGTTCTCCTAGCAGCCTGGTTATTAAATATTGAAGACATCTTAAAATGAGTTCCAAAAATAATTTTATTCAAATACATACAATTTCTGACCACTTGGACTTCCGTCAACCCCATTTTCTTTCGCTTCTTTATCATTGGACATTTCAGATAAGCTCTTCGTCAACTTCTTTCCATTAAGTAATCCATTGGTTTGGGCACCTTGTGAAACAACCTTCACCTTAGAAAACAGTAATTAATTGTGTGCGAATTCGGATTCAATTAAAGTTTTTTAAGCTTACCTTATGGACTAACGTTGGACTGAGCGGTATTAGGTTCGAGAGCCGTTCCTTTCGTAAATCTGTTTGAGTTGCTTGAGTTTTCATAACATGGCGAAACTTCTTTTCAAATAAAGCTATTGCGGGACTAGTAAGAGCATTTGCATTGGGATTTGTTGGGTGAGAAACTAAATCCTCTTTTTTTATGCCCACATCCGGTATATTATCCACTTTGTCATGTCTTGGGATTAAATGACTCTCTAGTTCTCCATGATAAAATGGGACTATTTTATGGACGTGCAGTGGTGGCCCACGGTGATGCATGTGGTGCTCGTGTATGTGTGGGTGGTGTGGTTCATTTTGGTGCTGTGAAACCGAAAATTCTGTTCCATCATTTACTCGCTGAGTAATTGTTGTTTTCGGTGAAATGTGAGTCGGCTCAAAAATTGATCCCGAAGTTATTATGGGTTTCTTACTTCCAATCAAACGCTCGTCAGTATTTAGGTTTTTCAGGCGTGCGGATGAACGAAGCCCTAAATTGACATCGTCAAATGATGTTAGAGTGTGTGATCTCGCGAAGCTAACATGCTTTGTTCTGTACAGAAGTATCATATATATTAATATACAAATTATTTTGACGTGAAATTATTATTATTATATAAAAATTAATAATATGTATATTTTAAGGTGTGAAAATTAAAAAAGGTACCTTGGCGTAGATGTTCCTGTGGGCGATTGCTGCAAGTTTCTGTGCGTTGCATAGCCAAATACACTAAAAGGAAATATATTTTAAGTTTATTATGCATTATCTGAAAATTCCTGATATAATCCTAGATAACAGAGACAAATTAAGTATTCCATAATATAATAAATTCCATGGCTTCACACCTAACTCTGAAATTTAGGCATTGAGCGTTTACATACCAAACGGAGGGTTTTGAACTCAAATGCATCTCTGGATTAAATGAATTTATTATGTAGAAATCCTGGCAATAGTTATCTACTGGCAACAGGTGGCATCCAACCCTTTATAACGACAATAGAAAAGGACACAAGAATAGTTTTGAAACCCTTAATATGCGAAACTGAAACGGTTTAGCTTGGGTGGAAAAATAATCGTCTTAATTGAATTCAACAACTAATGCTTGGAACTGAATAGCGAATAAAGGCGATAGATAGGCACAAGCGATGAGTGATCATTGAACGGTGAAAGCAGTTGGTCTCGCGGTGCAAGTGCTTAGAGAACCATTGGGAAAAAGCCAAGAAGTGGGACAAACTGTTGTCTGTAATTATGGTAAAAGTGAAACCCACCTCTGGTCGCTGGAACACATTGGATTCTCCAGGCCGCTCGTTGAAGCATGGGATTCTGCCCATGAGTGACGGTTACCAACGGCCGAGTCTGACATTTTGGCAGTACTTAAAATTGAGGCAGGTTGACGGCGAAAGTAGGAACATTCTAAATCAGATTGGAATCCTTTTTCGTTTTGTGGATAATGATGCTGATATCTGAGGAAACAAAAACTGATTAGCTCTTAAGCTGCATGAAGAGCTTTAGTCACACTGACTGACCTTGGATATTTGTAGAAGGGTGCATAAGCCGCCAAATTCTCATCGGAAGGTGCACGGCGACCCACGCAGACCCCTAAAAATGACTGTTGGCTACTTTTTCGTGAGAGGCAGCCAAAGAAGCGCTCTCGCCTCGGACGCTCAATACTATTCAATTGCCGGTCCGTTAAACAATACTGTAAATAAACACAGTAAAGGATGCTGGACAAGTAGAACGGTGAAATCTAAACGTTAAAAGTGAACCTGCTCGCGAATGTCGCCTTTTGAGTACACTGATGTTCGCGGGTAAAGCTCTGAAGATGACGATGTTCGAAGTCTATGTCGGCTCATGTCTTCGTCATCGGAATCGTAAGATTTTTCGAACTGAACAGAGTCAATTTCCTGAAAATATGCAAGTTTTTAAAATCAACTAGTGCTTTTCATTATCTATAGTACCTTATTGCAAACTTCTATGTGACCTAGGGAAATAGCATGATGAAGTCCTGGAAAGAGAATTTCGAATATTAAAAAGGATATCCTTTCACATTCCCCAAAAGCAATTGACGTCACAACTGCAACACCTAGGAAAATATACGAGGATCTACATACGAGTGCATTTGTCTGAGTGAAGTAATCCGAAGCAGAGTCGATTGAATATACAACAATGCTGTCGGCAGGCTTTTCAAATATGATGCCCGTATCCATAATCCTTCATTCGACATCTTTTCCTCAAGACCAATCATCTGCTAAAGCTTTAGGTTCATCTCAAGGTTTCAAGGACTCAAGATAATTTTTAAACAAAGTTTTAGTTCATTTTTCAGATAATCGTTCAGGAATAAACACATTAAATACTTAACAACTTTTACTAGCTCACCGTTTGTTCGCATTGCTAGAGTCATTTTTGGTCTTCAGTTCCAGTTTTGTTCCAGTTCTGTCCCTGAGTATGGATGCGATTGCTGCTCCACGAGCCTCTGTGAAGGACTTTCTGCTGCCTCCTTCCTAACGGAAACTAAAACTCTTTTTTACGTAATTGCAACGTCGTAACTCTTCAGGATTAAAGAGCTCCAGTTTCACTTTAATACCGAATAAGCAAGCACTTAGTTAAAATTGTCTCTCGCGCAGTGGGGATGTATACAGTACCAGTTTACTGCAGGGAAACCAACCAATCGATATTTAGCATCTTCGTGGCTATCGAAAATTTGAAGTAAAGTTTCCCACAATTTAAATACGCGTGTTCATATTTCTTGAAGTTGAAGTTGTACTCCGTTTTTTAAAAACATAAAATTAAATATTAGTTCATATTTAATGAAAAAAGTTTTTTTGCCCAAACCGGACACAACTCAAAACACTGCAGGCGATGGGAGCGCGATGCTGGAACTGAAGAAATATTCTTATCAGCCGCGCGTTTTATCCAGTTTGTCCAGTGGATAAACCGTAGCTGTCAAATACTCTTCATATTGAGTATGAATTAGAAGAACAACAGCGCAAACGTCGGTATGCTCCTCGTTCACCATTCAATAGACCAACAATACGTCAGTACGACTAAAGTACCACAAACCTAGTGAAAACTAAATCTAAATTAACTGAAATAACGAGTTCAAGTAATAATATGAGTCTTGTATATATAACAGTTCTTAACGTACTGATAATCATAGTTTTATATGTTGAGCAGTTATCAAAGCACACGAATTTAGCTGTGAGGCTGTCCTTTGATGTTCAAAGAAGAAGAAGAAGACTGGAAGAAGCTGCGATGTCTTGACACTGCGCAGACTCGGGCATTCAACAAAGGCCAAAGGAAAATAACGATAGAAGCAAACGGAAAAGAAGATGAAGATGAAGATGAAGAAGCAGCCATACAGGATACAGGATGCTGGAAAACACTTTACACAGTCCTCTGACACTTTGAATGCATCAGATATAACATCTTCTAATATGCTGATATATCTTCTAATTTGTGTTAATAATACCACCTCCATTCTCTTCTATATATGGAGGTGGAACAACACGACATCACGAAAAAGTAACGAAAGCATTAACATTTAAATGAATTTTAAGGTGTCATATGTTCATATGAAAGTTCTTTATATGTACAGTAGTTTAGAATGGCATCAAAAAGAATTTAGAAATTTAAGTGATATTATTTCAAATTTAATGAAGTCATATTTTATATTAGCAAACCGTGTATTTTAAATAAACATATGTACACAGTCGTATTTGTAATAGGAACCGATACTACGATATTTCCATGAACACACAATCTAAAAGAACATTTACATAGACGAAACAATTTTATTTTCATCTTGACAATCTTGATTCGGAGTTTATTTAAAAATGTTACATTAAAACGCAAACTACTCTATAGTATTATTACTCTAGGAATTATATTGAGTCCTGACGTATTCACATGTTCAGTTTAGATAAAAACGGATAACATACGCCCCGTAGCATAAGCAGGCGGTTAAATAAAATCTCTGAACAGAAACTTGTGAGAACACTGTTCATTCTTTAAGACATGATAATTTGAATACTTTTAATTAAATTATTCGGTGGATCAATAAATGGTCCATAGTTTCTCTTTTCTTGTATAGATTTTTTAATAAAGCTCTTCTAAAGGTTCAATTCCAATGTAAAGCCGATACATACTTCGGATAACCTAATATAAGTAATAGGTAAAGGCTAGAAAAAGGTGTTGATAAGATTTCGATTATACTGATGTGGTTATCTGTTCCACAAGTTGAAACGGTTTGGAGAGGGACTGCGAACGCTGTCGGTAGCTGTTCATAGGTGAACACGTTGTTGCTTTCCAATGCGAACAGGTGACATCAAATGGATGAGATGATTCCGGAATATAGCGCGCTTCACTAGGTACTATTTCTTTGCGGGTGCATTGGGAAATCGACGAAAGTCCCTCAGGAACGCTGCGGCTTTTGTAGCTAAGATTACACTGGGATGCAGGAGCGCAGGTACAAACCAACCCTCGCTGACTCTGAACTGGTTGCCGATTATAGCCACTTTTGCAGTCGCAAAACCACTGGCCGTCATTACTGCACGGACAGTGAATGAATGAAAGGCTCTTCTGCAGACGACTTCCCATGCGAGTACTCATGCTATCTCGACCGGTCGGTTTACTGCAGGCTACCGACGGTCGGTTTATTGGGTCCAAACAGTGCAGACGTCTCGTCGTGTTTAGTGTGCTGTTATAAGTAGGGTATTCTAGTACTTGATTCAAATTAATGCAACTGTTGTGCACCGAATCTGGTGCTGTATACCCCCAACCACCATGAAAGAAATCTGCAGCAGAATTGCAGGGAGGGAGTGGGGAGCGTATGGTTAACATCCTGCCATTCCCAACATTTTTGTTGGGTGCATAGGTCTGTGTGTAGCTCAAGAAGAATATCGTTATGCCAGCAATAGCCGCTGCTGCCGAGCAAATATAGTACCCAGCACGTCCGTATTTCAATGAATATTCGTTTAAAAAGGATGTCAACGGAATGCTGATAAGAACAGGGATCGATTCTGCTCCCTTTATAAGCCCTTTAGAATAAAAGATATTTCTATATAATTTTCTGTATCCAACTTCTTAGTCAGAACCTACCCCATGCCCTAGAAAAGTGTTTGATTTTCACACGTTCCAATGTAAGGATCTTTATAGAGTACCGATAACCACCAAAACCAATGCCATAGATCCAACTAAGTATGCAGAGACTTCTGTAGCCCATCACGAAAGACAAAAACAAAATGGCGATCGAAATTGTTGATATGAATACCTAAAATATATTTAAGAGATACATATATTTTGCCACTTGAAAAAAATCGTAGGACTTCACCTGAGTCGCAACCTGTGCTGTAAGAAGCTTGTTTCCTATTCTGATAGGCCGGCGTAGTATCGTGCTTGCGACCACCACTCCGAGGGTCATTGAAATTCCCAGAAAAGTTTGCAGAAGTACCAAGTCTTGTATGTCGGAACCTTCCTTAGCGGCGTTAATTGACTAGAATGCCGAAAATAAGACTTCATTAAATAAGAAAGGTGTTTCGCTCCCAGATACCATCGAAAACATAGGTGCGTAAATTCCAAGAGAAGCAACACCGGACGTTAGCAGAATTATTTTAACTATGGCAGACTTCAATGGTGAAATATCGACGACAAAATTCTTCGAATGCAGTTCATTAGCAGGAGTTGCAGACACCTTCTTTTCCCGCACCTTTGGGAGAATTAACTAGTATTTATTATTTGAGATAAAACCATTATGAACATGAAGAGTGCCAACCTTCTTACGCTGGTTTTTTAAGTGCTGTATGGCTCTCCTCTGTGGGTGGTATAAGGAAGCCGGTCTGTAAAGCATCCCCATGAAGAAGTTGATCGACATCAGCACGGCTACCAGTTGCAGACCCAATCGCCAACCAACTTTCCTATAAAAGGACGATTAATACAGATGACTCACTCTTCTTAAACTCAGTGACATACCCGACACCTTCCTTCAGAATCACCGAAAATAAAGCCATGCCCACACCTTCTCCAGACATTGCAACCATTTCGACGAATTGTCTGCGTTTCTTAAAATAGTTGCCCAGCATAATGGATGATGACTCGCGCACCATGGCTACTCCGATTGCAAATACAAATCCTGAAAATTAGATAAAAACAAAATAAGCCGTTGTTGTGAGCTGTCCCGAGCACATCGTGCTTCACTCGATCTTTTCACATTTTATACCGTAACTGACGATAGCTTGTCCAAACTCCGTGGCAAATGATGTAAAGAGAATTCCAAGCGACATCACCAAACCTCCAATTACTGCCATTAACCGCGTTGATTTTTTGCGGCAAAACGTCACCACGAATGGGGTGGTGATCATAGAAATCGACCAGCTCAGTGCTCCTAGCCATTCTGCGGCAATAAATAGTTAGCATTTGAGCTATGGATGAAACTGCAAATCTTACCGATGTTTCCCGAGTGGTGCAGATGATGAATTGCATAAAATAGCAGTACGCCGAAGGACAACTGCAAGCCGGAGGTCAGGATGTGCACTAAGAAAGAAACGCTGCAAATAATCCAGCCCCAGCCGCCGTCAGGATAAAAGTGCTGCAGTGGCCAAATTCATATAAAAGCGTCCTATAAAGTTCTGTCCAGGACACATTCGCTCCTACCTGTCTAATTGTTGTCGTGTCTACCCCAGATCGCCTAAGTGCAGGAATGTTGCGATGCAGTATGTTAAACTCGCGATCGTGCAAAGCAGGGAACGCCGAGTCCTCCTCATCCGTCAGTCTATTACCGGGTTCATAACCTGAGTGAATAGGAAGCTATAAATAGGATGTAAACAGGAATATCTGTATTTCCAAACAATGGATCGTATCCAAGTTTCTAAGCTGAAACATGAAAATATTTCTGTACAAGCAAATGTCAATAACACTAACCTGAGTAGCAGCCATTTGGGTAGCTTCTATGGCTCTCCTTATGTGCAGTGTGTGTAGCTTGAGATGGTATACGTAAATGCTGAGCTTCAGTCTGTTTGTAAGGACTTTTGTAGCTGCATGAGCAACCCGTTGGGGGCATCCTTGTTCCTTCGTTATTCATTGTGTCCATGCTATATCGGAGACTATTTTGATTACTTGACAAAAACTGGTTGGTCTCGTTAAGTCGATTTCGGTAGAAGCGCTGGTTACAGACCATGGTGCCTCTTGGGGTCCGAGTTGGGACCACTGTGAAGCTATCCTGTCCATTTCCTTTGTGTAGACTTGTGATCGACTGAGAATGTGGATGAGTCTGCAACAATGGGTGAATTTCTCTGATTGATGATTGGTGAGCATTAGTGTTTCCATCCACGTAGCGGATATAACCGAGTTCCGGCTCCTTACCTATAACCGACTTCATGGTCCCAGCGTTATTTTGCGGTGGGTCCACTATATGAAGACTTCTTCGGAAGTCATCAATTGGGGGCAAGGGTGAGTACGTTGTGAACTGCTCAGCGTTGGCGGCTCTGCCAAGACTTGACAGCCGTGGACACGACACCCACCAAGCTATTGGCCGATTATTGAACTTGCAGTACTGGCAAAGGTATCGGTTGGTCGCTACGCAACCAAAATTTGTTGGAGCAGACACCAAAGCTTTCACCGACGGTGTGCGAATGCTTTTTTGACTAAATGCCTTCACAACATTTACAGGGTGTTCGCAGGTGAGGTTATGTCTTCGTCACACGGAACAGTTTCGACATAAAATCGGGCTTCGGTGTGTGAAATATCTTATGGCTCCTGGCGTTTGGGGGTGCTTCAGTGCTTTTTGGATGAGTCCGAACGCTGCCTGACGCTGCAATGTATGCCGGCCGTGGGAAAGCTGTGGACAGCTGTTGTGTAGAGCCAATGACGAGTTTGACAGGCGGCGTCCACCACTTGCCATTATATCACTCGGTCTTTGGTCCGTGGAACACGATGCTCGGTCGCTGCAATTGCATTCACACGAGCAGTTGATGAGCATGGTACATGCGTGCGTATAATTATGCGACGTAGAACCGTCGTTCCTTTAGGGTATCGAGGACAAAATACAAAATAGTCCAGAATAGCAACAGCAACGTCTCTACCACTTCTAGTTTTGAATATTCGTCATTTTGTGTCGTATTCGCCTTCGGATTCGCCTACGAAGACAGAAAAACAACTAAAACGAAATCTTAAATTTTTTGAAAGCAGTACATTGCTTTGGAATGCTATTCATGCGACCTCATTTCGGTTTTTTTAGTCGCCTCGAATGTTTCCACTTGGTCCTTGATTTATATATAGATTAATGGAAATGCATTCATGCACACAAGAATGCTCTTTATTGCTCACTTAGCGCGCTTTTCTGTTATTATATCAGCTCAATGTTTGTACTTTTCTTTGAATTCAAAATTTAATTTTATGGCGAAATGAAAATAAAGGTAGTTAAAAGAAGAGTTAGATTCTTAGTTTACTCTATAGTTTAGTTTATATTAAAAATTAAATAAATAAGTATGTATATCTTCTGTTTGTTAAAATGCACAAGCAATTCTAAGTTGGCGAGAATCCCGTTCAAATCTTAATTGGATGCAACTAGATTCACACGCTTTCATTCCGGCCTAAAGATTACCCCATCGTATCTGTTAGATTGGCAGAGTGGTTACTGGCTGGAGTGGTTCAGTCTGGTTCTTTAAGCACGGTGTGCGGAAGGAACACAATACAGCATTGAGTAGCGACAACAATGCGATTTTGTGAATGCACAAATTGTTTCTGCGGGCGATACTTTTCACTACTCGCAGTACATGCCTGGAATACCGAAGTAATACAGACGCTTTTTACTGCTACGAAAATTCAGTGGATCGTCGCCCGGAAGTACCAAAACGACAGTACGAAACAATAATAATAGACACAATGTTTTGTGTCTCGACTCAACGTTTGTCTGAATCTGAAATCATTTGCCAACCCGCCCACACACATGAGAGCTTGGTTGGTGCACTCAACACAAATATCAGACATTGCTTTAAACCATTTTAGTTGTTTCAATGTGTTGATTTTAATTGAATTATTTTTTAAATTTGAGCAGACCTCTTTTTGGCGAATGGAGAAGTTTTAATGCTGCGTGGATCGCATGTTGCATGGCGATGCATCCACAGCAAGAATGTGAATCTGTGACTGTGAAAGTAATTCTCAGTAGCGGCGTGATTAACTGATCGTAGGTCTTTCGATCATGGCTCACAACGTCTCCTTGCCATGTGAGGACATGATATATTGTCTTTGTCAAAGGAATTCTGAGCTGTGTCGGTTTGTTTGATTTTCGGCCTGGCTTTATTGCCGCTGCTCAGTCCATTCGTTTTTGTGTGTGTACTAACATTTCACAAAGAAAATATTGCAATGTATGCAGGAAGTATTCTGAGCATACTTTCGGACTCCCACCACCACATCAGAAGTTTCGTTTTATTGACTGGGACAGGGCTAAATTTAAACCAAACATGAATCCGTCGATAATTTGAAATCTAAGGTCGATCAGCAAAATTGAGTTCAGCGTAAAAGAAATGCTTGCGTAGCTTTAAGGACGTGTGCAGGCAGATGTGATAAGTGGCAACTTTTCTTTTCCGACCCCGTTTGAATGACAGCTTCAATACCTGAATCGAGCTGCACAAATAGTATTCAGGAGGGCTCTTTAAGTGGCGTGTGTCGACGAATCAATGTAACTGACTACTTAAAAACTGGAATGTGACCGTTCATACACTCGGAGTCGGCTTCCTTTCTAGGGACAACACTTGGTTTGGTTGATACACTTACTGCTTGGACCGCGCGTTTTTTAGCTGTTGCAAATACTGTGCAAACACGAGCTGGAGAAGAAAACGTTGTTGGGGATTCGTCGCGTAGACAAAGACCACCACGTCCGCACAACGCAAAGAGCCGAGAGCCAACTGATGGCGTCGAAACCATAGCCAAGAGCCACAACCGTATCAGTCGGCAACATCTCAAACGGGCCGATTTTCTATTTGTACCATCTGGGAACTTTCACATTCTCATTCAGCTATCGAAGAGCTTCGTAACGAATGGAAACTCTTCACAGCCTTCCAATTCATGCGCTCTGTGAACACGCAGAATTCACTCTCCCCGCAAATCTAAATAGACGCAGTGGATATGAAGCTTTACTTCTGGTTGCAATCATTGAGAAAAACATAATTACAGAAATTTCTCGGAGCGTACTTTGTGGGAAAATGTGGCAAATTATAGAAATACACATGCATCGAACAAATACAAAAGAAAGACCTGAAAGAAAGCTTCATGCAACAGTTCTGGCAATCGATCTATTTATTGGTTTTGAAATTTGTTTGAAGAACGTCATGGATAACTGCCGCTATGGTGACCTTAGAACCGCTGCGAACTTTTTTGCATTGGTATAGAAATTCAAAAAATTCGTTAGGAATGAATGTTAAATTTATTTATTTTATATTAAGAATACATAGATTTCTGCTTTTAGTAAGTAATTCTCACAAATAAATAATTATAAATTTAAAAACTTATATGTATTAACACTTTGAAATTAATAAATAAAAATACTACTCGACATGATTTTACTTAAATACGGAACTTTTTTACGAACTTCAGGTTCGAAATATCATTTCTCGTTCCTTAATCTTTCGATTGGATAAGTTTATGAAATATACAAATGTTGCACCAAGTCAATCAGGGTTCATTCAAGTATTCTATCTAGGACACTTAATAAAGGCAAATTAGTACAGAAGATTATTATTCGTTATCGAAAATTGTTTGTTAAGCAAACTCATTACTAGTAAAGTTACTGCTTGAAAATTAGCACTAGATATTACATAATTTTATAGGACTGTTAATATTAATTAGATATGATTGATATCGATTACTTTCCTATAAGTGTCAATAATAATAGTCGACAACACAGAAAGTTTTACAACAATTGGACAAACTTTGTTGTAGTTCTATAGTGAGTGACACACAAATGATTGAAAATAAATCTGAAACTTATGCCTTTTCAAGTTCTAAAAATAGTAATTTAAATTTAAAATTACAATATACAATAGTTGTATAGTTAGTGCTCTAACTGAATTCGTGATTCTTACTGTGTCGTGATACTTTCTTACAATCATTATTAAGATTCGAGGCTAGTATTTGATTTTCATTTTGTGATATGTTGTAAATATTTAGATTGAAGTTTTCTTTTGATAACAAAGTATGGTTAGTAGAAAGTGTTTTAAATATGTCGCCTGGGACTTGCATATTAAAATACAGATACTGGAGATATAATATGTTTAGCTCGCCTTCTTATGTTTCGACTTGTTTTCATACAGCTTGACAGTTTGGTTGCCGGAGTTTTGCATCTCTCCGAAAACAAGTATCGATCTTCTCCTAACACACTAAATCTATTTCAATCCCTACAAGAAATTCTCCTTGCTGACATCTTTTAAGTTACGCGACGTTTCCGATGGATCCTTGCTTGTTATTGGTGGTCCTTTTGATTCAAAACTCGGCTTTACCATAGCTAGTGCAGGATTAAGATCTAGCACGGTTCTCGGACTAATGGCGACGACTATGCTGGCACCAATAGGACCTGTAGAAAAGTTGAATAGTATATATTAATTGTAATCATGTGGAACAGCTATCGTGTACAATAAAGGAACAAGAAAAACACATGCAAATGAAGTCTATAACACATAAACAAGCGAAATAATCTTTAGCATTCTTTTACAGGTAAAAACACTCTACGGTTGCTATGTTGTGTCAGTGTGTGTGTGTAGAGTGTGTATTTGAAATATGAAAGCACTGGGCTGAAACAGACCCAGCCATAGACCTTAAATTGTAAGTACAATATATCAGTAATAAATATTAAACTTTCTAATTACTAAAAATTAATCTCCAATTAAATAAAATAATAATAATTAACTAGAATAATAGTAATAATAATTAAATAAAAGTTATTAATAAGTATAAATATTCGATCAATATTTAACCCTTTCAAGCGTCTATATTACTATATTTGCTACGGGAGATTTACGAAATATATGCACTATACTCCACGTATCAATTGTATGGGTATGTCTGAGGCATATTATTGGACAACAGAACCTAAATATTTGAAGTTAGAAACTAATCAGCAATCAGAGCTGAGAGTATTAAATAATGATATTTTTGGGTAGAAATAAATAATAAAACAATTCACTTAAAAAGCAAGACGAGCAAAAAAATAAATGTTCAAACGACTGTGTAGGATCTAAGTTCTGCGTAATTTAAGGGACATAGATATGTTTATTTCTTCTAGGGGACTAAGTTTAGGAGCTTCAATATTTGCTAATTTTAATAAAAACGTTTGAATTGAAGTGCAAGATAGACACACCCTCCCGGATCCGTCGAGAACTAGTTGACATGTTTGAGTGGATACGAGATTTTGATGACAACTTATTGCGAAATTCTGAAATACAAAATCAGTGTTCGTGGTGCGTAAAAACAGAGAGTTACATGAACATAAATACATATGTAGTTAGTCGAAACTGAAGACCATATCTGAAATACAAAAGTACAGAAATGAAATCAAACGCTTTTTATACAACAATATTTCATAAAGTTATTTTAGTACTCGTAAAATACTCCCTGTTAATACCACCCATTCTCAGGCACCAGAAGATATACATACATATACTTAACATGACAAATATAGCAGACAAAAAAGTTAGGAACAGACACAAGGCACGCAATGTAGTAAAAACGATTTGAGACAGGCAGCTTAAAACCCATTTCTGGCTGCCCATTATTACCCTTTGAGGAAGTCGTGGATACAATTCAGCCAACATCCGCAGTCCAGAACATTAGGCACTCTTCTTCTGACATAGATTTTAGTCGGTATACAAAGTGGAAAAAACTGGTCTTTGGTCCATTTGCATGGGGGAATATGATGACTTTACATATTGAGATTTTTTGGATAGTATACACTGCTTTTTGTGGCAGGTGCCGTTAGATGATCTCTCGTTAGTGCGGAAAATGTTGATGTCTTGATGGTGTGATGGAGTTTTAGATGGTTTAGTTGAGGTTTTGATTGAGATGGATGGACCTGGAAATGGAAATGGAGATGGAAAGGAAGATGGAGATGGAAATGGAGATTATTAAAAAGTGATGGCGGTGAAATATATCGGTTGTTTTTCTTGTTGGGCTCCATAGGCTGTTGGACAAGGTAGATGATATTCAACGAGTCATCGGGGTCTATACAACCGCTTTTCGTATACAAAAATATTTAAACATATACTTTCGCATGATATCGTTTCATTTTTTAGGAAAGTCGTTTTGGGGTTGGACTTTGAGACCATCAATTGAGTCGTCCAAACGTCGATGCTATTTTCAAAGAAGTCTTCCCATTTTTCCATCACGCGTCTTCCCAATTATCGTAGAGTACTCATCTATTTACAAGGTGATGGGAACACAAGAAATCAAAATTGTATAAATATAGCAATAGAATAAAATAAGTGCGTTCATTAATACAGATACAAAAGAAGCGAGATGTTGGTATTTAATTGTAAGTGCTGTCCGGTGCTCTATTGCGTGTGGACCTAATGAGTTAGTGATGTTAATGCACCTGCAATGGTTATTTACCAACAAAACAGTGTAGCGAAATTGGTACCATCTACTGTTGGTTACTTCTACTTTATTATTATTATTATTTTTATTTTCTACGGGTTTATTTACAGTTATTTGCTTTCTGTTTGAAGCGAGCAGTTTTCAGTTTCAGTTACTGACTACGTTTCATGTTTATACTCGTATCAGAATTTGAAAGCACTTATTGAGGTACGTTTAACTTCGGGCGCGTTTTCTTAAAGTAATATTTACCTGACTTGGGACTGACCAAATCCTTCGTTTTGTTGTTCATTCTTCTCGGGCCGGTACCTCCAGAGCCCACGGTTCCAGAATGAGGGCCTGAACCGGGCGTGCCGCAGCTCCCAACTCCTCCGGATTGACCTGTGGCTTTTTTTCTATTGATTTCACATCTGTCGAAATACGTTACTTGGCTTACCTGGCAATCGCGGGGGCCGAGGCTGCTCGACAGGAAGAACTCGCCTGCGTTTTTTTGGCAATTTTGCTCGTGCTTGTGTGTGCGAATAGTACATGGCAAAGTTACTGACTATGACTGGCACTGGCAGTGCAATTGTTAAGACGCCGGCAAGGGCACATAGCGCGCCAACAAACATGCCGATGTAGGTCTTTGGGGCCATGTCTCCATACCCTACGGTGGTCATGGTAACCAAAGCCCACCATAGACCTAGTGGGATGCTGTTGAAATCGTTATGTGGATTCGGTTGGATGCGTTCAGCGTAGTATACGAGGCTGGCGAAGATGACGATGCCTAGCACCAAAAAGAACACCAATAACGTTAGCTCCTTGGCTGATGCACGGAAAGTTTGTATCAGTATTTTTAGGCCAGAGGAGTGGCGCGTCAGCTTGAACAGACGCATGATACGAATGATTGAAAAGAACTCCAAAATGTCGGCATTTTCTAGATGTGAGGCGAAACGCTGAAGCACAAGATCGATATAAAAACTAAGCGTAGCTATGTAATCTATGATGTTAACAGATGACTTTATGAATTCACATTTATTTGGCGAGGAGATGAATCTAACCTAATGGGGAGAGAACGGAGACAGATGGAGGTGAGACGGTTCCGGAATATTAACACAACACTATACAAATTCTTGTATCGGTTCCAATTTGTTTCAGTTAATTGTTCTCACCAAAATTTCGAAAGTGAACCACGCATTGCAAACACATTCTATGTAGAAGAATGCGATGTGTGCGTTTGTCTGCGGCTTGTCCAAGTACCACGTCGTACTTCCGTTCGCCGTGCGAATCGTTTTGTTGCGGATATATGGCACCCTCATGTCGGGATGAGTCTTAAGACAAAAGGACAAAATCGAAATGCAGATAAAAAACACGGATACAACGCCAATCGTCTGTAAGTAAACAATGGCATGGCTTTCATTCCTATATAAGAGGTTAAAATTTAAGGCAAACCTTTGCGGCATTCGAACTGTACGGTTCATCGAACAGCGACCATATTCGAGGCTTCATCTCCTGCCACCAGGATAACGTGCCCTTATAGTAATCCTCTTCGAAGCCAAATTTTCGAGCCAATTCCTCTTCGGACGGTTTTTCGGTGTCTAAGTCTAAGCGATCCAATACTGCAAGCGTTTCCTGAGTGTCTCTGTGCTGAAACAGGTATGAAAAGACGAAACAGGTGTGAAAGGTGAGCAGGTATTAATGGGATATTGAATGTTATGTGTACCTGCGTGTATGTCATCCAACAACAAGGCTCCACTTGATTGGAATCCAATCCCCAAAATTCAAGTTCTTCCTCAAAAAGGGGTCCACAGACGTCAGTTGGGTAATGAAGTTTACCAGTTCTGGAATGCGGAAAAATTGAAATACATGCAAATCGCAGCCAAACCACTCACCTATAGTAATTGAGGACTTGAGCAAAAACTCCCGGGTGTCTGTCGAAGAAGTATTCGTTCAGAATGGGGTCGTAATTGGCGAGCGCCTCAGTCAACCTGGACAAGCGAGTGGCGGGAATTTTTTTGAGTGTGGCCTTGTATGTTTCGTGACGGATCCCACCTACATTAAGAACCACGCGGTTCTCTGAATCCATGTTTATTAGATTCATGGCTGCATGTGTGTTGTATTTTGCTGGTGGCGAAATAACGTGGAAGTAATGTGTTGCCTGCCGTGCGAATCGTGTTAAGATGAGACGGTAATGATAGTATAAAAACGTGTAAGCAAACCTATTGCTCTCCTCCTCCAACTACTTCAGTTCCAATTCCATTATGAATTTGTGTAAGATGATGATTCCCCTTAAAGATCTTCAAGCACCATAGTAAGTTTAACAATTAATACATATTTAAGAACACAGAAAATTATGAACTATGATATGCTCTAAAGAACAGGGTTCTTGTATGTGTTGACAACTAGTAGATTATCTGAAATGAACTTCTTAGTAAAGACGATTACTGAATGGATTCTTCTGGTGTTGCACTTCGCTTCTACGGAAGAAGCCCAGACTGCATCTCCTACAATACAAAGCAAAGCGTTCGAAGCACGTGTGACAGTGCAGGCCATTGAACTTACTGAAGGGCCGTTTGAAAGGTCAGTCAAAAGTGCCCGTCAAGCTAAGCAGTTGAATACGAATAAAAAGACAAATAAAGTTCAAGCGAAATGTAGTACGTTTCAAAAGCTCTTAAATGTTGAAATAGCTGCTGCTTGGTGTACGCATGTCCAGCGATACAAATGAGGAAAAATTAACAATGCAATTTATAGCCGATTTCGGCTGCAAAGTATCAAAAAAAAAAGCATCAGCGTGAACTCGGAAAGCTCCGAAAACAAAAGGGGCAAAGACGACCAAATCCGTCCAGCTGTCATGTCGGAAATAAGTTTTGTTAAAATTGTTTAATGGACAAATTGGCTGTACGTAAAGATTGTTTCCCTGACGATGACTAAAACCCATACTATGTATAAAGTACCACTTTCCATGCAGTATTTGTACTTCGAACATTTGTTTACCACATTGCGATGAATTTAGAAGGATAGAAAGACTTTCACGCTCTTGTATTGGCCGTTTCTTAGTTTATGCTGCCAAATTCAAACAATAACAAATTCAATTTGTAAACAAAATTTAAGTGTTTCTCTTCGGTTAAATTGCGCACGAATGTTTTAGGCGAATAAAAGCCCGATACACACAATATACACATATGTATGTACATACATATAAAACCATATCTTGGCTGGACACAAACACTATATAATTGTGGAAAATAGCCTAAAATCACTACGTTGGATGAACGACGATTTGTCAAAGTTGTGCATTTACATTTAACATGGCACAGTTTCCACATTGATTTGGAATCGACTAGGAGTCATATGTAGAATATAAAAAACCGATTCATCGACCCTTCAGGAACTTCGTGCAAATGCATATAAGCTAATTTGAGTTTAGTAGGTTTTATTCGTTTTTTTAACTTCCACATTGATTCAGTGCGGTTGCCGTTGGGCTTGCAACAACAGGAACAAATCGATTTTTACCGCACTGGTTATTTTTAATTTATAGGAAAATGTCGGTATAATTGAATATAAACTCGCGAGTGCTCCATTATTCCGTTTAATCCGAACGTTCGACACTCTTCACTGCGTGCAGCCAGAAGTTCCTACTTAGCGTTTCCTTGCGATTAAGCAAATTTTTCTACCGTTTGCACTTATTTTCTCAACAAGATACTTACATTTTCTTAAGTCTTCATTTCTAATTGCTAATTGTTTCATTTGCAGTCTCTTGATCCTGCTTTGAATGTTTTTTAAAGTATTTTTATGTTTTCTGCTGATTAACTTTTGAGCCTTAAATCGTTAGAGTACATTATTTTTTATGAATACTTGTATAAGTTTTTCCTGCAAAAAGCTCTTCTACAGACTGATATTCGGCACTCTAAATAAGAACTTCCTGCTCGCAAATACGCAGCGCCACCTATAAAATTAAATTTGAAACACTACGGAGCGTATGATTAACTTGATTGGTAGATTCTCCGCGTTGCCACCTTTGTGGAATTTCTTGTCTCTTTTTCAGTCTGTTTACCGCCAGTCTTCAGTCTTTATTCGGATTAAAAACTAAGTCGACAATAAATAGTTAGATTTTAAAAGCTGAACCGTGGGATATTTAATCTGAGATCCAACGCTGTCAACGGTAACTTACCAAATTACTTAAACTGGTCTGAATAGATAATTGTTTTAAAACATTAGTTAAATAACTAAGTTATGAACATCTTCAAAAAAAAAAAAAATAGGAATTTGCTGCCAGTGAAGTCTTAAGTTGGAATGTAGATAAAATGTAAATCATTTCAGATAATTCCCGGTTTATAATAAATAAAGTATTTTATTTCAATAAAAGTCCAAAATCATATTAAAGGGGAAAATGTGTTTCGTAATTCAATATTATAATTTGGCTAAAAAAGGAAAAAATCAGGAATTTAATGAGGTTAATTGGTTGGTATATTTAAAAGCTGATGTAGCGCAATCCACTTCAACTCGTCAGTAAGAAGATGCAGTAATGGCTGATATTTATGGTTTACACTTGACCATTTCAAGAGCTTGCAGTTGTAGCAATTCTTTTTGGCTATCTTTAGCTTCTAGTTGAAAAACGCTTTTCTGTAAACATGAGAATATAGTGGAAAATTTAGAAGACTGTTTTAAATAGTTTGTCAACTGTTATATACCTTAACTTCTTTACTTGTCAAACTATCCATCTTATCATAAATAATGGCATGTAGCCCCATATGCTTTAACATCTTAATAGTGTCTTTGGAATTGTTGTCTTCGCCCCAGCAGAACAGAATTAAGCCACGATTTTTCGCCAAGTTAATCTAACAAAAATAACAATTTAACAAATAATCATAACATCTCATTAAGGTACCCCCACCTGGCTAGGATCTCGCAGCAAGTCTTCGGTATGTGCCACAATACCCAGCAACTCCATTGCCAATGAATTAAATACAGCATTCTCAATAGTGCTGCCACGAGGGTCCATGAATTTCTTATACTTCGTGGTCACACCCAATGTTAAAAACATTACTGGATAACGATTTTGTTTGAAGCGCAACATGGTGCAGATGTCTGGATCAAAACAAGAGAAAACAATGCGACGACTAGACGCCTTTCGGAAAACCACATCTAGAATGCAATCGACGTATAGATTTCGATCGACGACGTGCTCATATTGCTCCTCCATCGTTCCGTCTTCCAGCCTTTGGGACCATTTAACTTCAATATTGAAACCAACATGCGGGTCAATTGCATCCAGTACATCAGCCAGTTGGGGAAATGGTTGACGTTCTTGTAAGTCGTCGTTTTCGAAACAACGTTTTTCTTTTGAACGTCCTTCGGCCGAATGATATACCTAACAAAATTTTTCAAAACAAAAGCATTACATAAACAGCACAAATAAAAATACTTCCTTCTACCTTAAGATTATTCAGTTGTTCCAGTGTCAAACCATGCATAGGCAAGGCCACAAAATCATTACCTTTTTTGTCATTCTTCGACTTCAATGATACATAGACCATAAAGTCATGGTACACCACAGGTACCAAATCCTTGCTCAGTTGAACATCGAATTCGACCAAGTCGGCGCCGAAGTCGGCTGCATTCTTCAGAGAAAAAATAGTGTTTTCTCGAATTACGCTGTCATTAGCCTTGAAGCTGGTGCCAGATCCGCGATGCCCCACATCAAGACCGGTCCATTTGTGATTCCAATATCGAGAGTAAGACACGCGCATATCCATTTTTAAGGAACTCAATGGCTTCACAATTAAGTAGCCTATCTTCATCATGCCAAGAGGACGATGTCTTGAAGCGCACGTAATAGGCACTTCCAAGTGTCCCTCCGAAAGTCTGAATAGATTCGGCAAAACGTAGTGGTAGCCGAGGTGATACGGTGGCTCGTCTTGGTCAGCTTTGGAGCTGTATGTATATAAGTCAACCAGATACGCGGTGTTCTCGAAGTCGCCGATTGTCAAATGGAAAATTACCATATCATCGAAGTCACAAGCTGTGCCAAATTGTGGCTGTGGTTTAATTTCGCTGTCGTTGATTTTCAAGGCTACCACCTCATTAAAAGCAAACGCTGTACTGAGATCAGTTCCATTTTCTCGCGTGTCATGGGTGTCGCTCGATAGTGAATCCTCCAAAGATGATAGTGCGGTGACTGAACTATGCGGATTCGTAGTATTATCGCAGGGTTGTGGTATCTTAAGATTCATGGGAGTCACTTTAACGAAGAGCAAGCGCTTCTTCATTCGTTGCTTCCAGGTAAATGGTGCATTGAAAAATTTAAGCTGTACCAGTGTTTCCGAGGTCAACCAACCCCTATCAATCTTTTCAACGCTATTAACCACTCCAAAAATTTCCTGAGAGCATGATTTGTTTTCTGCCATTTCAGGAATGAGACGAGGTCGCAAGTGTGTTTCCCAGCGGCGTATAATATGAGTTTCCGTAGCTGGGTCAATAGCGCACACTAAGTAACGGTATTCTGTAGGGCGCTCACGAGGAATATTTAAAGTGACTGACCAAACATTGCTCTCTGTAAACAAGTTGGAATACTATTTGTCGACAAAAAAATTTAAGAAAAGACTAACCTTCATTTTTTTCCATAACGACGCATTTTTGAGGCTGCCAGTTTCCCAATGAATCTGTATTTCCCACGACAGCCAGCGCTTCATTTGCATATACGGTCTGGTTCATCAGCACACAGAAGGTCCATGGACGATCGAGAATACTAGCAGAACTGAGGCTCACAGTTGTTACCGACGATGATGTGGCTACTGGAGCTGCCATAGCATCACAGGCCTCGGCCTCATCAGCAAAGAACCAACGATGCATACTGAAGGTTGTCTTTAAATCTGTCTAAATATTCATTCGTTAGAGAACAGCAAAAAGTACAACAAAATTGTTGCTAAAATAAAAAAATAATAAATTTCGAATGAATACTCAAAGCCAACTTCAGAGACACAGGTCAGTAGTAGGTTAGACCGTTTGCACGAATCACTATTTATTTCGAAACTGAAACGGGCCCCAATCAATCGTGGTATAATATTGTCGATGTTCGACGTCATACAAAAGGGAAAAGTTAAATGGACTTTGCTTATCTTAAAACTTAAACTTTTTAGCAAAGTACATACATATTAGTATTTGTTTGTTGCTTTCATGAAGAGATTATCAATATCAATAAAACTTTGAACAATATTAGTTTGTGTGAACCTCTTATCAAGACACTCGTGGAGTTGATAAAAGAACTCCATCGCATCAAAGTCAAACACGACAGCAGCAACACAAAAGCAACCAACAAAAGCTATGAATTCAATGATTGTTTTTGTTGATATGTAACAAACACGTTTTTGTCATCAAGAATCTACAACTAATGAATCTTACCTTTAAAAGCAATGTTATGGTCTTAATGGCTTTATTTACAGAGAACGCGTTACTGATCCTGATAATGAGTTGCAGATTTGTGACCCAAGTTAAAGATTGCGACTCTGCAAAGTCACAATTGGCCTTGTTGTTTCACTGGCAAGTTTCGATCGATGGGGAGCATAATCGATGATTTTTAAAATGCCAACAAACGTAGCTCGAATGAGTTTAAATTTTTATAGTGGGAAAGTATTTAACAAAATTTATAATATAAACACAAACTATAGGAATACATTATTTAGATGAATTAACAATTTAATTATGAAAATTATGAAGATTGAGTTAGATTTTGTAAGGAAAAAAATTTCTTTTAAAGGGGAGTCTATGACTGCTGCTGTTACTGGAACTGTCTCTGCTCCATCTGAAATGGTTGTCGTATCACCTCGACATATTTATTTGTGTTGCCTTCACTGACACTATATTGGCGTCTTTTTTACAGATGAAACAATCTGTGTAATCCAAACATCCAAATAATCTCGACCAAATTTTCACTGCCGAATCTTTAAACGATTTCTGAATGTAGAATCGTTTTATATTTTGTGATAAGGCTTTGTAAGCCACACTTACAACCTTTCACGCCGACTCAATTTTTGACATAAAACAGTTTTCAGGCAGACAAAGATATGAAGTAAACACATAGGAAGTCGCCAGACATTAGTAACGGCGTATTGTCAAAATAACATGGGCTGTTAGAAAAGAATAAAAAGTCGTGGCTGTCAAAGCAAACCTACAAAATTGTACACATTTGTCGTTGGTCGCTGGTCCTCTTCTTGCTTTTGGTGTGTTTACATTCAGCTTGACATTTTCAGAATACGGCACATTTGTATGCGTCTTTTACAAGCACGCATCTAATATTTAGTCTAGTTTAGTCTAGTTTGTAACCTTTTGCAGCGGAATCGGCGCGGAACTGTAGAAAAAATCTTTTAAATCTCTAGAAAACGTAAGTAAAAACAGTAAAACATAAAACAGATACTTTCTTGAATATTCCAGGGGTGTTGAAAGTAAGTTGTTATAGTTATTCGGAGTAGGAAATTGATTGAAAAAGACTTATTTTATTTCAATTTTAGGGACGAAAAGGAGGAAAAATGTTGCAAAAACTGTTATACACTGAAATTTATTCGCAAAACCGCGCGATTGTTCAGCAAATTTTAAAAATTATATTTTTTTTAATTTTAAAAATATTAAATATGTATTAGAAACTACTTCATAAAAAAACTATGCAAGAATGCCCTCGGAAAAGTGCGAAAACTTGCAAACAAACTTGCGTTTCTTATAAATTCTCATGGAATATTCAAGAAATTATTTTTGTGGAAGCACTGCATTATTCACAAAAGTGTTTTGTACTTACGTTATTTTCAGCTTTAAAATGATTTTTCTCCTAAACACCTACCTACATCCATCCTGATGAAAGAAATATGCTTAGAAAGCTAAAGGAATCTACTTTCGTAGTGTTTGTATAAATATGTGTATTAATTATACACTTTACTTAGAGAAAATTAATTAATGGAAAAAATAATGCTAAAAGCTTTAAACTGTATTTATCTTAGAAAGTAAACTATTTTCGACAAAATCGCATTTAATGTGACTGAAAGATTTTCTGGATAACTTTATAACAATACATGCTATTGTTGGGTTCAGCTCCAAAAACTACAACAACAGCAACACGATTGGAACTACGTGCCTATATCAGCAAAAAAATGGTCACTTATTGACCATACTTAACTGTAAAATGATTGTCCAATATCATGGCATTGGACATATTCTTCATTTGTTCATTATTCTGCTTCCAATGCCCTTTTGAAAACAACCACAAAAACAATGTCTCCCATTAAGGCACCTCATTATACATTCGCCCTAAATAGTTGCTTCTGGCAGCACTTTTCTTGGCGCGAAAGTTGACGTCTTTCAGACGCAGTTTGAGAAATTATTACAAAATTTGTTTATAGTACGGAGCTTAATCTTAGCTTTAAATTCCTTTTAAACATGGACCAATACCCAGATGAAAATGAATTATTTGATTTGCGATGCCAGGAAGAGATGGGAATACTTGAGGACTTATCATCGGGGTTGAAAGGTTCAGTTTTGAACATTTCTGTGTAGATTTTAAACTTTTGGTTTACAGGAACCCATAACATTGATATCGAAAGTAACCTTGAGCTCAGTTCACAACCAAGCACCTCAAGGGGGATCACAGCTGTGCAGGCGTTTCCGAGTCCACAAATATCGCAAATAAATTATCTTGAAGATACTGTGGATGGGATGAGATGTCATGTTGGACCTGTTAATAGACGTCTCTTTGGAACTCATCTCGGGGCCCAGAGAGGCTCATCGACTCCGTTCACAAACAAAATAGATGCTATAGCTCTCCAAGAACTGGACAACCCTAGATCAGAGTCAATTCCCTTTACTGCTGCAATAGAAGATCTTCAAAATATCGGGCTGCGCGGTAAAAGGCGTCTGGAGAGAGATCTTTTCGGAGATATTGACGACATAGATGATATAAATATTGAAACCAGCTACGTCGATCCTATTGCTAAAAGAGCTCGGTCTGAAGAGCAACGAGATATGGATATGATCATGCAGATCTTGGATACCCGTAAACAAATTCGGGAATCTGCCAACAAACAGAAGGATGATAACTTGTCGCGACTAAATGTTCTACATGCTTTCAAGATGCGGAACTTATCATACACACAGCCTCAGTGGCCTTTTCTTTTATTGCTGCGGAATGACAACGAACATGTTCATGTCCGATGCCACTCGGATGAGTATGAGAATCGTGCCATTGAAGATATAAACGTATTTAGCAAAGGGTTCGGCGGACTACTTGGTGAGAGTAAGGAGCATATCTGGGCAGTTGCCAATGAAATTGTGTGTGTTTTAACAAAGCTTTTATTTCTGTAATAATTACGAATAAAATATTTAGATTTCGGAAAAAACAAGTCTTGCCAAGTCTCCGAAATCAGTTGCTGCACAGGTTGACGGGATGGAGCAACAAACAGGTGAGAGTCTGCTTTGGGTGGAAAAGTATAAACCCAAAAAGTACATAGACCTGTTGTCGGATGAAACGACGAATCGAAGTCTACTTTATTGGCTTAAGATGTGGGATAAAGTTGTGTTCGGATGTGTGTCCAAAATTAGTGAAAATTCTAGAACAAAAATGAACACCTTCAACAAGAAAATTGGCCGTTTTGAATATAATGGTGGTTGGAATCAGCGCAGGCGGCGGCAGGATCTTAACACTGAGGTAGACGATTTTGGAAGACCGATACAGAAGATAGCGTTGCTCTGCGGTCCACCTGGCCTTGGTAAAACAACGCTGGCTCACATCATAGCTCGACACGCTGGTTATCAAGTTCGAGAAATAAACGCTTCAGACGATCGCAGTCCAGATGCCTTTAAGCTAACGCTAGAAAATGGAACCCAAATGATGTCGGTGCTGAACGATGAAAAACGCCCAAATTGTATTATTTTAGGTAAGCAAAAGGTACTGATAATATTAAATCATACTTACCTTTTCCTGCGATTAGATGAAATTGATGGTGCTCCTAAACAGTCAATAGATTTCCTAATAAAGTTTGTCACCGATAATGTCTTGATTAAAGCGAAGAAAAAGGGCGCTAAATCACAAAGAAATATATTGAAGCGTCCAATCATATGCATATGCAATGATGTATACGAACCAGCTTTACGGCAGCTTCGGCAGATAGCATTTTTAGTAACTTTTCCACCCATAGACTCAGCACGCATGGCGGAAAGGTAGTCTTGAATAATTTAACAATTAATATCAATAATTGTCGTTTAATAAAAACAAGATTAGTACAAATCGCACGTAAAGAGAAACTGCGAACAGATTTTGGATCGCTTATAACCTTGGCTGAAAAGTCTGGAAACGATGTACGTTCCTGCATATCTACGATGCAGTTTTTCAAGTAACTGAATTGAGTTTCAGAACTTGATTTGATAACATTTTTGATTATGAATTTGTAGTGCACAAAAAAAAGCTCTGACACTTCATGATGTACTTAGCAGCAGTTTAGGACAGAAGGATCGTCGCCAAGGTCTCTTCGATGTTTGGGGTGCTGTATTTAGAGTACATTTTTTGTTTCGTTGAGGGAAATTTGAAACTAATTTTTAACTTTTATATTGATTTTGAAAGATCAAACGCCCGCAAAAGCAATTAGAGAAGAGCGCTTCTGAGGTGGAATCACAAGTCACGATGACTGATATGTCTGTAGAAAGCAGGGTGCGTAATGTACTTCATGTGGTACATTCTGGCGGCGACTATGAGAGGTAGGATCGGTTTTAGTTTGCTTCACTTTCTTGATTTTTTCTTACTATTTAAGGTTAACACAAGGCGTGTTCGAAAATTATTTGCAACAGAAAATGCCAGATCCCAACCTAAATGGTGTCGTCGAAGCTTCTCATTGGTTTTGCTTTTCCGACAGACTTCAGCATCAAATTGGTCAGTTGCAGAACTACTCAGTGTATCCTTACCTGCAATACGGATTTGTAGTTTGGCATTTATTATTTGCTTCTCTTGCGTGGCCGAAGATCAACTTTCCCACCCGAGGATTTGAGGTAAATAAATGTTTCTCAAATATAAATTTTATACACCCTGAACCTTCTACAAAAATTTGAAGTTTTAAAACAAAATCATTAAATTTTCGTCCAATTTTAATAGAAATTTTAGAATATACAAAATCATAGTATATAGTAAGTTTTAGTTATATATAATAGAACATAAATTCTTTTATATACACTACCAGCCTAAAGTTTCGGACCACCATTGTTCTCTTTCATAAATCATGAACCCTTAATTTCTAAGTTGATATAAGATTTTTGGTTTTTTATGCATTAGCTAATCACTGTTATTTCAAGTAGTGTGAAAAACCCGGATATACAAAAGCCTACGCTATAGTAGTGGGTGAAAATGGTACTGAAATGGTATTAAAAGTCTGTTTTTTGCTTTTATTTCCTGGGCAAGACCGCTTCAAGTGATTTTGGTTCGTTTTCCTCTGTCGGTTAAATCACAGACTTGTTGTTTTTTTGTTTATTTATGGAAAATCGCCTTTCTGTATGTGTTAATTATTATGACATTGAATTTTTTGCTTGTAGTTCCATCAGAAGAACGCAACACAAAAGATTATATTTCAAGCCTTTCGGAAAGGCATTTCTTCAGGTGCTATTGGCGTAGGGCAGGGAAAAGTCGTGCTGATCGAAACTGTGCCACTGTTAAAGCGAATACTTTCGCCGCAATTGCGTTCTGTTGCTGTTCAATTGCTGTCGCCCAGGTGGCTCTTATGGTGTTTTGTAAGAGCAGAATATATTCTATTAATATATTATTATATGTTTCAACAGAGAACAAAACGACTTGCGGCACACTGTAGAAATTATGTCCGACCTTGGCTTAACGTATACGCAGGTCAATAAAGGAGATGGCCATTTCATGTTTCAAATGGAACCTGACCTGGATGCCCTGTCTCAGTTTCCCGGTAATACTAAAAATTTGATGTAGATCTCTTATTAGAGCCTCGCTCATATGTTTCCCAGGATGCCCTGAGATTTCATTAAATTATTCTGGTAGACAACTGATAGCTCGCCAAGTGGAACTAGAGCAGATGAGAAGAGCAATGCCCAGGAACACAGCAAACCTGAAACTCCATACGCCAGCAACCTCCGGAAGCCACAATAATGTCCAGAGGACAGTACCTAATCACTTACAAATACTCAAACCAAAACAAATTGCGAAGACTGCAAACAAAATGTTTCCAGCAGACGCGGTAAGTCCTAAACACTTATTTAAACCAAATAAATTAAGAAACTTCAGCATTGTGTTCATCGCATTCAAAAACTTATGTACCTTTGTAAAATATGAATTGAAAATCATTTATCTCACGGCTAAGGTTTTAAAGTACCTGATTACACGAGTGTAAGAATGAACGATTGTGCGGAAAAGAACGGAATAAAATAAATGGGTGATAATACTTGCTTCTATAAATTTTTGACAAGTATAGTACAAACTACAGTGAATCATTTAGTAACAACGTTCGTTGCAATTTACTACGAGCGTGGCAAATGCTTACACACAATTTTATTTTGCAGGTCTCCAAGGATTTTTTTGGACGTCTACAGCACAAAAAGCCGATTGTGTTCGCTGAGGGATGTGAGTTGGAAATTCTCTACTCTGTTATCGTAAAACAAACGATTATATATTTTTATTTTGTTTAAGCGGATTCCGATCCAATCGTAAAAAGTCCCATTTGGTATCATTTCAAACAGGGCTTTAATAACGCAGTGCGAAAGGATGTGCAAGTGAACGAGTTGCTTTAGGTGCATTTCATTTAAGCCAAAGGATAGATAGAATTAATTTATTATTAATTCACGGTTATAAAAATATTTAATATATGTATAAATATAATAGCATTTCTAAGAGTTTTGGCAAAGGAAGAACTTCTGAGAGGCAATATTAGTGGTTTAGAATAGAAAAAAGCGTTTTCCTAATGAATCATTCAACAATATTACTACGAACTGAACTGGTCAGAGGTAGAATATTTCAATGGTATTCCTATTGGTTTATTGCATAATTATTTTTGATTTTTAAAATATTTTTATATTAATACAATAATTAATATTTAGAAAATCGACAGTCGACTTCGGTTCAGTTCTTGATTGGATTCAGAACATTTCTTCAAATTTAGAAGTACTACTCGTAGATTAACACACTGGGATAGTTTCCTTAAATGCATACAGTACCAGGACCACTTAAGTTGATTTTTATATATCATTCCGCTATCGTTTGCAGCGCTCCATATGTTTCAATGGCCACAACTCGAAACGATTTGATCAATTAAGAGCTTCCGAAATTTCAGGTTATGCGAGTCATGCTGATTTCTATCCCTTGCATGTTTCCTCGCAGTCCTTTTTCGTGTAAAAGCTGTTGTCGTTACCGCCGCAGCCACCGTAACGGAATTCAAGGCATTCATTCTTCTCCAAACTATAAGACCACAGGGGCAATTGTCCATGACAGCGCCATATAATCGGTTCCACGTAGCCGTCTGCCGAATGGGGCTGGGAGCACATATCTAAAATGCAGAGATACATCAAACTAAGGAGGACTATCAAACTTCAGTTAAAGACCAAGGACCAAAATCGAAGATGTCTTTTACTTACATGGCTTTACTTTGGCTGCGATTGTAACAGCAGCGAGTGCGGCAGTACAAAGGAACAGGAATCCGTATGTTTTCATAATGGAAATGTTGCTGCAGGGTTTACAATCAAAACGTTGGCGGCAATCAAAGCGTTTACGAAACTATAAAGAACGACGAGCTGATAAAGACTGACTTGACTGCTGAGTGGCTGCAAATATTTATTTAAGTGGACTAAAATGTCATAAGCTGCAACTGCATGTGGGTGGCGTTAAACTACAGTTCAAGTTAATCGTTGTAGCCGGCAGAGTCGTCGTCGTGCTTACTGAAAATACATATGTATGTATTAATGCCCCCGTTAGTTTGCGGCCATGTACGACGCGCCGAGCGTCATCGTCTAGTTCGGCTCCAGCTGCAATGGCTATGAACGATATGAGTGGCTAATGAACCAATCTGGGTCAAGAGTGTGACAACGTCCCGCATTGCATCTCATCGCACGGCATTCAGTACGCAAGCTGTGGTAGTTTCAGCGAACTAGTTACTGATACTTAGCGAAGGTCGGACTCGTCACTAGCGTACTCATATGTATGTATGTTCATTTGTACGATCTATTCGATGGAAATGTTAGTATGTTCTTATCTCAAGCATATGGGTTTGCTTATTATTTAGTATCGTTCCACGTCCAGTTCCTCCGCGTCCATTGCCGCTGATACATAGTGAACAGAGAGCGCGGTGAAATTTTTCAAGTATCAACGGAAATCAAGCATATTCATGAAGCCTATTCGTTCGTGTTTGCTGCTTGGTCTTGTTTTCGCAGTAGAGCTGTTTTGTCCAGCGATAGCCAGAGGTCGTGCTTTCCCAAGTAAGTCTTTGCTAATGAGTTCATTCCTCTGTGTAGCTATGACGGTGGTTTTGTTTACCTTTTGCTAATATTTTTTCATTGCCAAGTTCAATACCTCGGAAATATTAAGTATGTATGTATGTAGGTATATTTATATTATTCAATAACCTCCATCTGCAGCTCCACTTCTGTATGTTCCCCGCGCTCTTGTTCAATTGTTTTCTTCGACGGTTTACAGATATCTGCTTGCAGCCTCCTCCAAGGTCCGAGGGCATTTGCACTGTTGAGATCGAAGGCTGGTGGTTTGACCCACGCACCAACGACTGCCAGATGTACGTGGTCGGCGGCTGTCGCTCCAGCCCAGGCCAGAGCTTCGGATCACGACAAGACTGCTTGGCCACTTGTGTGCATTTAACGCGACGCATTCAGGATCTGCGTGTGAATGAGTAGCACTCACACACGCTCATAAAATAGCAAAAATGTATCTTCATGTGAAATCAAATAAATAATAATAATCTCAAACATCTGTCGCTTTGAAACATTATAAGGTGAAATATTGAGTAAATCTTCCGTATTTTTATATGTGTGTTTTAATAGTGTTAAATTCCTGATTAAAAATTGTATTAGAGTATACAATAAAGTGGCACATTTACGCCGTCGAAAGATTCGTTCACATTCGTCACGTATAAATTCAAAGCTGCGTATATTTTGACGTCCAGGCGAATCCATAACAAAACATCCATCAGCATCACTCTGCTGATCATGCACATGCGATGCCGCGAAATCAAGTAATCACCGGTTGAAGCTGGTTGGGACCACATTCAGTTGTACTCGCTTCTGATTTGCATCATCCCTTGGTCGCTTGAAACGCTTTTCTTATCATTGTTGTGATACTTTTCAACGCTTGTCTCGCTGCGTCCTGCTTTTGAGGCGCTTCTTATCGCAGCACGGTTCAGTCAGAAATGCTCGGCAATATTTGTGACTTCATTCGTTTCCCTGGCTTGATTCGAAGTACTACGACGTATAGATCGCGTCCAGCGACTTATTGAAAACGACAAGAACAAACTTGTTCAATGGCCACCAGCGCGCGCTCCGTTCAAGACGAGGCAAAGTGAAACGAACCGCCCAACCAAGTGATGGAACACTAGTCGAGCTCCGCGTCGAACTTGAACGAAGTTCTTTAATTCAGACAATAAGCACTCTCAAATTCCGCCCACGTGAATCGGGGTTCTAGAATAAAACACGGGACTATTTCGAGGTTTAGAACATTCACTGATCTACGGTTCAATATAAGTGCTAGACAGGAATAGTTTTTGACGGGAAAGTTTTATTTCAATCCGAATACCTATTGTGTTTGGAAATTTGAATTTCTGATCTTCGCGGAATCCAGACTTAGAAAATGAAACACGTAACTTTGGTCATCTGCCTGATGTTGAGTATAGTGATGAGCCTGTCCTCGAGAACCCGTAAGTTATTGGATCCTGCAAAGCATGCAATTTACAGCAGCTAATGATGACTTCTTCCCGACATTCACAGGGGACATTTGCAACCGGCAACCGACTATTAGTGGACTCTGTGTTTCGTCCACTTTGGGCATTTATTTCGATGCCGAGACGCAAAAGTGTAAATATATGGGTTGCAGCGCGGAGAAGAAGCTATTCGCATCACTGGAGGATTGCGAGAGGATCTGCAATAGCGAACGCCATCGACGCAGAAGAATGCACTGATGCGGATCTTCGCATCTAGATTTAATTTGATTGAATGTAAACTTTACTTTGATAATTCTAAATTATTAGTTGTTATTATTATTATCATTATTAGTGTCATTTAAACGAAAAAACTTCAGTTCTCCAAACAAATTTTAACAATTATTGTGGCTTATTTTGTTCGTGGCTTAACAGTTCAGGCTAAGTACAGTTTTGTACTTGCAACAAACATCCACATTAAGGATGTAGATCATTACGAGATATCGAATTACTTCGTAGAATTGACTTTCAGACAATTTAATTTACATTAATGTTAATGGAAAGAAAGTGTTAGTCAACTAATATTTCTGTTGTTGTTGTTGGAACAGTCTTCTCCAGTCGTGGCGTCTCCTAGATGTCGCGATATGCAATTTCGCACTCGATTTTTGATAGGAAGCGGTTGTCGTTGCCTCCACATCCGCCATAAATGAAGCTCTCGCATTTCCGGATGACTGGATTATAAGCAAAGCTGGGTACACATCCGAAACATCTTCCGCCTTGCACAGGTTGTAGTCACTTTTCAGGTAACGAGGAATGCCGACAATAATTATGACTCAAGTCATGAATCAAAAACCTCTTGTTTACTCTTTCTTACCTTTTCTATTTAACGCCCCCGACACAGACAAAATCAGAAAAAGTATAAAAGTCGTTGCGCTGAGGCGAAAAAGACGGCGAACTCCATGGCCTTGAAATAATGCAGATACTGTTAACCTTTCCTCGAAATACAACAACTAATCGTGCGGGTACACGTTGTGCGCTTCCACCGATTCTTGATTGTATACTAATTATATGTATGTAGGATATATGATACGGCCAAATCTCGCATGTAGCGGCAGCCGTACAGTGTTTCCTCTTGGTAGCGAACTCAAACCCGTTTCTCGTGATTTGTTAATGATTAGTTTCGAGTCTAATAGTTTGACAGCTTGTGAAAAACCCTACTACAGAGTCTAGTATAGACTATATTCAATGACATCTGAAATTTGGTGAATCTGGTTAGAACTACGAACTACGTCGTCGTTAAAAAATATACAGCGATTTATGAATAATGAATGCAAAAACGATATATTCTCTTAATTCGATGTTTGTCCATCCAAACCATCAACGTTTGTCCAGTCGATTTTATAATAACTGCCCTATGAGTTCCATAATATCTGAGCAATGAATTAAATCAGGATCAGGACCAGTATGATCCACAAACAGAGTCCATTAAGAAGTATATTAAGTCAGAAAAGGTTTTACCCAAATAAAGATCTCAACTTTCACTCGAAGTGAAAGTTTTTTGCTTATTAATTTAGTAATGAATCAGAAATAATGTATCAATCTGTATTTAATTTAAGAAACGATTTTACCAACAGTTCCTAGTTGCATCTTTTCGTGAACGTGGAACGAGGACGTGGTTTTGGTTACGTGGTTGCAATTTTCTCCACTGTACGATTTTAACTCGGAGCATTGTGAGTACAGCGTTTATTGTGGAATCTATTTAGTGTCCACTGATTTGTTATGTGTTTGCGTTTCATTAACATTCATTATCGGTTCGATTCGTAAATAGTTCAGATCAGTGTTGTGTTCGCGCACCAAGTCGTCGACTGTGGCTTGCCTGGGTTTTATTGACTTGAGATGTTTCAAATAAAAGTGATCTCATATGGCTGGGTGATGCTTGTTATCATTATGAGCATCAGCGTAGGCTTTGCACAGAAGCAGCGAGGTATATTTTGTGTAAAACTATAAGAAAAGTTGCGAGTAGACTTGCTTGTTGTACATGTAACTTTGTTCTATGTGTTAGATCCGAAATGCTTGCTGCCCATGGAGCCTGGACCATGCCGTATGTCCTTGGAACGGTTTTACTTTAACAGCAAAACGAACTCCTGTGATCGATTCACGTTTGGCGGTTGCCGTGGCAATGACAACAGGTTCGGCTTTCGCAAGACCTGTGAGGACGCTTGTCTTCAGATGTCATCTACAACAAACAAATAGAATACATACAATAAAAGAAATCAAAAATACTAGACGACGTTTTCTTCTCTCAATAGTGGGAGCGCAGGTTAGGAATGATTCCGGACTGTATCACTAGGAATTTCGAGAATATCTACGTGCTGACAATAACGTAGGTATCTGTCGAATAAACTCTCCACGCAATAATCTCTACCGCATTCGCCACGAAAGAGTATTCTTCTCATTGCACAAGTTAAGCGAGGTCGAACATTGAGCATAGATGACAGCATGACGCCTTGTAACTGCTGCTCCCCGCTTATATGTACATACATACATATATGTATGTGTGTATATGTACATATGTTTTTAATGTACGTATATGTGCATGTTCAATGGCTATGGCACAGAAACCACTGGAATTTCTGTTATTCTATACCTAAACCCAGATAGCATGATAACTTTTAACCTTCTATCCCAAATAAAGGAAAGTAATATTAGATTTTGTTTTACAGACGAGGAAGGGAGCTGGTAAGTGGATGGCTTTCTTTAGTGCTTCTACGTGGGGTATTCAAATGAAGCTTGTGACTATACCTAACACATTACTCGCAATGCTGAAATGGATTAAATTCACAATATTCGTTGTTCTCTTTTATACTCTCTTTATCAATAGTGTAGCAATAACAGTTAAAGAGCTGCCGAAAAGAATCCTGTTGTAATCGGGGCGGTCAATGAGGGTGGGTTGAAAAAGTTTCGTACATGCTTATGATGTTATTTTGGTTTGGAAATAATACGATAGATTGCCACCACCTCATACTGTCCGGAAGATGCACCAAGCATACTCCTTCCGTGTAGAAAATCCTGCCTGCGAGAAGTTACCCTACGGCGGATGTGAAGGCAGTAAGAAGAATTTCTTAACGAGAGAAGAATGTGAGAAGAAGTGCCCAGCGAAGCCTTTCAAATTCCAGCCATCATGCAATTACAGAGTTTTTTAAAATGTTGAAAAATGTGAACGGCAAAAACCATTCCAAATAAACGCTATCCTCGATTTCTTACAGGGATCCATTTCTTTCCATAAAATGGTTTGTAGACAGTGAAGGTCCACGCCTCTTCTCCTAGAAAAAACAAAGAAATCTTATTAAAAAATAACAAAATAGTTTGGTATATATGGAATGGAATCTGCTAAATACGGGCGTGGTCCACCCGCTTTTATACACATAATACGTATTATAAAAAGTTTTTTTGTAGTATTGTATATAAAAACTAGATTTATATTGTGTCCAGGACGACATCCTTGCTTTTTGAAGTTGGCTGTTTACTGCGTCTCTTATAATGCTTTGGAATCCACGTGATGACTTTAATCTCAATTATAATAAAAGTACCTCTTAAAGTATCTCTTTAATTTTCTAAGCAAAAGCTAAATAAAAAATGAATGCTAACATTGATCACTTGAATTAACATTTAAACTTTTAATATTTTGCTTCTGTCGAATCTGTTTCTATCACTGCAGCTTGTGATTATGTTCCGATAATTCCTTATTAATTAAACTGTGTGAAGAGATGATTCCACAGTCCGAAATAACTTAAAAACCTGAAGAATAGGTTAAGCTATTTGATAATTTTTCTATTATACATATATATAGAATTTGTTAAGTTTGTTCATTAAGTTAAAGATTTCAGATGAGATATTTATTGCAGCAAATATGATATGATTTATTGCATTGTCGATGAGACTTTGGAAGTACATATGTACATATTTGAATATATTTCTTGAATTACACCCTACACCTGAAAGTGAAAGGCTATATAAAGTTTGTGACAAAGTATTATTCCTGAACGTGTAGCTTCGAAGTACTCATCAAAAATGGATTCACCACCAGTTTAGGATGAACGAATTACTTATCAGTGTTTCAATATTTCTGAAGTAAGTATTAAGTACTTTTCCAAATATTTATTTATTTATTATTATTGAATAGGAGTTGCGCTAAGAACTAATTCTTTTATAGCAAAAAAATTGACACAGGGAATATATATAACAATAACAAATAATTCAGAAAACTTAAGTTAAAATAATATAATATACATATAAATTGTTTAATTATTTAATTAATAGGTATTAGAAATGTATAGACGAAAGGGGTACAGAAAGGAGAAAAATAGATACAGAATGGAGAAAAATAGGTACAGAAAGGAGAAGGTATGTAAGCTCTTGGTTGCAAAGTCGTTGTTTTAGGTGTTCAAAAAATGTTCCCTAGCATGACGTCTGAAAGCTCTCTCTCCCGCTATAGCCTTTAGCATATTTGGCAGATTGTTCCATAGCTTGACAGTGTTGACGAAGAATAGTCTCCCCGTGCTTAGGTAATTGAACTTTGGAACAATTAGATTGGATAGTCGATTAGAGCTTCCAAAGGACAATTTTGCAAACAAATAATTAGGAGTTCTCGTATGGATTAGCCGGTGCATAAAGACGCAGTTTCGATAATTAATAAGGTCAAAGAGATCACCACCTATTAGAGCGTGTCTCCGAACACCGAGTCGGTCAAAGCGTCTTAGACCGTGGTCGCAATAGATTAGAGTAAGCTACAGAGACAAAAGGAAATATTTATTATTATATCATACAATCTACTCTACAAAGAATAGGCGTGGTCGTCAGGGTTCTTTCGTTTACCTTTATGGTTACGATTCTCAATTAAAGAATCTTTCAGCAGATCCATGACGTTGTAGGGTATTTAAGCTTCGGTCAGATCGAAGATAGCACATTTTCTGGTTTTTCCTTTGTATTTGATGTTTGTTTTTACGATCTAAATTATTTCTGCTGGTGGCAAAAGCACTGATGTCCGTTCTGATATTATAAAAAATTGACTTCAAAATCAATTCCTTTGAATACATCTTTTCTCGTTATAGTCTATGTGCAGACAACAGCTCACAGATTGTGAGCTACATATAAATTAAAGCACATTTCTGATTAGTTTCACGATGTCGATTTGTTAAAAAATAGACACAGACATCCTACACCCGAAAGGAAGGGCATGTTAACTTTCCAATACGGTTTGCATTCCAATAGGGTTTAAAAAACCAGTTAAGCAGTAACAAGTAAGTAGTAACAAGTAAATAAATATTAAATGACAAGTAAATATAACAAACTAAAACATCGTGACAGTTCAGTGGAAATAATCAGTTCAGTCGAACGCGTAGAGTGGTTTTACTTCGACCAGGCCAGTGATATTAATTTATTTGTTTGTATTATTATCAAATGTTAGTCTAGAGTGGCGTACATTTGGAATGGTGGTGGTATTCGGTGATATCTCCGATCGAGACATTGCATAAGAGCTAAGAATTTAGAATAAAAGGCTGTACCATTCGAATGACTTACTCAGTATTGACTCAAATCGTCTGCGAGATGAATCTGTTGGCACTTATTTTGGCTACTTTTATTTTGGGTGTTTCTTCTGTGCTGGGCCTCAAGGATCGTAAGTCTCTGCGTCGCTGACACGGATGCATTAATTTGAATTCTTTGGCAATTCGCAGCTCTGTGTGGTTTGCAGCACGTCAAGGATGGAAACGGTCTCATAGCCTGTGCAGCCTACATTCCTTCCTGGTCCTATAAGGCAGATACAAATGAGTGCGTCGATTTCGTTTATGGCGGCTGCGGCGGAAACTTGAACCGCTTCGACTCCAAGAAGTCGTGCGAAGAGAAATGCAAAGAATAAAAGATGCAATTTAAAAAAGCAGAATCCTGAACAATCCTGTGCTCAGTGTTTCAGTGTGTTTTAGAATTAGTACGGTTTTTTTAAATATTAAATAGCTTCCATTGAAAAGCTTTTCTTTGAGTATGGATGATATAGCGGCAACTTGAACTCGTTTAAATTAGATTCAACATTTTTTATTTACTTACATACATTTCATTAGTTTACAATTTTCAGGCCATACAACTATTTTACAATAATTGAGGCTATTCATACAGTTAAATTCAAATAAAGCTAGGTTTATATGGTATATAAGTCTACGAGTATATATTGTAAAATTGCGAAATCAGTTTCCCGAATGCGATGTAAGCGGGACACGAATGAGGGGACTCCAAAAGTTGTTTGCTTCAGAGGCCTACGCAAAGTCCACAGTTAACCCTTCGCGTCATTGGATATTTACATCGTCACATTTTCAATAAACGCTTCGGTTCAACATACTTTTACCGGGAGGCACCTGGATTGCTTTGTCGCCACGGCGGAAGAGGTTTTGAGAAGAGTACGAACTCGCACCTAAACATGTGTGTATTCTTCAGAGATACGTTCTCTTCAATGGGTTTTAAATTGCAGATTGTCACGATGATTCTAAGATGATATTTAATCCTAAAATACTTCGACGTCATTTTCAACCGGTGTACAATTTCAACTACTGTTAATATAGCGTATGCCAAAAACATTCGTGTAATCGTTTCAAAGTTCATGGAAATCTAATCATATCAAATTTAAGGAGTGATTCTCAGCTGTTCTTCTTTCTACAGAAAACTGATATAAGGACAAAATATACATATGTATGTTTCGTAGGTTCCCATCGGGCCCATGAAAGGTGAACTGGTCAATGTTTTTATTCATTTGGCATGTTTGTCTCATTTGGCATCATGCAAATTTATTCACTTTTCGTGATGATACCGTGGAGTTGGGTCGGTGGTGAATCATGCTGGGCCAGGGCTTTAGTAGGTGTCGTAGGTGGTGATAACTGGTGGATGGAGTGTTGCTGAACACTTGTGGAGTGCTCGCCGGAGAGATTGTGTCCCGTGTTTCCCGCTGAAGCCATGCCGTTCATCGTGCTCGTGGTCATATCTTGGGCCTCGTTTTTCATTCGACCCATTGCGCTGTTGTGGCTGTTCAGAGTGTTGGAGTTGTGCAGCGCGTGATGATGATGGTGATGAAAGGAGAGTTGCGGGAGATGTAGTCCGGGAAAAGCGAGTCCCGCAGCCGCAGCTGCATGTAAGGACTGCAATAAGGCAGCGGAGTGCTCTTGAGCCTTGCGTCTCAATTCCATCACGGAGCTGGAGCGTGGGTCAGGGTTTGTCTGATTGCAAGTGGATGGCGATTCCGTTGAACTTGCTGACGAGGACGACACCGCCACAGAAGTGGGTGGTGGTGGAGCTTTAATGGGACAGCACGAGCATAGGCCCGGGAATGGCGGCACCCCTGAAAAATGAAAAAAAGACGAATATGTTAAAATGATTAAAGTATTCCTTGTGATGCAATGCAATTCCAAGTTAAAGTGAAAATGTGTCGTTTCGGAATCGCAGCTCTACGTTGATGATCACCCAGCTGAGATCCAAGTAAAACTTGGAGCTTGAGTGAGGGAAACTGAGTGGGAAATCTAATTACGATAAGACAGCTGAAGTGATTTAGCCACGCGCCTTCGAAATCAATGAGTTCGGTCTTCGCGAAGATTGAAGGTGATTGAAGGGAATCCATAATGTTGTGGATGACACATTGACATATCCGCGTGGAGTAGCATCGACGATTTGTTGACGTCTACAAAACTTACCCTTCAGACTGGAGAACAGAGGTTGGTGCGAGAACTGCGAGCTCAGGGTGGCCAGGTGGGGCGGCAGGAAAAGCGGTGGGTGATTGGCGCGTGCTGCAGCAGTACCAGCGACACCTTCACTCAGTACGGGACGAAAGCCGCCGTTGCTGTAAAGAGAAAGAGCGACGATATTATTAAATTACCAAATAATACGAAGCGACTATATTATTAAATATCTGGCGGAGACATTAAGACATGTAATTCATCTAGTGTTGGAAACTGTAAAGCAGGAGCAGGTGCAAGCCACCTGACAGCCCTTTGAGTCACTTTCTAGAATATATAAAGCATAGAAGCATGCGCCTTGGAAAGCTGTTCGACCCGCATCTCTACAGGCCCCCCCGACTGCAGCCACGAGATTGAAATTGAGTCACGAGATTGACATCGAGTTGTGTCTCCAATAATACGAGTACAACATTAAGTTCGGTAAATAGATTTGAAACTTAGCGATACAAATTAATAACCGAGAGCTTCGTAAAGTGGATCAGTGCGGGGCGTAACTCGTCGAGGAGCAATCGCTTTCAATTAATTTTTAATTGAAAATAATTAAAACATTTGTATGCGTAATTGTGTTAATATTCATAAAGAAAATTAAAGCTGCGTCCAAATCGAGGACTGGGGTGCCTGCACTCCATGGCGAGTGAATGGGTGCATAGCACGTTTAAATATTTAATTATATAAATGAAATGTATCTGCGGGATTCGCTGGCGCAGCTACGGCTTGTAATTGATGTGTGGCAAACATTGTAGTGATCTAGATGGCGATTCAAGACGCTGGGACCTGCGCCAGCATCGCGCGCTCCCATCTATTCAATTACAATGGAAACTTTTAAGTGTGTAAAAAGTCGGAATTCAAAACTAATTAAATGCCGAGACCTAGCGGATTTTACGAGATGGGCAACGGATTTCGCTGCCGCAGCGCACGGCTCAACTCATCAGAATAACCCACAATCTCGACAGCTTGATGCCGCGACGGGCTCCAATGCGATGGTTTTCAAATTGCTCAGTCAAACGGAAAATCCTCGCTTGGAGACCACACAAAAAAGGATCTAAAAAAGTTGAGAATCCGCAACTGCGGTGGAGTTGAGCCAGAAGCACACCAGCAGCTGATGTGGCCCCCGCAGACACAACATGAACGTGAAATGCAAATGGATGTGTCTGTATGACATGACTATTGATGTTTACACCTTCGTTTACACTGACTTCTCGTATTAAGCTGATGAGCCCAACCGAAATCGCGTTCGGTTTCCAGGGATCTCTTCTGATTCCTGATGAAGGAGGGGACTCCTCCCTTCTTTACAGCTTTCTTAATTCGTTTGTCAGATTAATTTATTAGGTTCCGTGAGAGAAAAAATGAGAAACTTGTTTATTTCTGCCTCCCCTCCTCGCAACCCCGATGAGTGTGCGGCTGCTGTAAAATAAGCGCAAAGCTTCAGGTTTCCATTTGAATATTAAATTTACAAAAAGCACTCTGAAATGTCCTTTCGCAGGACGTGCTTCTGTAGCTCCTCGGGTCCGTGGTCGAGTGTTCCGTGGTCCAGGACAGGCGTGGGAAATCACTCGAATTCCTCGCGGAGCGCAGAGGGAATGAGTTCAATTTGGAATTCAAAATCCTCCCGTAAGTAAAAAATGGAGCCGCAGCCGGATGATGAGTAGCGAGGCGTGCTTCTTGCTTTGAAATTCATGTGGCTGGTCCCATTTCACTCGCGTTCCTTCGTCGAAACCACGAATGCTAATAAAAATTTCATAACACCTGAAATTGCTTTCCTCCTGGAGGCGAAGGTCCTGGATGATTTCGGGGAGTCTGCAGCCGCAGTTTTGCATTTCCGCCGCGGTTGGCTCCATTTTGACTTGAATAGATTTTGCTGAAAACTTGTTCAATTTCTGTGAAAAGAAAAAACCTCGCTCCAACTTTCCTTAATATATATTATTTGAGTTTCATTCCATGGGATTCATTTAGTTGTTTCCCACGCTCAGTCCAGATCAAGTGTGTCCTTGGGAAGAAGCGTTGTCCATCCGAAGGTGACTGACTGAATCCCAACAAACCGTAGGCTTTCGGAAGCCTTCGATAGTCAGTTAGAGCTCCATGAATGCCTTAACCGCTCACTAGCTTGAGAGCGGCCATGTGATGCTTGCAATTGTAGTGGAAACCATAGCAGCCATTTTAAACGCTGCTTAACTAAACTATGACTGCTGCTGCTACGGTTACGGGCACGACTCGGAATTGCGCACGTAGAGCGGGAAACTTAAATGTTTGCGAATAATTAAGCACTCATCCTTTCGTCGTAATTAAATTTCGCATGTTCACATCAGCGCTGTTCGGCAAGCAAGCACACTGGCCGCGGGCCCAATTTCATTCGCTAGACCTCACTCTCAGCCGAGGAGGCTCCCCCGTCCAGTGTCCGCTGGAGGAGAATGCGGCGACTTGTGCACGCAGTGTGCACTGTGGAATCTGCCGTCGCCTTTGGAAGCCCGAATGCTGCAGAGGCTGCTTCTTCGTTATTTGCTCCAAAAAGTTGTTCGTTTGCTGACGTTATTACATTTGGACTGGATAAGTGGTGCCGTACTTGATGTTTGTTGTCGTTGTTGTCTCACTGCTTTCTAAGGGAGGAGCGACGGCGACGGGCTCGAATGCCCTACGTCGTCTAACGATTTTTCCGCTTCGAGGGAATTTTTTAATTACAAAGATGATAGCTGTTGTCAGTCACTTAGAAAAACAAATGTTTACACTGGCAGAAAAGTAGAGTGCGCAGAGTTTGGAAAAAGTTAGAAAAAACTGCTCTACAAAATAGCAGTAGCAACTTACGAATTTAGTCCGCGATGAAAAAAGCTTCCAGACAGGTAAGTTTTTATAAATTGCAATGAAAATAAAAATGTTTTATTTCCATGCTTCCAAAAATTCCGCGATTTGCAACGATACTGCAAAAGGAAGAGTACGATGTGTGCGGAAAGGTTTCACTTTCGAAAAATGGGGCAACTTGGAAACTTTTTAATTGTGCTAATTAATGTTTCCACTTTAGGAAGTTTGGCCCACCCACTTGAATTAAGACAAATCAACGCCTCTTGTTTGATAAGTTAACAGCTTGTTGAGACGCAGTTGGCAGCGCGGAGACAAGAGCGTGATCCCTCTGAAGCGCGTCCCGAGTGCAGGACTAGCGTTGCAGAAAGAGTCGATTTTACTCTGCCAACTTTGCCGTTAATAAAATAAACTCCGGAGCAACACTGATTACCATGTCGCCGCGGAGTCGGAGAGCGTCAGCAAGTATCAAAGACGATACGAGATACGAATCTGTGCGGTACGCATGGCGGTTTGCCAGGAATTGAATGATACATTTTGAACGACTGCTGCTCCATTATTTTATCGGTAGGTACTTTCAAACAAATATTCAATTATATCGAATATTGGCGAATTATAAACCGCATTTGCGCTAAAAGATATGCATGTACTGTAAAAAGTGTATTTCGTATGAACTCAAACTCAGTAAAATGATTAATGGAAACGACCCACGCGCCATTACATTCGGCCAGTTGGCCGAGCGGATATCCGGCGTCGCAATTTAGAAGATATTCTTTTGAATGATAGAAGATTGCGAACAAATTCATTCCATCTCATGAATACAAGTCACTACATCACCCACTTGACCATAACATGAAAAATTAAGTGCGGAATTACAAATTCAAATGGGATTCTGTCAATCTGCTGGTGCTAACCTTCAAGTGGTTGTTAATAGTTTGTTTGCGTCTCGGCAGCACTGAGTTGCTACGGTTGGCAGACGCAGCCAGGCGGCCACCCCAGCAACGTGACACAACGAAATGCGGCGATTGGTGTTCCGTGCGGTTGTGACTTTTTATTGCCTACTCCAAGGATGACGACTAGATTATCCTTTGTGTTCTTTGTGCTTCCGCGTTGACATGTTGTTTTGTTTACGTGGCGCGGTCCTCTGCTGGCTTTGTTGTGGCCACCCGTTGGGCTACGCTTCGGAGGCATCTTTGCAAGTTTCACATTTGCATTGATGGGACGTCACGTGGTGTTGGTCGGGCAACAAACTGGCTATGATTCTGAGTTTGTTGTTGCCTCCGCGCGCCATACGGTCCACGCATGCTGTGCAGTTTGTTTTTTAATGAACTCTAAACACCCTTAAGTACGCCCCATTTAGTGCAAGACAAGTCCGCAAACGGGATCGAGATGATTGCGAGTGGCTTCGATGCTGTTCGATCAAATCAAGCAGTTGGACTGTGATTTGGTGGCAGCTTCGACCGGCCAAACAGTTATTATTTTCTTCATCAAGCAGAGAATTTAATTTTGAGAATTACGATTCCACTGCATCTCGTTCTGCGATTCATTTGCCCCTTGTCGCACACGATGTTACTTCAATCAAATGTGAAGGACCTGCAGCAGTGGTAATGATCGGCTAATTGCTTGCGTGTCATTAAGCAGCTTAAACAAACAAATTTATTGCAAGTGTCGCGTTTTGTCTCAATTTAGCAATGCAAACAAACACACGGCCTCCCCTCTGAGCGACTACTTCAGCAGCACTAACAAAAGTCGTGAGATTCTAATGCTGCTTAATGCTTGTGTTGCAGCTACCATTGTCACCCTTAATGGGCCTCGGGGGTGAAAATTGACGATTGATTTCATGCCACGTACGTTTGTATGTCGACCCGCCGAGGACGAATGCGTGCAAATGGTTCGAAGCATAAATTACGGCTGTGTGTCTGGAAGAGGAAACGGAAATTTATCAAAGAACTCATTCAAGTCCTCTGCCTGAACTTCCTTTCTGAAGGCAATCGTGGTTTGCTGTTCTTCCAAATAAGAACTATGAAAAGCAGTCTAGGGTTCAAGGGAATCTCAAGGAAATCTTACAGCATAACAAAAGCTATCCAAGTTCAAATTCGATGCCAAATCCCAGGCTTCAATTTAGATATTCTATTTTGCACCAACGTCTCAACCTTTTTTACTGAGCACGATTAATATTTGTCTTATTTATAAGTGGCTGTGAGTAGAAATTATCTATTTCAGCAGAAATATTTTAACCGAGGCTTTATAACACGAGAACTAATTCGCCTTTTGCATGTTTTTCCTTGCTTTCCTCCACGAACAAGTTCATATATTATCTGCAAAAGAAGGTGAGCCCGATAGCAATTGTTGATTCACTACAAGCGACTAACATTTTTAGGACGGCGCACGCGTCGGCCCTCAACGGGTGGTCTAGCTTTCGTAGAGAATAGAAGGCTTTGGCCACCATTTTGGGGATAGCGTGGAACAGTTTGCTGATTTGTTTAACTTGTTCGTGCAAAACGATTGTTAAAGCAGATAATGTTATTACGGAACGAATCAAAACATCTTAAAAGTAGCTGTTGCGGTGCAGCCGGGAAGCCTCCGACTCTTCCACGGCCGATTGAGCAACATTGTTCACTGGGATTTTTATTGCTCGACGACGTCCTTAACGGGCGAACAAGTATTTCACTGGTTTGCTTCCACTGTTGTGAGAGTTGTTGTTTGAGGATTTGCCGGAAATGGCATGCGCGGCGGAAGCATTAAACGCACGAGCTTTTGTCTTCCGACTTCGATTCTAATGACTCTCAAATGCTGGCACGTGCAACTGATTTGGGCAATAATCAGCAAACAGGATAAGCGAAAGCAAAAGAGATAAACATCGGAAGTCACAAGAAAGACGGAAGGGAAAAGGTGTGTCTGTGTGTGTGTGTGTGTGTTTTTGACTTACATGTCGTTGCCGAAGCTGCTGAATATGTGGTTGCCGAAAGAAGGGGTCGTGGGAAGTGTTGAAGTTGGAGTGGAGCCAGAGGGTGTACGTGATGTTAGCGACATGGGTCCCCCGACCTCGATTGGCGAGTCTGTGTTCCGGGAATTCGCCGGGCTATGGGCCGAGTTCTGTGGCGTTCTGGCCCCCGGAGAAGGAGAACCAGCACTTATCGAGCCGCCGGACTGTGAAGCGGATTGCGTCGTTAGGTGTGTGGAGGACAACGGACGCTCGTTATCCGAGTCCAATCCACGTGGGCTGGACGGCGGAGCGGGACTGCGGGATCGTCTGGGTTCATCGTCATCTATTTCGCCGGTAATATCGGGTGACGATTCGCGACTGTTGTCCATCTGAAACGAGTTTTGCATTGTTAAGTGTTGTTATACCCGAAATATTACACAGCTATATACTTTGTCCATTGACAAGCCTTCGCCATTTTCGCGCTTGCGTTGCTCGTCCTTTAACCTTTCTGCCTTTCGCCACTTGGCGCGTCGGTTTTGAAACCAAACCTGAAAAATTGAATGAAAGCAGCATTATTAAACAATATTTCCGGAGAGAAGACGCCTCCTTCCAACCCCTTTCGATTGCATAAGGCCTTCAGCAAAATGAAAAATTGAAAAACTTTTGCTTCAACCACAGAACAATTTTCCACCTCAAAAACTTTATCAATTTCTGCACCACCAGCATTGAGGGAATCCAAAACAAATTAAACTCCGACAAAACTCACAACAAATTGCGAATTATGAGTTCGCATGTGGTGGCAACGCTGCTTCGCACATGCAAACAATGCCAATTGTTGCGACTGAAGAAGCATCCGCAGAGGCACAAATAAACAAAATCAGATTTCCAATTTGTTCGCAAATAAAGTTCGTTCATAAGTATACGCTGTGCAGGACTGGAAGGGCGCGAATGGGGGGGGGGGCGGATTAGCTCCAGCCAGCCACGCGCACTGCTCCCTCGCGGGCAACGAATGAACCAACCATACAACCAGATACGGAGGGACGTGCGCCAAAGTTAGTTAGCTGCGAGGCGATGCGCGGTGCTTGTGTTTAGCTAATGAGACAATTGCAATGTATTGTTGCTCTGCCCTGGCTTCCGTTGAACCCGTCTTCCGGCTTCTTTGAGCGTTGCACGCCATTCGAATTTTCGAACTCCGCCGCTCCACGCCTCTTTTGCTTCACCCTACCGAGTTCATATCTAAGCAAATAAATTTTCTAATCAAAATTCAAATTAGACGCTTCAGTTTCTTCATCTGAAGCAGATCCTGGTGGTTGTGTTCACGCAAGCATGTCGCAACCATAACAGTTTCAATTGTCTGCCTCGGGGCCCCTCTACCTACGTCTTTCCGAAAAGAACAAATAGGGCGGGAACAATGCAGTTGGTTGGGTTTGTCCGATGTTCTGCTGGTATATCCCACGACTGTCGCTAGCGAAATATCCATGTGCTGCTGCTAACTTATATATTATCGTCTTGCGGCGGCCCCAACACAAATGACAATGTCCAACACCTGGAATGGATTTCGAAGGGAAACAAACAGCTTTCTGATTCGCTAGATTTGCGTGTTCGATGAAATCTGGCACTTCATTTGTAGCCACTCATCTCCGCCAAAGAAATATTCAAGCTTCTCTCAGTCTGCGTTGCTGAACTGCTTTACGGCTGTCCAATTATTTAAGTATCAATAACCGAGCAAGCAAAATAATTGCAGCAAAACAAACAATGAAGACATAATACAAAATGTAAGAATATAACAACATCGGTTATTAACATAAATGAGCACTAGCAACAACAACAACAACAACAACAATAAGTCCTCGAATGACAAATGAAAATAAAACGACCGATTGGCCGTATGAAACTACAGCCAGTGCGCCCCATTAGCCACCGCAAACACCCTGTCGCCACATCCTGCGGTCGTGCTTATATTGTTACACGACCAACGCAAACAACACAATTCTCCGGCACTGCAACCCAACGCTTCTCAAGTGGAATAAGCGAACAGATGTGTTGATTCTAAGCGCATTTGGCAACCCTTCAGAACCGTGCACGCCACCCTTCCGCGATTGCGGCGCTGCATCTTTAAGCACCAACCATCAACTAGCATCAGCGTTAAAGGATTACTCGACCAAATGCAATTACCAAACAGTGGCAACCCTTTGGCCCGGGGCGCTAATATTGGTTTCATGAATATTAAACTACGCCTGGCTCTGAACGTGGCCAACGGCATTTCTAGCGAAGGCAAGGGTAACCTGCTCTCACAAACGATTACGATTTATTATTTGACTAATTCTACACTGAGTTGCACTGAGCGCGGTCCTCCACCACTGCCACAGTCTCCGGCGCTGTCTTAACGGTCATAATGGCAACATTTCCAATTTCACGTTTCGGTGGCTGGCATATTTTGCAATTTGGACGAATCCTGCTGAATCAGTGGAGGTACCAAGGGTAACGTGATTCTGAACGACTGGGCATCCTAGAAATGATGGTTCTTCTATTGGGCAGTCTGATATCGATATCTGATATCGTCGTTGACTAATGTCACGTCATTAGCAGTCAGTCACATTTGATTTCAGTTCGCAATAGCTCAATCTCGCTAATCCGGAGACGTCTTGCATAAGCCGGGCTGGCGATCTGAGCAAAGACATTCTCTAATTTGTTTATTGTGCAAAATAAGCACTATTATTAGAATTTATGGCCGGATGCATCAGACTGTCGCACCATCCCACGCGATCCCTGAACGCGGCACGGATTGAGGCCACGATCATTACGAGCTGTGGAAGTGTGCTGGCTGCTACAACGGCTCGACACTCGGCTGCATCTTCTTTCAACTATCTAATTAGTTGCTGCTTGAATCTGCCGTTCCTGTCTCCACCTGCCAGCTAACTTGTTTCCGAGTGTCTCATTTGCACATCGTCCGAGATTTCTACCAACTACGACATGGTTTTCGCTACTCATGCACGTTGTACTCATACACGCAGGGAGCGTGAGCATTTTCGCACCCCGCCCAACTGGCTAATGAGGAAATTTTCGCAATTATTTGTGTTCACATACAGCTATTTCCGGAACAATTAGGCCCAAGTGCAAGTTGAGTAAACAAGCTCCTAGCGAAGCCGCCTGTGAATGCGGCTTGGGTAGTTGGTACTTGTGAACACTCTCCTGCTGGAGTGGTGAAGCATGTAAACTTGAAAACGAGAATGAAACTGTTTCAGATTGGAGAGTGTTTACCCTTTAACTAAATGAGTTTAATAATCAAACGGAAGCTGAGGATTTCCATAGCACTCGAGCGACACAATAGTATTTCACAGGGACCAGAAAAAGTTATTATACGCTCTCGAGAGTGGAGTGTGGTTCTGCTTGGTTCTGTCAGCCGTCTGTGGCCTAGAATATTCGAGAAATACATCAGGTGAAATGATTTCTCACGCCAGCTTCAACGATATGTTCTTGTGGTATACTGACGCTTCAATGCAATAATTTTGACACTTGATGCCAACTGGTTGGTGTCGCACACGTGTCGCTGTCATTCTAACTGAGTTACAAACTAATGTGTACATTTTAAGAAGACGCCCAAGTCGTCATCCACTTATTTGTGGCTTCTCCGACATGCAGAACTCTCGCCTTGGCAATCTTCTTGCCGTCGGTACGAACCGTACACCACAAAAACATTCTGTCAAATTTTCCAATAACTTTAGAAAATAAATCGTGAAATTAAATCGAAGACAAAAGTACCTCGAGTGGGACAAAGAGCGCAACCTGTAAAACCTCATCCCGCTAGAGCAGATAAAAAACTTCACCCTTGCGGAGTAGATTCTGCTAATAAAGTAAATGCTGAATTATACTTGACGAGGGTGCACGCCCCCTTCCCCGCCCTACAGAATGCCAAACAACCGATGCTGGAGAGCTTGTGCTTTGCAGACATGAAAAGAACATTTTTCACACAAGTCAACCAAGGAATAGAAAATTATATGTTTTTATGATTGAAGCGGAATAAAAAGGGAAATTGAAATAATTTCCTAATAGAGTTTACGGTGGACGCCCGCGTCCTGTAACCTGATACGAGTCCCAAAACATCATCTGCCAACTCTAGTTCACTCAAGAACTCATGAGGCTTTTCATGGGAGCTTAGAGGGGTAATTGAGTTCATGGCTAACCATAATATGTACATACATTCTATCCATTTCAATTTTATTTCTAAAAACAGAGCTGCACATATCGCTCCATAAAAGAAAAACCAGAAATTATAGACTTGAGCTGTACGAGAGAATTTCGACTGTCAAACCTATTTTCATAGCAATGTCAATGAATTTATCTTAAATGTAATGAATATTTCAGCCCCATGAATTCGTTAAATTAATAAATCAAGTACCGCAGTTCTATGGAAATGCAGCAATAAATGTTGTTATGGACTCAGAGACACACATAATGGATAACGATAAGTCGGGAAGTAATTATTTTGTCACTTCTTAAAGATTTTAATCGGAGTGGTCGGCACTGACGATGGTGTTCGTCTGATGGGTTCGCCCAACCACATCAGATTAAAACTGAAAAGAGAAACGTGAGAACCCAGTCTACTTCGCGTTTCCCAATTAATCCTTTTCGCTTCAGTTCCTCACCTGAATTGAACATTTCTTACGTGCATAAATAAAATATCCTTTTAAGTCCCCTTTTCGAATTTCTGGATGTAAATTCGGGGTACTTCCTTAAATTAGGGAGGTTACTGGTTTAATTTAAATACGTACCGTAGAACGCGCCGTGGTCACCGGGTTAACGGAGAACTCAAGAGCGGATTGAATTTAATACTAGTTTAGATTTGTGAGTGGACGGCGAAGAGTAGAGGTGGTAACTACTCTGGTATTTCTGAGTACTTTAAAGTATTCCTCCTCGCTGATAGCTAATGTGGCCCTTATGATTGTAGATGTGTTTTGTTTTTTCTCACCTGCACGCGCGCTTCCGTCAGGTTAATTTTCATCGCCAGATCCTCTCGTGTGAACACATCCGGATAATGGGTCTGGGCAAAGGCTGTCTCCAGTTCCTCCAGCTTAAAAAATCGAAAATAGAAGCAAAAAACGTTCACAATTTAGATATTTAACATTACGGTTGATGGTGATATGAAATGCTATTTTTACCTGTTGCAGGGTGAACGTGGTGCGGTTGCGACGCTGTTTCCGGCGCACGAATGTTTCATCATGTATTGCAGGATGGTAAGAATAGCTGGTGTCTGGAAGAGAGTGCAGTAGATGTGGAGAGATGGTCAATATTAAGTGGCCTTGGTTAGGAATTAGCAACAGTGAAAGGAGGCAAAGCAGTAGGAACCTTAATCGCCGCTAATCTCCTGTTAACAGCGCCAACTGCAACTAGAGGAAATTTTTATCGCCCAGTTGAGGGGTTGGCTTCAGGAATTGCAGTGGGCTGAAATGCTCAAAATTCAAAAGCTGCAGGCTACTTAATGGAGCTTTCTCTCCACTCCTGTTGGATGCTTATTTTAACACTTTCATTCCTACGAAGGTCTGTCGACAGAAACTTTCAACATAATTTAATTTATTAAAAAGCAAAAATTCTACTCTATCCAACTCCATTAGTTCACTTTGTGCATAATTTTTACTGCACACAAACAAATAGCACTCCGATCCGGTTGCCTGCCGTTCTGTGCGTCTTCTCTGGCGCAAAACCACACTTGACCGGGCGCAAAGTTCGTTTCCGGTGCCGCATTCCGTTGGCATACCTTCCATCCGAACTTTTTGCTGGCGTTCTGTGAAAATTAATTTTCAATTTTGCTTAAATAAATAATGAGGTAGCAAATTACAAAATTTAATTGTGCTCTCCACTTTCTTCCTTGTGGACGCTAGTTAGCTGAAGAGTAGAGGGATAGGGAAAGAGTAAAAATTTGCTTTTTGCCAAAATAATCGGATTATAAACAAATGTTGAGTCGTTGCGGTCAGCACGCCTCATTTAATAGGGACGAGTGCGGTCTTCCCTGGACGGATTATGCACGGACCCACTCGTGCGGCCAATACGAGTATACTGCATGTTCAAAATTTATGTTCTAAACCGAAAATCAATCCAGGTACGAAAGAAATTCAGCTGGTACAGATTGCTCCTTGAGCGCCACTGATCTTCCCTTCCAATTGCAAATAAAAATGTTTACTTGCGACATGACATGAAAGCTTTCAAAGGGACCGCGCATCATCCGAGTCTGGAACAAAATCGACAACTATCGCAATTAAGTTAGGAAGCCCACTCGATACATACTTGTAATAAACTAATTCAACTAAGAGAATTCTCATCAATAAATAGAGTCAGATAGGACCGGGATAAGGAACATACGCACAGAGAGAAGACGAACATGTGAAAGGACAAGCCAAACAATCAACCGTAGGGACCAGCAACAAAGCAACAACAACAACGAATGTACAGCTAACCGCACATGTCAAGAGACGAGATTAAATAATCCTTATTGCAAATTGATCAAATACATTACATTTCCATTTCCATTTCAGCGTTGCGACTCTGACGAGTCTGAGCTGAAGCAAGGAGAGCATTCCGACAGAAGGCCGACGCAGTGAGGACGACTTAACGGGAACCACTTACACACTACTTCAGCCATCCCTTCACGCAGAAGCTTTGTTTGTGTTGTTGATTATGACATTCATTGCAGCATAGTCATCAACATCCACATGAATATCGTCACCATTTCCTCCGCACCCCCTGTCGTTGTCTGTGCTGTATCGCTCGCACTACTCTATCTCAACTTTTATCCCCTTCAGCGATGAGGCTGGGCTGGGCTTGTTAGATGCACATAATGGAGATAATTCAATTTTCAGACATTTGGTATCGTGGCACAAGCATCATTAAAGGATTTTCGCTCCCCTTCCACTCCTTCGATTTTACTCCCTTTCCTTCCACAGCCTGTGTAGCCGTTCTTTCTGAACTGCGAAGGGCTGCATCAGATGTTGCTTAATTCAATTTCCATATCGAGTTCGAAGGAAGCACCGAGCTGAGTTGCCAAAAATCAATCCAAGCGCTCTGGAATTTCTTCTTCTTGCGTGTGTGAGTGTTTTCGTGCTCTCGCAAAGGATTTGTATGAACTACAGAAACACAGGAAGTGAAGTGATAATGGGTCAAAAAGATCATGAAACATCTTCACTAATGATTCCGTTGGAAGGAGCATTAATTTGTTGACTTACGTTATCAACAAGTTTTCAGATACTACGAGTAAGTGAACTTATGTCAATTTTGAACACTCTTGAACTATTTAAAATTAAGAAGGGTAGAAAACTTCTTGTGTCCTCGAAAAGGTTTTGTATAAATTAAAGCCTAATACGACGAAATGACGGCGAGTTAAAAGGAATTTCAAACTTCTTCCCAGAAATATGCCGGAAAATCAGTTGGGGAAAATTGTTGTGAAGAAGTAAAGGGCAACTAATAGCTTCTATAGACGTGTGAAGCGATTTCAACGCACCTCCACACCCCACTCTGCTTCAATATAATAAAAATACAATTTCTCTTTAGGATTTCTTCGACATCTTTCATAGAGTTACTGAAGCCCAGGGAGGATTTCATAGAACAGATATATTCAGGACTTTAAAAATCCTACTTCGATTAATTTTCTATAAATGTGTTCTTGAACTCTGTCCTTTATTTCGTACGTTTACGGTTTCAATTACAAATTGAATTTGGCACTTAAGCAGGGTATTCGACGATTTGATGTCGTATTTTTCACCGTCCGCTTTTTATTTATCCTCCATGTCTTTTGGTGTTGATTTCGCGCGTTGACATCCGTTCGGGAATTTTAAATTCGATTCAAATCTCGAGGACGTGAATCAGTTCGAAGCATCCAATTGAGTTTCAGATGCAAATTAGTATTCTTTGATTTTTGTATCCTTTTACTTCCGAAGCGTCCACAGGGAACTCCTTTAGCGGAATCTGATGGCAGCTGATGGCGGCTGATGGCTCAAGCTTGCTGTTAAGGGCGTGGATACGATGTAGTTCGTGTTGCCGTTTCTCCTTGGAAGGTTTTTATTCATCATGTCAGTCCGTTCGTCTGGGAGGGAAGTGATGTGAAGTCTTGGACCAAATGGGTGAGCGGGCCGAAAGGAATGCCCAGCTGGAGGAGGTATGGAATGCTCAGCAAGCCTCTGAGATGCATTGCCGGAGATACATTACTATTTAATTAGACCTTATTATAAATTGCATTATAGACATTTCATTTGGCGTCCTTTCAGCTCCGAACCACCTCCTCACACTTTCTTATGTCTGTCAAGTGCACTTGCAACCTCGTAGCCACAGCTACTGAATGTTCATTAGATCATCCACTCAGTTATTTCACGTTTGATAATTTATTCAGCTGCACACGAATGCATTTGTTTGTGCTGGTGTTCACATGTTTGCAATGCTGCATAAACTAAGTTTATCTCCTCAAATTGCATCTTTCACACCTCCCTGCAATTTAATCTTGCCGACGGGAATTACGTTTGCACACCCCGAGCTCGTGCCAAGTGAATTTTCGGGGCTCTGAGAGCCTTAGGTAAATACTAATGGACGCCAGCCATTAGCCTCAAATCTCAGAGTCGCTCCGAGCCGTGCGAGGAACATTATCGTTGCAGCATCGAGCTCTAATGCGCTTACAAGTCCTCGAGATTATCTCATTATCCTCTTAAGAACACGAAACTAAATGCAAGCTCACGAAAGCACATACCTGTGTACCTATGTACGTACACTCCAAACCAAACCCCAATATGTATCCGGGCGAGTAGACTGAAATTCCTGCATCAGAGAATAGTTATATACTCGTATATTCGAAGTGGTATTTATGCACATATAAACGCTGTACTGACAGGAAATAAATTAAGTTGCAAGTTGTACTTCAGCTAATGAAGAAGTCGTTCAACAAGACACGGATGCGAAACCAGAAGTGGGGAAAGAAGTGCCAATCTATTAGTGTCGGATTCTGCACCAGCAGGGTCACATGTGATTATATCACCTTATCACCCGTACAGGAGGTTTGTTTAGCTTCACTTCCTATGGAGCGCGTTTTCTACAACGTCTTTTTCTATACGCATTTCTCAAGTCACTTCTAAAAATCAAAAAATTTGATAGCTTTGATCTTTGCTTTTATACGGGGATTTATTCAAGTTCTGAAGTCTGTTGGCTATGATGGCTTTTCGGATATTGAAATTTTATATATCGTATATAATTTATTCCTTTGTCGCAAACACGCTGGCAATTATATCGACTGGGACTCAATCTACATAAATACACAACGTTTCTAACAGTTGCTCGCTTTGGATTGGTTTAATGTACTGGCCGAAATGTGAATCACGAAAATATATGCGGTACCTCTTTTATCAGTCTATTGATACGGTTCTCTCTCGAATATTAAATATTGAGCGCTTTTCAGGTGTCCCGCACAAAGGGTCCCGCGACATGCCACTTAAAATCACAGCCACGGACTTTCACTGCTGGCTGCGCTGCATGCGATAAGTCGGCATTCCAAGTTGATTGCAATTCAACGACTGCCAATTTTCTCGCATCACGTCAAAGAATTGCCAATAATTGCATCAAATCGACAACAAATTTCGACACTCCCCCGCAGCGATGTGCATGATATCGCTTCGATTGCAATCGATCGATCGCTGGAGCCACGTTGTCAAAGCGGTGAAGTCTGCATGCACCGATGCCATTGGAATGCACTGAATGTGGCGCGACATGATGAGGTTCAGTGTCGGAATTCGTTGAAAATAAATTGAAAAATTAACTCTTAAATGAATTTCGGGAGGTTTTTGTCAACAGTATTCTTTATGTGGAACTCGTATTAAAGAGGCGAATCATAAAGTACTCGTATCGCCGAAGGAGAACCCTATAAATCATATAAAATCGATTACTTTACCAGCTGCCCAAAGAGTAGAAATACTTGCTCTACTTTCGTTATTCATTTACGATTATCTATATCAACATTAAGAATTAATAAAAACAAGATTCCGTTACCAAACTCACAATTTCCAAACATTGCTTTTAAGTTTAATTTAATTTAATTAATTAACCGAACCTAAAATCTACAATTAAGTGTTTTCAAGTGTTTTTACAGCCTACTACAAGGACAGTTTCCCGAGTGTTGGTGAGTGGCTCTAATATTGGACTGATCTGAAATTTAAATGGCTTTGCAATAAGCACTCAACACAAGCACTATCACATTTCGTGTTGTTGTTGTTGAAGATGCGTGCCATCAAAAATTTAATCAAGATGTTTATCTGCTGATGCAATTTATGAAGTTTTGATGACGTGTGAGAAGAGAGCGTGACGGAGATGATTGTATTGGTCTTTTGACTGAGCGTCAAATTATCTGCTGTAAGAGGAATTAGTTTGCCAAGAATGAAGCGCTGGCTAGAATTTAATACACTGAACTGTCACGTCTGTGGAATGGAAGAGCTCTTCGGTCGATGTTTTTGCTAATCTCTCCTGTTTGGCCACCAAGAGAGCATTCAAGGCAGGGAAACTTGATATGTTCGCCGAGCGGGTACGCGCGACTAACAAGCCAATTCGTAGATGCGCCGCACCCCTTGAAAGGATGCGAATGGCCTGGACTATCTTTGCTTTTTATCTAATTCTATTAGAGATTTTCGAGCAGCGATTAAGTTGCTCTGCCAACCCCTCCATATGTCGACTTTTGTTATTGTTTTTTATACGAAATTCACTTACAAGGATGCGTGGCTGCAAAAGGATACTCCAGCGATGGCAGGCGTGGTGGATGCGGCCCGCAAGGATGCAGAGCAGGCGGACACTGGTAGCAGAACATGCCTCTTCCCGCAGCAGCAGGACTGAGCTGAAAGTAGAACAAGAAACCATAAATTACTAAAATTACTGCGCCTGCTACGCTTGGCGTTTGTCATGGAAGAGTGTCGCCAGGCGAATCAATAAAATTACAAAAGCTTTGATTTATTCGATTTTCTAGTATAGTGCAAATTAATGCCTCCAATCACGCGATCAGTCGCTGCGAAAATAATTGAAATTCAATTGAGCGTTGCTCATGGTAGCGCTCCAGAGCGAACGGACTCATTTGAAAACGCTGCCGATGCAGGCAATCAGCTGTGCTTTCACAACTTTTAATTCGATTCAATCAAAACAATCACTTGTAATAATTCTTGTAATAACATTCAATTAAATGAATTGCAATCGGATGCGCAATCGGATGCACCCGATGTAGTTCGATGTAGTTGTCGGACTTGAGGAATGTAGCTGTTCCCACTCATCCATGGGGCAGGTTGACTTGTTCTAATCCTTTATTGCTGCCGTCCGTCCGTGCTCGATGCTTATTGGTTCACCGTCTATGCTCGGTACATCGTCCTCTTGTGCATCTAGCTTCCTAACTGACTGTTTTCGCAACAGCCACAATACTAGCTCTGGAACTACATCCTTAAACGATCCTTCAATCAAGTTATTGCAACTCTGAAGTCACCCTTTAATTGTTTTTAATTGAAGTGAATTAAGATGTCGTAATTAAATATTCCGCGCATAACTAAATGAGAACGCTGTTCAGCGTCACACTGCCGCATCGTTGGGAGAATGACGTAATCACATCACTCCGACCAGCGACACATGAATGGCCAGCGACGCTCTCGTATGGTAGACGCTAGATGTGAATTTTTATAAACTAATATTTCAACACTTAATACTCCGCCATCACCACCATCACCACCATCACCACTGGTGGAAATTATTTCAGAACCCGTGGCGAAGAGCACCTGTGTCTGCGACTAGCGGTGTCGACCTCACCGACTATGGGACCAATAAATTTTCATAACTTAAAAAAGTCCACTGCGAAATTCCGGCCTGAATGCGGCTCACCTGATGCTTAGAGGACACAAAATGGATTCCATTAGAACGTCGCATTTGAAATACTGCATAATTTCTCGTTTTCGGCGATGGCGCTTCGTTCGTCCGCGGCCCAAAAATTAATTTACCAAATGGAAGTACTGCCAACAGCTGCGACGAGCATTTCCAAAATATTTAACGTATTTCGCAACCATTTTGGGGAAACCTTTTTAATTAAATGTGTTTAAGAGCGAGTGAGCGGGACCATGTGTATGTATGGATGGAAATACGTGTGTGGTTGCGTGAATTCCTGTTTGTGTCGGGACGTTGCATACATGTACATATGAATGCAAGTGTGTATATGAAATTAAGTGCTGTTGTGTCCTTGTGTGTAAGTTTTAAAATAAAGCGGATCCCGCACATCCCCCAAATATGACAACATTACAATGATTTTCCATTGGAGACGAATAAGTAGCTGGATTCAGAGTAGAGCTGGATTACAAGTGCTGGGTGGGTAATTGGAGGTTCTAATTGAGCAAAGTCGAATGGTTGGAGTCGCAGAGAGCTGAGCAGCCTCTTGACGCTTTCGAGGCAGCCGACAGTGGACGGGGTTCTCTAATCACGAATCATCCAATCGAGAATCTGCGAACGACCGTTAATAGTTAGTGATTCAATTTAGAAAAGCATAACCCTGAGTGAAAACCTCATCTTCAGCCTCTCCAAGAACCCAAGCACATTGTCCGAAATGAACCGGAGTATTATTTCTTAAACTGGTTACTAAAATTTGGAGAATCAACGGCCAACAGACGCCATTTTAAAACTGCTTTCCCGCTGTATCCTGCTGTTAGGCGATTGAAAGGCCATGAACGAGTGGAAGGCGATGAATTAGCATCGGAATTTCTATTAAAGCAATTTCACTGCTTTTCATACAAAAGGTTGCAAGTTTAAAACAACGAACATTCGACAGTGGGTTCGTCTTTTGGATCTTCAGCTCACGCGTCCAAGGATGCGTGTTCTTTAGATTTTATATCGTATTTGATTGTTGTGTTTATGGTTAATGGAGTTCCATTCATTTTTGGGAAACTGAAAGCGTCTCTGAAGATATCTGCTTTAATGTGTCAGTGTTCCAGTGAGAGGTATTCTCTCATGTAACATTTGAATCATGTGTTCATAGGATATATCAAACACGTGATCACATGGAAGAGGCATCTGCGCTTACCTTAAGCTCCATGCAGGAATCATTAATTTCTCAGTATTTCCTCTTTTTGTGGAGTATTCGATCCTGTTCCACGGTTTGTCTCTGCACTTCCCGGGAGCTGTTAAAAGTTCCACAAATTGCAGGAAGCTGAGAACTAACAGCATATTTATTATTCCATATTATTTATTAAACTCTTACAGCTCGCTCGTACGGATATGTTTTATATAGTATTTCTAGCTGGTTATGGGAGCTGGCTGCAGAATTGCGTTGCTCTGTTTTCGTATTGATGCTATCGATGTGGCTGGAGTGCTGCTCTGTGGCTACTGATGGACTTCTGCTTCATTTTAATTTACTTAATTCAAATTAATCAAGTTGAATTGCATTTCGTTTGAAAGCGATGTGCGCATAAATTAATGCAATTGACAGCGACGTTGTTGTTGTTGTTGTTGTTGTTTCGGTTGTTATTGTCACTGTACTTGCTTGTACATCAATTAAACAATTTGTTTGCATGCAAATCGAATTGCTTTCTGCGTTCGCCAGTTGCGTGGCCACGAGTGGCTCGATGTGGATGCGGAGGGTCGCATGACTACTCTTCACATGGTGAACGAAACTGGCATCGGTGGTAGTGGTGAAATTCTAGTAGAATTGGAAGAAATGTCGTGTCCTGTGTCTCTGTCTCTCCCTCTCTTCCTCTCGACAGGTCAAGCTGATACTATATGCCTCGAGATTACAATGCAATGACTGCAAAGTTCACGGGATCCAGGGCTGAAGTTTCCGCGATCTTCTCCTGGATCATGTGACAATGCCTAATTTTTCAATTCAGCAACAGAAGCTGAGAAGACCGCCACGAGTCATCCGTCCGCTTGGCGTCATCGCAGCTGCCTTAATCTCATTAGGCCACATTAAGTCCAAGTCTCAAGACGCAATTCTTCGTAGCTGCGTACATCTGCGAGGGCAACAGAGCGCTTTTTTATTTAAATTAATAAAGACCATCTTCTCGTAGCATCAAGCGTCTGCTAGTTTCCCCTTTACACGCACTGGGATGCGTTTTTCGACTCTAACACAGCAGCCGCATGTTTACCGATTAATCGCGAGACTCTCCCAGTGTCGCCGCTGATAGGGGCTGCCGTGGCGATAGTAGCATGGATAAAAGACCAAATAAAGCCAGCACGCATAAAATTATATTGAAATCTTCAAAGTTATATTGAAACGATCCAGGGTTTTTCTACAATAAACGGTGTTGATATGTGATCGTGTACTTTAAACTCACTTTAAATAAATGTTGTGCATTATTTTGATTAGCATTTGCAGCCGCTTTCGATATTAAATTTTGGGCGTTGCAAAAATCGGTGCGAATCCGAAACAAGGAGCGAAAATCGTTCACCGAAAACGAGGGGGGGGGGGGGATTCGCAATGATCCACGTGCGAAGTCGGTGTGCCAACTGCAGCCGTGCGTTCGCTGCGCCACGTAATGGCATCAGCGGCACTTAATTCAGTTTACGGCTGCGAACGGATGAATGGACAGACAGCTGGCGAGACAGCATAGAAATCTGCTGCGATTTGAATTGCGGCCAGACAGACACACGTTGCTCACTGCACAATCAGATACCTCGACGGAGCGGGACTTCGAGCATCTGGCGGCTGCACGGGCCACTAACTGCTGCACTTAGCGTCGCTGGCAAATGCACGAGTTCTACTGTAGGGTATCACTTTAAATTTAGTGGCTTAAATCAGAATTAAGTTGCATCCGCCTCTGTCACTGGATGAGGCCTGGTGTCACGTTCGTCCGGTTGAATGAGATGCAGCGTCGTGTTATTCGCTAATTAAGTCAATTGTTTTTGAATTCGATTGAGGCAATTGAGCGAGCGTAGGTGATAAATCTCGAAACCCCATCGCACCATATCCCCCTCACCGCACGGAATGTACCGCCACCTGCACTGCTTTTGATCTGCTTCTTCACGATCGCTGCGATGTTCTTGAACCAGTCTATAAACAGACCCAATTAACGCCAACACCAACAACAAGTAGTGACGTGGTGGAACGCATACGCAGCAACAGAAGTGACATCCACCCTATGTTCGAGTTATCAGCACCGTTTGGTTCGCACAAAGCGCAACCCTTTCCTTGGCATGTCCTTGCTAGTATTCAATGTGCCGCAATTGATGAACAATGCTTCGCTGTCGCTGTTGTTGTAAGGATTAACACAATTTTATGTCTAATTAAGCAAACTCAAAACATCCCCCTGTTCACTGCGCGCGTGCGTTGACGACAGCCGTCATCAACCTGTCAACTGCTGAGCGTCGCTCGGCCTCTAGAATGGAGTCAAACGGGGATCTGAGTTTCACTGCCATTTCCTGGAACTCGAAGCCGTCCTTAACGAAGGAATCGTATTTTGTTAAATACGATTTCGGAAACCGCGCTTGAAACCCCTAAAAATTCACCCGAAATAAATTTAAAAATTGCCCTAACTTTCTTAGCAATTTCTATTCAGATTAGAAAATGAATTTGTCTGACGGCTGGCGGCATTGCTTCTGTAATCGAATTTCCGCAATTCCAAGATCCAATACTCGTAACTAAGATCTAAAAATAGTCCCGTCCCATCATAGCAAAAACGCACACGCGCGCGCCTCAGTCGCTCGTCTATCGACGTGCCTGGAGGTTTTGCCAATCGTCGCCGGGTTTTAATTAATTTGTGGTCCATCAATTTAATTTCATCTCCTTTTTGCTTGCACAGTTTTTAATTCGCTGCTCGTTCGGATTCGTTTGGCGAATTATTGGCCATTGGTTTCTGTTCATGTGTGTGCGCCCGTTGTGTGTATGTGCTCGTATGTGTGAGCGAGCTACTCCATTAGACATGCAACGAACGCCCCCCGAGCAGACTGTGCGTTGTAGTCTGGCACTGGGCCGCGTTACAGTCGGTCGACCGGTTGTCATCCCATCATCGTCGTCATCGGCGGGCTCTTTTTAATTACAATCAATTATTCAAACTGCATTTTAATTGATCACTTTTTGGTTTTTTGGATTGAATTTTCGATCAATTGGAAAAGCTTTCGTGGAACATTAATTAAATGGAGCGTACGACTGTTGAACCAGTCGACTGATATGACTGACGACCTCCCAGCTACCACACAGCCTGTTGCATGTGTCAGAATGGAGGACTTGTAAGCATTCGATTCCTACCATTCATAGGCGTTGAAAGCAACGTCTTATGTTAAACTAGGCTCCAGATTTGATCAAAATAGAATTCTTGAATTTCAAATGCAATTTTTATGCCCACAGAACCCAGTGTGTATGACAACAGTAACTAAATTATAGAACGTTTATTATACTTTATGACAGCATGTTAAAAATTGCAGTAATCAGTACAAAAATACTTTCCACTTATACCCAACTATTTTCATATACATATATGTACATACATATGTATGTATATACAACTTACAGAAAGATTCCAACTTGTCTAAATGTAACTCTATATACACTTTTTATACTCTATATATTTACTAATTTCTGTCCGATTTATAATTGTTAAGGGAACGTTTAATTCATGTTCAGTTTCAGAACAGTTCAATTTTAAAGCCATATTAGAAAGGCTTGGAAACACTTCAGAGTCACTGAAGACTGTGATTCATGAAATAAGGAAAATATTTAAATACAATCGTAAATGCTGAAAAGATATGAAAAATAATACGCACGTTCAATGAAAAAAGTTAGTAGCTATAATGAGAACCTGAGATTAAAAAGTCGATAAGTAATGATTTACGAAAATTAAGATTACTTTTAACACTGAGATGAGGAAAAGAAAAATATTGAACAACAATTTCTTCCATTGGTGGGGTGTTTCTTACATTACCGATGATATTGCTTGTGATTCATGATACCCCGTATATTGGCAACAGTTTTACCGAATTCCAATTCCATTTCCAACATTAATATTTATAGTATTATTATACCTTGCTAATATACACATACGATTATGCTGTTAATATATAAAATTGTGAATGTACAGTTAAATAGTGCACAGGACTACATGAGTACTACTACTAAATTTGAAGTCCTTAATTCTGGATTGCGACCTGTGAGTTCTTATAAGCAACCACAGCAACTCGGACATAACACAGACATACACAGACCAATTCAGAGCTCTTTAAGCACTTCGTGTGCAAATTCACAGGAAAGGCACGAAACAAAACACATTTGAAGGATATCTTCAGAGATCCGATAATTGAACGAGAGATTTCGGTCGCAATGAAAAAGTAAGCAGCTCGCATTATTCTCGTTTATTGTTATTCTGCTGAAGCGCGGAGGACACACTCACGGAACTGAGATTTTATCGCTTTCTGTGTTGTACAAAAACTTTTTACCTTATTCCCGTCTGTGAAAATCTTGTCAGCCGTGAATTGGCGGGTTCCACTACGAAACCCGACACGCTGTATTTCAGAGGATGGACTCCTGAGCTGAGATCTTGGATGCAATCTGACGATTTCGCTCCGCTGCTATGCGCAAGAACGAATTCCCAAGGATATCAACGCAACGGTAGCAAAAGTTTTCGGCTCTAATCAGTTGTTTAATTATCCACGAAAACGGACACACCGTCGTCCACGGGGCAGGGGATCGCACCTAGCCAAATCTTCAGAGTTTTACAAGTTTTTGGCGCTTCGCTGCACTTGCTACCAATCCACGTGAGCTCGACGTACACACAAGAAACACACAACACACTCAATCACAGGCACCAATGCACACGAGTAGGACCAAGTTTAAAAGTTCAGTTTACTTGTCGAAGTGCGGAGCAAGAAACGCGACGGGTTACGACACGCAGCCACGGGACTCGACGGAAGTTTAGATGAAACTCGTGGAGTATAAAACTGAGCGACTCAAACTGTGGCTGTGTCTAGCGGCGAGCAACGTCAACGCACGAATGATCTGCTCCCCGTAGCTGTTGTTGGAATGTGGCTCGGCTTTGTCATGAAGCGCGTGCAGCGAACTTAGATGACTGCGATCCGAACGAGCCTCGACTGCGGGTAGTGGCGCCTGACGTGAAATGGCCGACCGCGCGGGGTGGTTTTATGTGCTCGGTAGGTTTGGGTTGCTGGTGCTGCGAAAGCCCGCCCCGTTGCATGCTGATTTCCTAGGATGCTTTCAAAAATTTCCCTCTATATCGCATGTAGGACTGCGTCGGCGCAGAACGTGAGCCACCAACTCCACTGCGAAATGAAGCTCTGCATCGCCTTTCTACCAGGCAGTTCCGCCCCTCCACTCCCCCTCCACCGACGCCAAATTTCTGAAGCCTGACTAAACAGCTTCCATACGATTTTCTTTACGTTTCGCTACGAAATTGAATTTGAATGTTGTTGATGTTGTTGTAGTTTGTGCTGCTGTGGCTGTTGGTTGCTGTTGTAGTTGGAGAATCTAGCTACTTTATTTTATTACAGTTATTTGCCTTAGTTTTATTGTTTTGTTGTTATCCCAAACGGTTGCAATCATGAGGTGCACGTGCGAGTGAGACAGCAGCAGTCGAAAAATTGGATTTTCTTCGTGATGCTTCGTGAGTGTTTTGTTGGTTAGGGATGGAATGGTTATCGGGGAGGAGTGGCGGCGGGAGGGAAGGGTGGGGAGTTGGAGCTGGATGACTTGTGGGCGATGGGCGCCGGACAGAGTTTCTGGGCGCTGTGTGTGCGCTTACTGCAACGATTACTCACTGAGGAATTTATTTCGGATATCATTTTTGACAACTCAATTTATTTTTATTAATTTGCTACTCCTCGGCAGCCTCCGGTTCGTTCGGAGTAAATGAATTTCGGTTAATTTATTATCGGGAATTATTGTCATTATTATTATCTCCGGTGTTATTGTGTGTGTTCGGTCATGGACACATTTGCTTGTTTTGCTTTGTCGCTGAAGTCATCAGTATCAATTACGGAATTAAATTGAAAATCGATTTGTTTGCGACGCCAAGTAAAACCAAGTGGAACAAAGATTTGGCAGCATACAGAATGAAAGCCGAAACTAGTATGGCTCTGGCAGGTAATAAAGCAAAGTGACTGTAACTCAGATTACGCGCCTCTGCTCTCTCCTGATAAAAGAAGCACAATAATCGTATCCTTCTGCGTATTCAATGTTTGTGGTTTACCAGTTTTAATTGGTGGAAAACTATATACGATATTTCGAAATGGCCGATCATCCTGCCACCAAGTAAATCCGGGTTCGTCAACTATAAAGCAACTCTACTGACATTGACGAGGCTAACTTTCGCCATGCCTTCGGAAAGCAAAAGGAAGGCCTGAATATATAGTTTTGTACCTTTCGAGAGACTCCCAGACTACCTGACTTAATTAGTAACTAGATGTAGTGTATTTACACTGTATTTCGAACTTATTTCAAAACCTTACAATATCGGGATATCAACTGTCACAGAAAGAATTGATATTTCATTGCAAGTGGGCCATATCATGAAACAGTGTCTCTGTAAAGTTTGACTTAAGATTTCAATAAAAAAGAATAAAACATGCAGATTTTTAAAAATTTAGCTAAATCTCCATTAGGTCTTTGGGAGCATATTCTTTCCCAGTGCTACTCCAAAGCGATAGACGAAAGTTGCCCGATAGTAAGTGCACAGAAAATGGGGTAAAATCAGCAGCAGTGACATGAGAAAATAACTGTACATAAATTAGAAAATGCGGCTTTATTCTCGACATCAAGATGCAGTGGATGCCCATTCAAACAGCAATTTTTCATTTAAATAAGTCTTTTTCAAAACTTGCTGCACGACACACACGGGTTTCGTCGAGATGAAATATAAACGGGCGGTTCTTCAGGTGCCGCCCTCATTAGAGGTTGAAGGCCCACCGCGGGTAGCGGGGCCAGCTTTGAAAGCATTTATGCTTCTTCTTGCCGCACCCAGGCCACATTAATAAAGGATTCAATGGCCACATTTGCGAGTGCGGCGCAGAGGCAACGCCGCCCGCAATAATTCACAGATTCGGCCAGGCTGGCACGGAAACGCAGCGCAGGCAGAATGAAATTAATTATTTTCCATTAAACTTAAGTGTAACATAAAAATTGCTCGGCAGGCAATTCAAGCAGTCAAGTGCCCATATAAATTACTTCAATTCGCTGGCATCCTGGGAAGGATGGAGCACTTTGGCCGGAGGACGGTGGCGGTTGGTCTCGAGCAAAACCAGGTCCTGTCGCTGGCTTCTCGAATGCGCCCTCTCTCGCTTACGCCAGTGGTCTCGGGTGTTGGGAGCAGCGGCAAGACTGCGGCATTCTGTTGATGAAGTCGACGGGTACGGCGAAAGCGACCAAATTGCAACGGCATTTTTCCACTTCAGCCGGCAGTTCGGGGCGATGGAAACCCGAACCGCGCTGGACCCGTCCGTGCGTTATTTATGAGTACTGTAGAGTGGCTCCTTAGGTGGGTGTATGAGGATGGAGCAACGCCTTTTCAATTTGCAGTGCTAAAGCAGCAAATTGTATCAGTTGTGCTATAAACGAGTAACGCTGAAGACGGCGCGGGCTGGCAGTGGGTGGTGCTGTGGAAGGTGAAACAGCAAGCAATAAATAAATAATGAAAACAATGAAGTAGCTGGCAAAATAAACTGCCATAACAAGTAGCAGCGGAGAATGCAGGGGAACGGGCAGCACCAGCGAGGAACGAACAAATAGCCGCAGGCGGGACTGCGCGAGGCTGGTAGACGCGAGTGCACCGAAGCGACTGGGGAATGAGGGAAACCAGTAGATGTTGCCAATAGATGCGTTGCCTGGATCGCTGCGGAAGCGGGCTGAGAAGTTCCACGATTCTGTCCGATGTATGTACAGGCAGTTAAGGCGCTCAGTGCAAGGATGGGAGTCTGCGGCGAGCGCCTGACGTTCAATTAGTAAAATGGCAGCCACCGCCATGTCGTGGACCATAGCTACACATTAGCTTTTATCCCGGTATAAAAAGGGCATAAAATAAAGTTAAATAAATGATCCTGTAATCTTCGAATTCCTCCTTCGCCCCTGGAACATTAAGAAAACTGCTGGGGTGTGGGTAGCAAACGAACAAAGACGAACACGAGCTGAAGCCTTAAGGAAACAACCATCAAAGCAGCGAACCGAAGCGCAACGAAGACGGAGACGAAGACGAAAAGCTATGAATTGCTAAACTTTCCGCTAGATGACGACGACGATTTCTCTATGATTCCATTAGGCGAGCCGTAAGTGCTTCGCGCGAGATGATTTTCCTGCTGCTGCTGGAAACCGGGTTTAGGTTTCTAACATTTTCACCGTATTGAGGTTCTCCTAAATAATGATATAAGAACAGCCAACGTTAAGGAAAAAAACTACCGAGGAAACTGCCGAAAAATTGCTGTTTTCCAAATACTGCTAGTCTTTTAAAACTATGTTTAATTCCTCCACAGAGCAAAAATACCCTACTCGCCCCTTATAAATAATTTGTAATACAATTTATACATCGAAGTTCTATACTAAAATTATGTATTTCTGTAGAACACATTTTAAAGAGAATATATTCATCTATTCATTTTAAAGAAAATTGTATTTCTTTAAATACAATAAAACGAGAAAAAAGAATTAGAAAACAATTAAATGTTCTCATTTACACATACATATGTCTCTATATCGTAAGCACAGAAAAAGTGGGGCACATCAACAGCACACCAACAAAATTGAGAAGCACGAAAACGCAGAACAAGAAAAGATGACGACGATGATGACGATAAAGATGATGAGGCAGAGGGGTGGGAACGAAATGCTGATTTGAAGATTTAATAAATGAAATTGGTGTGTGATTAAAAACACAAAAACAAAACGAAAATCCATCTAATCAACTTTTGTTCTCGCACTCCAGATAATTGCAGCTAACGTTAGCGAAAGCGACAGCGCTACCAACACTCTTCCTTTCCCACTCCCCCACCCCCCCCCCCCCCCCGTCCCCCCGCAACCTTCCGTCCACCCGCACCTCCCGGACACAAATAAAAGTGGTTGAGTCGAAACCCACCGGAAACAGCCATTTTAAACATATCGCCATCACATTCACTCACACATTCAAGTAAATCACCATCACGTTCCCCTTCAAGTAACAAAATAGGGGTGGAGTCAAAAATTCCCGATTTTACCGAAAAATGCGACGCCATTTTGCAGTAAATATATCCCTTCTTTCGTCTTTACTGAATGGAATTGTGTTCCATAACCTATACAAAATAACACAACCCGCTATCTTGTACACAAACCACTGTATAAATTCTTCTTCATTTTACGGATTTTTATTAATTAATAAAAATTTTAAAATAAATATAAATAATCAATAATTTTTTTTTACAGATACATAAATAAGAGCAATTTTAAGTTTCAGTTTATATTACAGTATTGGAATCAAGTAAAAAACAAGTCGACCTAAGAAATCAATTTAAAATCAAAATGAAACTCATCATTTGCCACGTCAGTTTTTTGAGAATTTAGAGAAAGGTTGTGAGTTTCTAAATTTCACAGCGACACGACGATGTCGAAAAACAGTTACATTTAACATGTCGTGGTTTGTGCCATGGTTTGTCTCTCATTGTCTTGGAACTCAACCGGAATTGTTTTGCAGAATTAGGTTGGAATGAATTTCAAGGAACAGGATAATGAAGGTTAATTAATTATAAAAATTAAGTTTGATTAAGTTAAAGGAATTGAATGAGTTTAAAATATTTGGTGACCTTTTGTTATAGTATCTGAATAAGATGTTACTTTGGCCAAATTCCGTACTTAGATTGACATAAATTGTGGCGAAAGCAATATTGATTTTTGAATACAACCAGAAATACTTGAGTGGAAATGAAATGATTTCCTTTCAACAAGTGTTTTTGAGTGATCGATCACACACTTGATGAAATAACTAATCTAATCGGCTAAACCAATGACAGAAATAACTCGGACACAGACGCACGGATTAAGTTAAATGGCGATGGAATGCTGTGCTTTTCTCTTTAGTGATATCGTTCATCGAGAAGCTTTCGGCAAAATAAAGAGTACGCCGAAGCTTTAATCAAAGTCGGGCTTGCCATTTTGGGAATTTCACAGAATTTTCAATCCAATTATTTTGGAGTCTGCAGGTCAGTTAAAAAGTTGAAAATAATCACCTATATAAATACTTTATACTATATATAAAGGAACAGTTAACAAATGGTTGATGCTTTAACCCTTGAAAATCTAAAATTATTGAATAAAAGCCCGGTTGTACCACGAAGAAGGTGATTATTAGATGACAAAAACTTATTTACTCCGCATGGATTGTTAATATGATTCTTAATTACGAGAACTGCATCCCTGAAAACTGAAGACTCGACTGAGAAAGAGCGACATTGTAATTGTTGTTGTTTGATCGCTCTCTTCTGTTATTATCAACGTTCCTCGTTCAGTTTGAAATGATTTTTCCTCGGTAGTGGATGTGTTTTGGTTACTTTGGTTTATTGAATTGTTAAAAACGCCATTAAAAACACATTTTATAGTTAAATAATTAAGTATGTAGAGTGATTATATTACCGAGAACATAATTGATACTTGGTGCGCAAAAGAATTGGCACCGACAGCAGAGCAATTAGATACACAGCAAAAAGAATTCTAAGCGATTGAGAAACTGTTCTGTGTAAATAAATACAACCAAACAACGACCAATATACCGCGTATCGTGAGCCTTCTGACGCACCCACTGCATTGAATTCTCAATTAAAATCAACTTGTGGAAAATGAATTGCTTCCCTACTTCCTACTTTTTATTTAATTGTTAGATGTTTTTCATCCGTATTCGTCGCGTCACTTAGAGGATTCCTAAAGCATCACCGAAACTATATAATTTTGCCTAGTCGGGTGGGTGGTGTTCGGCGCGTCTTGTGGGCTCTCGTTGTTTCGTTTATGCCCGCCAGAACCCCCTAATTGTGAATTTCCTGTCTGCCTGAGTCGCCCCCTCGTTGCAGCGACGATCATCCCAGCTGTCAGCCAATCGATTGTGCGTCCAGCGGAAAACGCATAAAATTCGAACTGAATAAAAGGGGGAATCATTCGATTGTTTGACCGAAGAAGTTTTGAAGCAGTTAAGCTGATCCTCCAAGGATTTTCTACATTTTTTGGATATTAATTTTTAGAGCTACAAAAATGTAAGTACGGAATTTTCGCTATGCAACTCGTGATTTTCTCACCGTGTACCTTTTTCTCTTCAATAACCACTTGTTTTCTATTTTTGGAACATTGCTGTTCCGTCCCGCCCCGCACAATTGACCGAACAATGCGTTTATCTAGAGTTGTGTGTTGTTCTGTAGTCAGTCATTCGACATTTTGCATGTTTTTGCTGTTGATGGTCGTACGAAGAGGAACAAAAACAAAAACAAAAAACGTGTTTTATTCCATCATGTTTACTGTGCTGCGATCAACATCGCCACGTTCGGAGTTGAGCATTACTGTGCACAGTCGTGGCTACAAAATGGTCGCGTTATAAAAATAACTTCAGGAAAACATCGTTCTAGAGAACAAACAACTTTAGTAGGACAAACGTATATGTACGTCGTGCTCCATGTACGCTAAAGATACGCGATTATTAGACTTGATCGATTTGAACAAAACATCTCATCGAGTTACAATCGAGTTTTAAGTTCGAACAATAAGTTTGTACATATATGCACATCCACAGATTGATTCATTTGAATACTACTGCGGCAACCAGATGCAAGGCGTAGTAGCATCTCTCTCCGATCTCGTTCACTTCATCATCTTATAAATCGGTGGTTGTTTACTATCAACTCGAATGTTTGGTTCACATGCAAGCAACAACAAACTCCAATGTCTCCCGTTACAAATCTTTAAAGTATTCCAAATTCAAATTGCACTCCAATACTGAAAACGCATGCGGAAGCAATTGAATCCGATTGCGTTGCGGCTGACCGCCAGCACCTCGCCACCTTCTTCAATCCATGGACTGCTAACTGCATTTTTATTACTAAAAGCTTTTCAGGTGGGTTTTTGACGAATTAAGCAAATTAAATGCACTGTTTGAGGCAATTGAGTCCGATTTCCTGTTGAGTCGAACATTGCGTTGGGTGCGACGCAGCCCCCTCTTGGCGCCTGTGGCGTCCGTTTTACGTATACGTGAGCTTTTTGAAGAATACTTATCACTATGAAGTTTTGATTAAGTCAGAAATGAAGATTTATATTTTAAATACTTTGTTGAATAATCATTTTTTTGTTTAAGTACTCCCGTATATTATCACTTATATAATGGGTTATAGAAATGCTAGAGCTTGTAGAACACCCACCCTATATATCGAAATTACTGATACTAATTGTGCAGTGTGATCTATTCTCCGATCGTTTTTCTTTTGTACGTTTGTTGTTGTTGCCAATTGCAATTCAATCGCGTAGAATGCAGGGCAACAAACGAGGTACCACGGCATGTGAGAAATTCAATGAAAATAAAATATTCGCATATAGCATTCCTTAACCTCGAAGAAAAACATTCAGAAAAACATTCCACTTCCCGGCTGGTTCGGTGCAGCCATTCGTTTCTCGTCTGTTTTTTGTCAGATTTGGCAACCACACCGCCACAAATCACACACTAATGAGCTAATGCTTTGCTTTCTACTCAATGAATTATTTAATTTCGCGTTGAAGCGTTGTCTCCAATTTCTGCCGATGCATGTGGAATGCACCAAACTAGAGTAGAGTAGAGTGAGATGCAGGAAAGAAACTGAGAGCGATTTATCTTGCATCTTGCCCTGGCGCTGGTGGAGCTTCAATTACATGCGTCATAAGTAATTTCAAAAGTCCAGCATAGAAATTAGGACGGTGATATTTGTGGCCTTGGTATAAAGTGGTCACTCTACCATACGAAAGTCGTATACTACTAGAGATTCGCTCCTATAAGATTAGACTTATAAGACTTAGTGTTTTGTTTTTTTGTAAAATAATTGGCCTAGAATTTTAGTGAAATTATTTCCCGCAGGTTTCTTCATTCGCTGCAGTAGATGAGGTGATTAGTTGAAGACTATGTCTTGTTTTGCTAGTCGTTTGTTATCAGTTTCGGGACAGCCAGCCGGGTTCGCATCTGTGGTATCAGCTCATTAGGGATCGAATAAATCCATTCTAGATTTGAGAAAGTGTTCGGAAAATTCCGTGGCTGCCGGCTGCTAAAACGGACGGCTGTAATTTGAACAAACATTTGCGGCGTGAAGTGTGCCAATAACTAGATGGATCCAATTGGCAAATCGTCTCTTGATTTCATTGTATTCGATGGTGGATGTAACAATTTTGTTAGCAGAACCAGTTTCGTTGTTCGGCTTGTGGTTGCGTGCACTCGGTGGCGGCCTTCCCGACAAGTGTTGCCTACGTAGTGCATCCATCCCTTTGGGCCGCATTTTGTTTCATCCTAACACGTAGTAGAGATGAATGTCTGAATGCCAAAATGTCTCTCTATCTCCCTCTTTGACTCTGAACGTGTCTATTTAGATGTTGTTTATATTAGGGAAATAAATGATTATATTTGAGACAGAAAAACAGCTGTGCTTTGTTGTTGAAATAAATATAGCTTACTAATTCACACAAAATCAGAGCGATTAAATTTATTAAAAAATATATATGTTCGTTAAAAGAATCGGCTTGAGCTTAATAAGTGTTCATAGAGGGGGAATTTAATGTAGAACTTATGACGATCGCATTAGTTGTGAATTTTTTTTACTTTAATAAATTAAATATGTGATTGCATTCACTGCTTCTGTACCTCTCGACCCATAAACACAAAAATGCAAGCTTTTTTAATGCAATATGAATCATTCCACTGTTTGTCTATCCCTGGTTTTCAGGGTGCTGAAGTCCATGCATGTGTGGATAATCGTCACTTTCGAGTATATTTCCCCCTGTACACAATACTTGTGCTGACAGTAGGGTGTGCAAGTGGAAAGAAGTGCGACAAACATCGGTCGCATTCCACTAGAAAGTCAAGTTGAAAATGTCATTGCTATTTTTAGCCACGTGAAGTGTAGAGTCTGCTGCCTGTCCTACTCGACTTGTTGCGTCGCCTGTTAAGTTAAGGAAACCTTTGCACCTGAAAGCGGGACTATTATCGCATTAACCGTCAGATGACCACAACCGAACCTGGCTGTTGACGACAGTTGGCACCAGGATTTCATTATTTTCTGTCAGAATTCACTTCTATTGCATGGTTCAACGAAACTTTTTGAGTGCTTTCTGACATTCTACAACAGAGTATTCCTTCCACTCCGCTCAAAAGAGAAAAAAGCTCGCCGTGTCTGATTGAAAAAGCTCTGAACACGTAACTTTTGATCAGAAGCATTGCCATCCTTAACCGTTTTTTACCCACGTTTGCTTAACACACTGGAAGAAAAAATAAAGAAACTTTAAATAAATGCTGAAATACTGAACAAAATTAACTGAACTTATTTTCAGTAGCCAAACGATGCTTCCGTCGTCTGTTGTAATTCACGATGCAAATGTTCTCCCTTCATTTCTTATCCTACATTTTAAAATTACTACACTACAGAAAAATGTTTGCACATTAATAAAATGGTAATTATTAATTAATGTTTCTTAAAGTTTTTTCAAAATATAGAAAATATATAATACTTTATAATCAAAAGTGGCTCTGGATTGGTTTCGTTTTTTTAGTGCACTATCAAGACGTCTCTGTGCAGTGCACGATTTTAGTCCATGTTGCTCGCACTTGAATCATTACTTGAATTACTCTGGCACGAAGCTGAAAGCTCGAAGCAACTTTACTTGGTTTTCACTGCGACAGCACTCCAACTCGACGACTCTGTTTGAGTTCCGTTCCACTTGTTCTCCACTTGCTTTGTGTTGTGTTCCGCGTTCGTATTCCAAACTCTTGCTCATCAGTTCGTTCTCAGCATTCTACAAGCGTGTGTTGTTCGCAGTCGGTCGCAGCGCCTTGTAATCTCGCTTACGTCCTTTATTACTTACGCGATAATTCAACCTTACAGCCCGCCGCTGAGGACTTGAAATCAGCAGTTTTCGGGCTTGGCGACTGTCATAGCCATTAAGGTGGGTCAGGACGAATCCAACAGATACCGCACGTGTCTCAAAACAAGTACCGTTAAACCAGGAAGTACTCGACGCAGTGTTGTTAGTTTAGTTCACAGTATGTCCTTTAAAGCTGATGCATTTCTCCGTGACAAAAAATGGCAACGCAAAAGTTTTCGCGTACGTCTCTTCGGTAATAGAACCGTCTCTTATGCGACTTCAGCTTAAAGATTGTGACTACTGTAGCACTATATTTTATATATTGATGAATTGCGGTTACACTTTACTAAATTGTACCCAAGTACCGCTCAAGTTTCCAATAGTGAGAAAAACAATGCGAGTCGATAGGGATAACCTACAGCATGCGATCAGTTGATAGCTCGATGTGGAGATTCCATTACAAAATATTTATTATAATGTCGCTAATGCCTCCAAGCGGCACACGAAATGAATCGAGTGGACGGAAAACGGCTGGCGTAACGTAGGAGGATCACTTCTATCGGAGGTGTTGTCGCTGCCCTTGCTGTATACTGCTACTAGTTTTATTATCAACGATTTTATATGTACATGAGTCGTTGCGATACGATTTTGTTTCGCATGGATTTTGATTCCAATTCGTTGGGATGCTAATTAATTTATTTGGCGATGAGGTTTGAAACAAGTCGCATTGACACGTAAAAATTTTACGCACAATTGTCAGTCTTCGGGAAGCAAAATTAATTGAAGAAAATTCAGTGAGAACGCTCAAAATACACGCACATCGTGTATTTTAATTAAAAACCCAGCAATTAATTTTTTTTAATTTCACTACAATTATTCGTACCGTCCGCATAAACGTCTATAATTAATACTTTCGATCACGAACCGTTTCTTGCCTCATTATAGATAAGAAGTTCTCATGTTTATGTTGTTTTTGTGATTTTTAACATTTCAGTATAGTTTACCTTGAATGGTTGTATCATGGAGTTTATATATTTTTGCGTTTTCCCTCAAAACGATCCGGTAACAAGTGATCTCGTCCGGCGACATTTCAGACTCCATACCTGTTGCGAAGTTGGTCAACGCACTGATAACTGCAGGTCGTCGATCAACCGTCCATCGTCCGGCGAAAATACGAAAGCGAAGTATTTTGTTATTTTATTGTTATTGCTATTGTTTCATTTACTTAAAAATTTACATTTAAGCATCACTATTCGACTGTAGGAGGTGTAGGAGCTGCGCTTAAATTAATTATGAAGATGCTTCCGAAAATAGCATCGAAGGGCAGATTTTATTTACCGCTTATACAGACAGATGTAGATGTTAATGCGTTTTTACGCAAACTAACAAGCAACAGTTTTTGTAGTTTCAAGTGGATGAAGAATTTAAAGCCAAAGTACTTGTTCTTTGCTGTAATCAATTAGATTTATCAGTTTAGATCAATTAGGCATCGATTCATGGACTCTGCTTTAAAGACTCTGGCTTTAAGCCACGAGCAATTGATATATTATGTAAATACAACACTATTAACACTATTGTTTATATTGACAGGTAAAGTGTCATTAATTAGTGTTTATTATTCGGTAGTTCAGTCGAAAAGCTATTTTATACTCAAGTGCTTTAGGAATCGCACCGAAATTTCAACTGCTGGAATTTCAAATCAGCTCCGCCCAACCGTGTAGTTTTTCTCTGTTGGCTGTGTTAGAGTTCTGTTGAGTAAAATGTGCAGTGAATGCAGTTGCCAAGGTTTTCCACATTTTGTTGCCGCTGAACGTCGTAGCCAATCAGCATAAATAAGGCTCGATTGAATTTCATTGGTTGTTTACGTAGCTCACAGAGGCAGATCATGATTCGATTACGCGAAAAATCTACATCTCGGTAGTGAAGTTAGCGTAGCGATATACGATCTTTTAATACACATTCTCATCATGTGTATTAATGAATCAATTCATGAAGTTACTAGAACCCAAAGGGTTTAGTTTCGCACTTGTGATAATCTCACTCGATCACTCGCTCGCAACGACAACATTGCGAGCCACATTTCGATCAGCTCCGGTCAAACTTCTACAATATCAGCAACGAATTGTTAGTTGGTATAGATTTCAATTGTGTGGTTCCGATTTAGCTTCCTTAACGCTTTCCCAGTGCTTGTCTCTTTACACCATAGCGTCTCTCATACGTATCGAGTTAGGAGTTACATGGCTGTTAGACTTACATACTTTTATATTACTTTTGACAAGGTTAGCCGAAGTATTTCGAGTACGCTGAAGCAGAGGGTTTTTCGAGGGAAGCGCCTCAAAACAGATGAGAAGTTTCATTTTCAAATTGAACAACCTTTTTATGAGTTTTGTTGAAGCTCAATTATGAAATGGTACCAGTCGATGTTCCGAGACAGCTGTGTAAATGTACAAAAATTTATTTGATGTGACTAAAGAATATTGGGATTTTCAAACCTGTGCAAACCGAAACTGGTAACCGGCTTTTTTATTGAACCGGTTTTTCATGTCAACGCTCTCCTTGTTTATATACTCTTTATTTGCTATTCGTTACAATTTCGAACAGATATCGATGTCGAACATTTTGACTATAATCTAAGAGATTTACACATCAAGTACATTTCTTTATAGTTAGCTATTAAATATATCTGTTAGACCATAAAATGAGAAGATCAGTATTTATGTTAGTTTTTTAAAAAATTATAAATCTGTAATACATTTGAGCCGTTCTCGAAGATGCTAACAGTTGAATCAATCATCATTTAAATCAAGTCTACTTGTACTCGTATCGGAAGAGTTCTTTTCGATTAAAATAGTTTCCAGTCACGCAGGAGTTCATCCTCATGAACCTCCATTAAGCCATAAAGACCATGAAGATCATTAATAAATTCTTGCGCAGTGTGGGAAGATTCGAAAAATATCCCAATAATGAACATCAGAATGAACAAATTAAAATTAACAATTTTACATTGGTTACATCTGAACAATATTAAACGTATATCTGTTATATTTGCTTTTAAATTGTATTTATTCGTTGTATTTAAATTTCGGTGTAATGTTTGAGAAATTGTATTTTGTGTGAAGGAATACAGAGGGTATTTTATTGTAATTTAAAATCCCTTTAAAACCGGATTTCAAATTTTCCAGTTTTTTTATTTTCTACTAAGGGATTTTTTATTCAACTTGTAGCTATTTCAAGAGAACTAAGACGAAAGCTTTTCATGACACTGATAAACTCAATTTTCTTAATTTAGGGCATATCATCAAGAAACAGCGCATTTCTTTAGTTCTTTGGAAGTTCAACCAAAACGCTTGCATGCGCATCTGTTTTGATCGGCTGTGCTTCGCAACAAAGAAGCCAGCCACATCAGAAAACGGCGACAACGAGTCACCGAAACCGCATCACAACGAATCACAACTTGAACCCAGCATATCTCCAGAAAGGACTGCCCAGCAGAAAAGCTCTCCCTGCAACACCAGAAAAAAGTCCAATGACAGTAGCTCTCTCGACAACAGAAGTAGTAAACACATACCATATAATAGCACATCGATTAATGCGCTGGATCCGACAGCAAGCGCTACAGCGGGTATCGAGCTCATGTTAAAGACGTCATCAGCGCATGCCAACGAAAAAATTGTTTCGAAAATACACTCAATTGACTTAGGAAGCACCCCGAATTCAGCAGACACATTAACAATAACGTCAACGACAACGTCAACAACGACGACATCCACGCTACCGCACACAATCCTACATCAGCCCACATCGATAACATCAACATCGCCGACACCAGAGTCAGAGAAGTCAACACGTCCCAACAGCTCTTCAAAAGTTAGCTATCCAAGTCAAAACAATAACAAAGAGGAGAAAACTTTGGCAGCTCAAAAATATCAAACATCCGTCGACAGCTCGAACGAGGTGCTAGAAACATCCGCAGGTGTTCTGCGTCAGAGAAAAGAAGACACGGTGACCGCGAGCCACGACAAAATGCAGCACGATCCGAATGGCAACTATCAGTTCCAATCGGAACCGGGACTCGTTAACAATAACAACGAGAGTCTGACAGTTGTGGGCAACATTGGTGGTGGCATCGGCACCAATATCGGCTCCATTAGTGGTTTGACTTTGCCGCTGCAACCAACAGACGTGCTTACACACACACTCATATACGGCACCGTACCCGCAGGCGTTCACCAAATTAATACCGATCCGAGTATACAGACGCGCAACATTCTTCGTCAGCAGGAGTTGCAGCTGCAACAGCGATATCAGCAGTTGCAACAGCTGCAAGCCCAAACGCAGGGATTCTTCACGACCTCATCGCCTTCATCGGAACCCATTGTAGTAGCGCCTACAGCCTATGCGCCGACGTTATACGCAGCCAACCCAGAGTTCTGTATACAACAAAAACTTCTGTCTGAACAAATGCAAGGACTTTGCGTATCCAACGTTGCAGGCGCCAGTCCCAATGTATCGACTGCAAATGCCATTGGCAATATGATGGACCCTACAGTCTCTGCGGTGAACATCATGAATCATACCTTTGTACCATCGACACCGCAGGAGGAGCGTTTCGTGCAAATCATACAAGCCAAGGACTTGAAGATCCAGGAAATGCAGCATGCGCTTCAGTACAAGGACACGGAAATCGCGGAACTACGATCACATCTGGACAAGTTTCAGAGCGTGTTTCCCTTCAGTCGTAGCGGTGCCACAACTCCTAGTTCCACAGGAGCAACACGCAAGACGGGTCAAGCGTTCCAGAGGCAACGGGCTCAAGGCATTTCGGCGGAGCCACAAAATGAATCGTCCGTGCTACTGGAACATGTCACTTTCCCCAAATACGATAAGGATGAGAGGTAAGTTCCTTAAGTTGATAAGTAGGTGTTTAAAGTAATAATTGTCCCCATGACCCAAAGTTTTCGCTAGAAACAGTTCTGGTAAATCATAGTACATACTTTCCTTCCATTGACTGAAGTCTCTGACTTTTCATTGAAGTGTGAAGCTCTTAATATCACTGAAGCTGAATCATTTCCATTTGTTATTTTTTTCTGGCATAATTTTTCCAAACAGCAATCTGAAGGTCAGCGAGCGTATTGCCACCTCAACAAACTGAAAGACGCACGATCATTTACGAGCTTCCTAGCTCTTTGTTTGTTTTTACGCCTCTCAAGCGGTTTGATGAGCACGATGACTGATATTCAAACAGTTTTGCGGAATTATTGGCGTCAGGGTATGGATCGGGTCAAAGTTCTTCACTGACGGCACTGCTGCATATTTTCGATAGGCGATGTTATCGTAATGTTGATTATTATTACAATTTATACAAAACCCGTTGTTGGAATGCGACTTGAAGTGTCGCAGTTTTTCCTGCGGCTTTCCGACGGTGCAGGCACTCTTTGCAATGATATGTTTCGCCACATGATCCGAAACCAAGTTCTTTTAGACTTCTTTAAACTTTTAGAATCGTGGAAATTCCTTACGGCTAACGATACCGGTTCAGCGGGATCCATGATGTCGCGATTACGCCGTTGGGGCTGCGATTAACACGAAGAATTGGTTAGTCGGCGGCGGCGAACACGTTGAACACACCCACATCCCAAATCAGGGTGCCGCTCGTTGCCGTGAGCAACGACGAAATTAACGCATACTTAGTTAAATGTTGAAACTCCATTGAAATCAAAGTATTTGGACCAAACAGTTGTCATTGTTCTGTACGCATTGCGTGTTAATTTATGTCGCTCGGCTCCAGCTGACAACGTTGACCACCTCAGCTCGACTCTGATCTACTTGCCCTGTTCCCCGTGGAGCGTTGAGTATGCAGTTCAGCTGCGTCGTTGATCACTTAAGGTTGCGAAAAGCATGTTCCAACAGACCACCTGTGTACTTGGTACTGGTCTGGTATCAGTTGCGGGAATTTGCATCCATATCTCACTAGTTTATATTTCGGTGTATTGGCAAGCGCTTGCGGTGCACTACGCTTGTGACGCTCTCCACTTGTGGTCCGTTAACTTAAAAAGTGATCAGTTGACAATTTAACGATCAGCAACGTCAACAAATCGGACGACGGCGTCGTAAATTATTGATTGGCATTGCATTTAAATTTTTCCTTTAATCACAGTTGTAATTGTAGTTGACCAAATATTGTCTCCAGTTTTTGCTTTTAATGTTGATGTGTCGAAAGGGTATTTTTTGATGCAGAAATAACCAAGCCCATTAGATACCTAGTAGATCTATTGATCCATTGCATTCATATTCTAAAATGAGTGCGCAGATGTAATCATTGCACAGGATATTTTTAAACGCCACTTGAAATTGTAGCCAATAAGCTGCATATTGATTTATGAAAAGTAAACAACTCAATCATTTTGTATCAGTTTATTCGCTTTGTTTGTTGTTGGTCTTGATTGCCACAAGCTTCCTATATATAGTAAATAAGCTGTGCGGTCGTGTCGCTGTCATGTGCAACACAACTCACTCCAATGGATATGCTAATAAAATGTTAATTGAATATATTGCCAACAAATAAAGCATGCGTTGTTGGTGCGTAGCAATTGATTTCAATTTAAATTGATGGTCTGCCAGGCGGTAGTTGATAGGGTTGTCAACCTGAATCGATTTCTGCGCCGAGGCGAATGTGATGCGTAAACACAGCTACAATACCACTACTAACATCTTCGCCACAGCGTCGTTCTCAACTAAAAACGGAGCAGTTCTATTAAAAAGCCACTTGAAATCTGGCTTAATCAATGTGCAATGATCGCAATCAATAGTGGAAACACTACAACGAGCTTTAATTGCCATTCACCCAAGCCAACAGCATAGCAAGTTGGGTTTCTCACTCCTTATTTGCTGAGTACCAACCAGTTCTTCGTTGTACTTCTCGGAAGATTAAGCGGCTCTAATTTGTAGTATTTTATCGAATTTGTAGCTAACAAAAGCAGTTCACGATCACTGTTGAGCTCTTATTTGATATAATTAATGGTGCGTGAATTTACACACGTCATTACTTCACTATCGGCTCTATCTGGCTTCTCGCATTGGCACCAGATTGTATCGCTGTCCACTGAATACATTTGGATGAAATCTTTTGTCATTTGTCAAAGTTCAGTCAAAGTGAGACAAGTCCGGTCTCCTCTGTTGTATTATTCATAAATTGCGCTGCCTAACTTATCTGCGCTTAGTTTTAATCTTAGATGAGGTAATGAGTATCGATCGCTTATCGTGAACTTTGAAGATTTAATTCTTTCTTTCCACCATCGCCAAAACAGCCAACGACTCGTTAATATCACACGACAAATACAGATAAGATTTACGGTTTGATAACGATCACAACAATGGTTCGTTAAAAGTAGAAACTGAAAATGAACGAGTAAGAGATAAGGATTTTACGAATTTTAATCAAATCGACATCCAAAAATCAATGAATTGACTTAAGACGTTTCTAGATTTGCAAACATTGCCGAACTTTGCAGAGTTACAGAGAATTGCGGCTACTTTAATTGAAACTACCATAAAAACGTACAAGAATGAAAATCGTATGTGTTTTTTCAGCATTCAAACAGTTCGTCTACAAACTATTTTGATTTTGAAGGTTGCAACTTACTACAAATTTGAATTTTTGCGTCATTTTTCGAACTCACATTTCGAAAATGGTGTTTCCGAAATGTAAAAATTCTTAAAATGTTTCGAAATAATTTAGTACTTAATACTTAATATCTTATATTTATTTATTTCATTTTGAATGTTTTTAACTCTAGCTACTTGTATTTATTTAAAAAAGCTTTCCGCGTGCAGCTTTCACACGATAGCTTTTCCCGAGATTGATTATGTACAACAACAAACACTCGCATGATGGAGATCGGAAATCGCGAATCGTACGCAGTTCATTACATTCCCTGAAGATAGCGCTGCAATAAGCTTTTTAAAGCTTTTTGCTTTGTATCACCCACACATACCTTTCTACACTTTTATGATAGGTGCCGTAGACAATGATAGTTTAGAAACATAAAAATATTTTATGTTAATGTGTTTCAGCTTCGTTAAAATGTACTTAAGTCATAACATCGTGGGGAAACTTCATAATTTTGAATTCAAGCTCAATTCGCATGTTTATGATGCTTTATCTGAAAGTCTTGTGACTACGGGTCTCGGCAAACTCACATCTTATTGATTTATATTGTGCTTGGAAGATATTTAAATCTAAGGTGTTTCTGAAAACCGTACAAACTCAATTTATTGTTGGTAATTACAAGTTCCATCATATTTTATTCAGAATTAATTCAGTCGTGAAATAATTGTTTGCAATCGGTTGCCGTGTCACCTGTGCGTCTGACATTTAAGTCCGCCCCGTCCGCAACAGCGAGGCACCACCAACGGCGGACCCTATTCGCTGCTGCACCCAGCAATCCCACGTTAATCACACGTCTGCAGCACTTTAATAAAAGTAGTCAACGTGATCGGTACTCGTATCTCTCAACGCCTTGCAGTGTGAGGTTCCTACCACGTACGACGTGACGCCGTACAATAAATAACTGTCACAAAACGGTTTCGAACATATTTTCTGACATTTTATGGGCGGTGTTTGATTCCAGATGCTGTCGTATTCATGTAATACGTACAGCGACTGTAAGCGACTCTCGGCCGCAGTCTCAAGCAGTAAGTGTTGCCAAGTAACGCACACTTCAGTGTCTTGTATGTAAGAACAAAATTTTGTGGTTTTGACAGCAGCAATTTGGTTCTGCAACCTGTCAATATGCGGACCACATCAAGATTTGCGTATAGAAAAAGTGGCGCAACTTGGATGCAGCCCCGTAGGACACCAGCAGGCAGGCGTGATAAGATCAGTAAATTAGAAGCGATTTAATTGCATCTCGAATCGCTCGAATTGACTCTTTTTATATTGCTTGGATGAGTGCAAATGTGTTTGTGCGGCTCTCTTGGCTGGGAAGATGCCTGCTGTTTGTTTGGGTCAAAACATTTACAACATGAGAACGCAAAATGCAAAATAATAAATTTCAATTGATCTGACATTGGCACGCGGCCGTTTTCAGGGGGGTTTGAATCATAAAGCCTCTCATTTTTTGCCATAGATAGTGCTGGATGGATTGGATTACACCATGAGAATATAACCTTTGATCTCGAACTTTGACTTCACAGATGTTGTGCCTAAAAATAGACTTCCTAAAGGTGGGTCTCCCATTCTCCCTAATAATTTTCTTAACTGCCACCTCACAACAATCTTCGCTTCGTAAATAAAACGGCCCCGGATGGGCTTCGAACTCTGCTGCATACACTTAATTATTGAGTTATAATATTTTCAACTTGTTCGATGACGCGAATTGTGCGCAGTCTTGAAAGCGTGCCGCTCATAAGCAGACCGTATGAAAGGCCATATTGCAAGCGCTTTCGTACACAAATTTTTATTAATATCGTGTTATTTTTAAAACTCATTACAATTTTATTCAGTGGCTGAGAAAATAGTTTTCATGCAAATACGTGCGAGAAGACGACCTCGTTTCCAAAGTGATCAGTGTTTATAAGTTTTAAACGGTTTCAAATACAGATTTATTTGACAACTAATTGGAGTGTACGCAGAACTACGAACTTAGCTCAGTCTCCTAATTTGCAAATTGTATTATTTTTGGCAGCTGCCTTTATTTCCCCTCGGTTGCGCTTTTGCTTTTATTAGTCGAGCGCCGCGATTGTGCTACAAACTAAAGTCAGAAATTGTAAAACACGCCTAACGAACAAGTCTGAAAATAACAACTTTTGCATTCATGGCGTGCACTGGACACTCTGCGGTTCGATTTTGTGTCATCATAGCATAAGAGTCAGCTGTAGTAGCATTGAAAGTTGGCTCGTCGTAAGCGTGTCATCGAAAGTGCTACGAGTACTTCCACTACTCGGCCGAATTCAGCCCGCGAAGCAGCACGCAAATGATCGATTAGGTTTGGTAACGTTGTCGCGACGAACGAAACGAGCCGGCGTTAATAAGCAAGCACTTCGGTCACTATCCAGTGTTTATTGTTGATTACTAAGCGGTGAAAACGATATGACGTAGAGTAACCTATTAACTAAAGCGTTCGAGGAACCGACAGCAACGACTCATTCTGTTGCTGATAAATTATTGGCGCTGCACAAAGGTTACAGGGCTCCAAACCAACATAACAGGACCGCAAGACGCGCATCACGTGCTTCCTCATTATATTTACATAGAATTGTTGCTCACTGAGCTTCGTTAAAAATGAACAACATGATCGGACAGCTGCGCGAACATCGACAGCTGGAGGACACAATCGAGGCACTGCGCAAGGACCTACGTATTGCCAACGACTCATTGAGTGTCAGGGAGGCGGAATGCTCTGCCCTACATAACGATATCGAAGATCGAGATGCGACTTTAAAATTTATTAAAACTGAATTTCAAAACCTTCAAGAATCCACACACCTCGAAGCAACACCTGCCATGCCATGCAAGGCCCGTAGTTTCACGACCTCCATGGACTGCACCTCATGTCGACGACAATCCGAGCGCTGTGATTCGGTGGACGTTCTGGAAGTGGAAGAGCGGCTGCGGAATGAAGTCCGGGAGAAGAACGCAGTCATTGCTGAATTTAGGGAGAAGCTGAGCTTCTTTAAGAACAGCATAGAGCGCCTCCAGCAAGAGTGTGCAGCCAAGGACGACACCATCGTGGAGCTGCAAAATGAAATTGACAAATTCCGTCAGGTCTTGCGCCCCCTAACACAGGTCTTCCTCGAGCACAGCAAAGCCACCGACTATTCAGATCTGAACTTCAACCCGGGCATCGAGTCTACACGAGTCTTTAGTGTAGTCGAGCCGCGTATCAAGCGGCAGGGCTACAGTGCTGAGCCTCTCTCACAAATGGCCGGAGCAGACACAGATCTGGTCAAAATTCCCAAAACCACAGTGTAAGCACAAACAGTTTAATTAGTCTCGACCGCGTATCAATAGTGTAATAAAGACGAAAATCTCCCCTTAGTTATATTATAAAATATATACATACGTTTATGTATTAAATATAGAATTGAGATATTGAAATTAACAGAACATAAACTACATACTTTATATATTACAATGTATACATTCCATACATATATAATAGTTGGTTTTCCGCCTTTTTATAAAGTTATGTACCTATGTAATTGTTGCAATATTTAGATAGCTTTCTCTCCCTTCTACATCCAACTGAACAGGGATTATACATATATGTCTATATAGTTGAACCAAAACCCAACGACTGCTTTGGGCGACATTCTAGCGAACCTGATAATAAGACTTTCCTTTATTCCCTTTGCAGATCTCGAGAACTGATAAAATCGGCCATTTTAGACAATGACTTCATGAAGAACCTGGATATAACACAAATCCGAGAAATAGTCGACTGCATGTACCCAGTGAAGTATGCTGCTAAGAGCCTGATCATAAAGGAGGGCGACGTTGGCAGTATCGTGTACGTGATGGAAGGTAAGATTCACAAATGAATATATTTATGAATATATTTTCGGCCTCATCGAATCGCTTTACTACGTCAGTTTTTTGAGAATTTAGAGGTTCTTCCTCACAGAGGAAGAACACAAACTTTATGAGACTGCCTAAAAGTATGCATTAGATTTTCTACTGTAGAAAATTTTATTCTGCTTTCACAGTGTTGCCAGTTGTTACAAAGCCAATGGTATCAAGAATAACTTTAAATTTACTTGTATGTATCGGTTGGTTGTGTCGTGCTCTGTTCATAAAAATTGAAATTGACTACTCGAGTGTTGCATTTACTGAAGCGATTGCATCAAATTCTGGTTCTTTGAAAGTCGAGCAATCAATGTATGAACATAAGGAAACAATGTTCAACATGATCAACAATGTATGAACATTTTACGTTGATCGGCGTTTGTGTTCTATCATTCTTGACAGCTGGCAGCTTTATAGAGAGAGCACAACATTCAAGAAGGGTTGCAATCGAAGACCGTTTTTATTGAAAAATGTGGAGTTCACAAAGTAGTAGAAAAATCTTGTAATGTGAAAAAAGAATCTTCTCTGAAAAGGGAAGGGATTTTTCTATTGCCTGGAATGTGAAATTTCACCAGGGGAGCGAATTTCGCCAAAGAAACATTGTAACCTCCTCCTACTAGTTTTCCTTCTACGAAAAGATCAGTCAGAGATGCACACTCAAGGAAATGTTTTAGATGAAAGTAAACGTGGTACAAAAAGTACTGAAAATCTAGCAAAGACTATAAAAAAGTCGTACAAATGAAACATCCAAAACCAATAGCAATTAAAGTAGTAGTAATAAAAAATGTACAATCTATAGGTTTCCTTCCTCTCAAAACATACCATGACATATAATTTACTCCCAAAGAATTACTTTGCAGCAATAAGAACTACACATGTATTTGTTTTATTTAAATTCGAATTCGGTATACTATTTTCCCAAATACAATGTTTTTTGTTTCGTTTAATACAAAAATTTGAATACAAGCAAATTACGAAATGAGTGGAGCACGATCCTTAATAGGAGTTATCTGCATTACAGTAATAGTAGTAGTTACATTAGTAGAAAATGCAACTCTGGGACGGAGCACTTGAGCTGCACGATCGATTTTTTGTTGTTTGCTCAGACGGTTCGATCGGTCGGTTGGTGGCGGAAGTGATCGGTGAGATAACGTATCGTCGTGTCTTTTGAGAGAAACTCGACATAAATAACATAGTAAATTAATTAGAAAACGAAAAGCAAAATGTACAATAAAAGAAATTGCAGTGGAAAAAGAAATTATATTTGGGTTAACACGACTGGAATTCTTACGATGACGTGCTAGTTTCAATGATCGCAATTGAGTACGCGAATGGAAACTGGAAATCTACGAGAACAGTAAACAGTTGTGCTTGTCCCTGACTTTTTGTGAAAATATTGAATTGTTTTGCGGTCGGTTCCGTGATCGTAACGAAACTAAGAGGCTTGCTTGATTTATGTGCATACTGTATATACAGTAGTTAGGTCAGAGTGGTTCGCGCGATATCTACCACTGGTTCTGGTTCCGGTTACGAATATTTTCGAAACAAATGTTTTGGTCGTGTATCGTGTAGATTCGACAAAAGATTATATTGCCACACGAATCAGTAAAATACAAATATTAAGAACTGCTACAATGAAATGTATTTACTCTATAACCAGCATCGAGTTAAATTATTTCAATTTCCAAAACTTCAAAAACCGTTCAAAACCTGTCTGCAATTTGAAAACTACATATTCGCAATTGATATAAATGGAATATTTAGTTTTATAAAAATCAAAATATTCTAAACATTAGAATAACTCCAAAACTAAAGAAACTTTCTTTTATGTCTGGTGAATTTATGTTCTCTGTATCAAGATTTGAAAACCTAATTAAGGGATGCTATTTGGAAGGTAGTTTATATACCGAACGTCAGTTTTGTTCACCTTGCCAAAGCCTTGCCTTCAAGCGAATTTTAAACGCAATTCAATTCAAACAGTTTATCATCGTTAGTCTCGTTAATCACGGTAACGGGTTTACTTGGGGTGCGGATTTCATAGAACTAACAGATTAGGTCTGCGATGATGGATCATAATGATTCATCTTCACTCTTGATTCATGATCATCAAGCGATCGTTGCCACGAGTATCCGAAAAGGGATTGAGTCATATCGAATCGCTTTGTTTCCCAATTACATTTGTGCTTCAACTCGTAATGCAATAGATGCTTAAAACCGAAACGCTCACGCTCGGCTTGTCTGAATGTCATACGCGTAGGGTACTCAGTGTGCGAAGTCACGACGGTGCAAATCTATGTAGATACAATTTGTGTACAGACAACCGCTTCGGTGAAATCGCCAAACCATTGCACGATCAAGACCAGCACGCACACACACTCATTTGATATAAAGACCTCTAAACTATTCGAATAGCTTTGACGAGCCATAGTTGGAAAGTCTGCAAGTCAGGCTTTTAGCCGTACTGACTCATCACCACAGATGATGAAAGGCCAGTTAAATTCGTAATTACAGCGACCTCGACATGCATAAACGCATGCCAGGCATCAGCGGCAGTCCAAGCGACTTCAATCTCTGAAAAAAATAAAGCAGAAGCTTTTCTCTTGTGGGGAATACATTCATTTAGTTACAGGTATGGCACATTACCGTGAATATGGCGTTGACCTGCACATAGGCTTTTGTGTCGCTTTTTCTAACTCTCCGAAAACTCATTTCGGTTCTCAATGTTTTCGTTGACGCAGCAGCAGTATTTAAGACCATTATGAGCACCTGAGCGAGCGATGAAAATAAAGCGATATCCTGGTAAGGCGGTGGACGCCAGCTTGTCCCTTGAGGACACCAATGCTATGGGCATCATTTACGAGGCCAATTGGCTGCATGCGCATCAGAATATGGGCAGTTGCACAAACAAGCCTGATTCTGATTCGACGCCTAAAACAGCGAACATGTCGACGCTTCCCAAGAGCAGCCGCAGCAGTTATTTGGATGGCGGCATTTCAGTGCTCAGCAAGTACCAAATGACTTTGGAACAAATTAAGGCCTTCGAGAAGCAACAACAGGATGAGGATATTGTGAGGACTATTAAGGATTTGAACGGCTACAAACCTTCCACGCTCAGGCGCAATCTACGCAAACACTACCCGGGCTGGGACGAACTTATCGAACCCAACGAACAACTACCACTTAATCCGAACGGCCAGCCGTCAAATCACTACGTAGTCGATCCAACAGAGAAGCGCCAGCAACGCCCTCGACAGCAGATACCCGCGGAGAATTCAATCTTGAAGAGTTCGCAAACCATGGGCTATCCTCCACAAAGGGCCTCGACCTGTTCTACGTTGGACATCAAAGATCTGCGTACATTTTGGAAAACAGGGGAGGAATCAATAACTAAAGCAAGAGCTTTATATGTTGCCGGAGACGCCGTTCGGTCAGTGATCGAGACACAACCTCAACTGCGGCAAAAAATAATGCCGCCGCCGCCGCCACCGCCCGTTCTTAACTGTGATACTTGCATTAAGTCTCCGGCTCCGCATGAGTCCTGCTTGCTAGTCCCAAAACCTGCACAACGTACTCTGCTTCCGTCACATCGACCCACGTCGGTTAACAATGCCGAAAGCATCGCAACTCAACCCGATGGCCATCAGCCTCCTAAGCCACCTCCACGAAGAAACATTCCTGCCCAGCAGCAAGTCGTGGTCACCACGTCTGGAAATGCGGACGAAGGGTGTGCTGCCCCCTCGCCCTTAGTTACTCCCTTATCTGGAATGCTACACCCTGCGTTGCTTTCATATTCAAATGAGAGTATAAACGACTACCCGGCGGCGGCCACGCCTTCTCCGCCTCCTCTGCGGGGTCGCAGCGCGGAAATGTTAGTGGAGAATCTTAGCAAGTTCTGCCTAGAGGACAGTGATCTCAGGACAGGAAAACCAGGAAGCTCCTCATCCATCAACAGCACATCGCACAGTTCTGATGACCAGTTCAGTATTCCGAGGCCCAGATTAATTGTTCCTGTGCACACTTATGCACGGAAACGACGCACAGGAAACCTCAAGGATCAGGATCTGGAACAAATAAGTACAAGCCCAGAAGACGCACCTGCAGTGGATGACGGTAAGAGCGAGATAGTCGATTGCTGTCGCACAACCTAGTCACTGTTCTGTGACTACATCCGATTTTAGGTACTTCTATATCTATTCCATTCAAGTGACTCTTCCCAAACGATGAGTTTATGTTCAGTTATTCGCATGGCTTACTTTTACTTTTATCTCTGTCCAACGAAGCATCCCTTTTGGAAGAGTTACTGCAACAAAGACACAGGCTGCACCATCGTCGAAATGACGCCATTCTAGAGTAAGCATCAGCTTATTTCCAATCATTAGGAGATCATAATTTTAACGCTCCTGCAGTCCAGATGCTGCAGTTCGCAGAAACCTTAAGTTTATTGGTCAACACCAGATATTTATTTCAATTCGAACATAGCCACCATAACTGGTTTTGCTGGTAGCGAAACCGGAATTCTAGAGTTGACTGAAGCCGAGATTCCGTTGTATTGCCAACCAGCGAAACCACTTCTTGCTTAAATGTCAGAATGGCTGCGCTTGACTTTAGCTGCTTTTCGACTGTTTTCAGAACGTGAAATTATACAAAACGTGAAATATTATTTTGCACGACGTAAAAATTGAAAAATTTGCGTTTCTGTGTCAGCAGTTCTCATGAAGGAGGACTGCTAACGAAGTAGAAGCTTCCACACGTCGTGTTATGAGGGCTCTTTTAAATTAGGATCTACATACATAAGTCAAAATCAGTTGTCTTCCGTTGGTCAAGTTTCCCAGATTGAAAAGCAACAAGCTGCTTTCGAAATTGTAATTGACTGTTCCTTACATCACCCCTGTCCAACTAATTTGTATACCGTACGAAGACGCTTTTACTTTCTGTTCTTCACTCTACTCCGGTTGCCAGTGCTGACGTTGTACGAGTCTTACGTAAGCAAGTGTGTATTACTTTGCAATGTTTGTTGTTGTTTTTGCAATCGAAACTCTGCGAAACAATTAAAGTGTCATTAATTGTTTGCTGGGGGCCAATCAAGTTGTGCATACGTATGTATGTTCGCAGTTTGCCCTCGTTCACGCTTTGCATTGCAGATCTTTTTGTTTTTTGTTTAGCAATTTTTCTTTGTTGATTTTGCAATGGTTTCGATTTACATGAAATTTAAGTTGAACCGACTTTCTGAACGGAACATGTTGGAGCAAGCGAGTTCCGTTGCTTTTATTAAAATATGGCACGCAGCAGTTCTTTTTTCGGAGCAACGGCGACTAGTGAAACGCTGAAAGAAGTCTGCCTACGCCTCTGACTGAATCCGGTCGTAATGAACTTCATCATCGGCCTCATTTTATGGCTGCTTAATTGCAAATTGCTAAGAGACTAATAATAATCAGGGGAGAAATTTTGTCAAATCTGATCACGATAGGACTTGTTTTTCTAGCAAACTATCAGCAAGGAGCAGATCAACTCATGTTGTGTGATTCTTTCTTGCTGATTCAAAACAAAACTAAAAAACGGCCTCATTACAAGACTTGGAACATGTTCATAGTCTCAAATCATCTAACGCTGACTTCTAGGTCAATCTAGACAGCATAGAATCGCTTCTAACAAACTATTTAATTGGGCTTGTTCTTTTGCAGAGGGACGCGTGGAAGTATCACGAGAGGGCAAATATTTGTCCACTTTGACCGGCGCCAAAGTACTCGGCGAACTCGCGATCCTCTACAATTGCCAGCGTACAGCCACGATCACAGCGATCAGCGAGTGCAAATTATGGGCGATCGAGCGACAATGCTTCCAGACCATTATGATGCGCACCGGACTCATTCGCCAGGCAGAGTACACAGACTTCCTGAAGAGGTAAGCATAACTCACCATAATGTTAACTCGAATGCTGTCACCAAATTCTAAAAACCGCGTTCTGTTATGAAATGAAATGACGACAGTTCAAGTGGAAGAAACTGTAGCTAGTGTAACTATTTAAATTATTTGACGCGGAATCTAATATAGCGATGTAGTTTCACGGAAGTCAATGAACCACTCCATGCCGCAATTAATTGTACTTTGCACCTACAATTTCCTTTCCAGTTGTCCAAATTGTGTTTCCGTAAACACGCATCTTGCTCAAGCATCAGGTTTCGGTTTGGTTAATGTTGAAACTGTATGGCTTAACTACCCGTGGATTTCGAGGTGACATTGAGTTGTTAAGTACATAGGTGCTCGTATTCGAAGATACTGGACTCACTAAAAGCAAAAGTGAAAAGCAATTGTGTGGCGTCCGCGTGTTTGGCAACACATGTTTTTCTGATGCTTTGCTTCAGTGGCTGCAAATGGTTCGCTTGACCAAACAATTGCAGTTGGTGGGCCGTGAGCCAAGCGATTGCATATTTGCAATAGTTTGACTGCGTTAATGTGAGAAATGGAAAAACGTGCTGAATAAGGTTGGAAGAGGTCGTTGATCCAACACGTTGCCTTTACGTAGTGTAAGACAAAATGCAGTCATGACATATTGGACAGTAAAACAGCACACGACATAATTGAAACTTGCTGAAATCATCGGCTAAAGTTATTCAAATCACCAGCTTCATGCTCTTAAATTCTTCTTAAACTTTCTTAAACTTTCAGTGTTCCCATATTCAAAAACCTCCAAGAGGACACTCTTATCAAAATATCGGATGTGCTGGAGGAAACCCACTATCAGGAGGGTGACTATATAGTGCGCCAGGGCGCCCGCGGCGATACCTTCTTCATCATTTCCAAGGGCCAAGTACGTGTCACCATCAAGCAGCCAGACACCTTGGAGGAGAAATTCATCCGCACACTGAGCAAAGGCGACTTCTTTGGCGAGAAAGCATTGCATGGGTGAGTCCCCAGAGACTGTACTGCTATTTCCTTTATTCTCCACAAAAAATTGACAATTTTTGAACTCTTTACACTCATAAATACATATTTATTTACAGATTGATTTAAAATTTACAATATTTATAGTTATATAAAGAGTTATAATATTTATAGAGTTACGATCTTATTTTCCAGGGATGATCTACGGACGGCCAACATCATTTGTGATTCACCAGACGGCGTCACCTGTTTGGTGATCGATCGCGAAACCTTCAATCAACTCATATCGAATTTAGATGAGATCAAGCATCGTTACGATGACGAGGGAACCTTGGAGCGAAAAAAGTAAGTAGCAAATAGAACGAGGGGTCAAAAGTATTATATATCTTCCATTTTCAATGCTTTCCAAAAGATCTGGAGGTCGTAAGTCTTGTTCGACTCCTAAAGTATCCTTTAACAAAGTTTCTCTCTTCGTTACCTAGAATCAATGAGCAATTCCGCGAGGTCAATCTCACCGATCTGCGAGTAATAGCTACGCTTGGTGTCGGCGGATTTGGGCGTGTCGAATTAGTGCAGATAAGTGGCGATTGCAGTCGCTCGTTCGCGTTAAAGCAGATGAAAAAGTCGCAAATCGTGGAAACACGACAGCAGCAGCACATCATGTCCGAGAAGGAGATCATGGGCGAGGCCAACTGTCAGTTTATTGTGAAACTGTTCAAAACGTTCAAGGACCAGAAGTACCTGTACATGCTGATGGAGAGCTGTTTGGGAGGAGAACTGTGGACAATACTGCGTGACAAGGGAAACTTTGACGATCCGACAACTCGCTTTTACACAGCTTGCGTTGTAGAGGCCTTCGACTATTTGCACTCGCGCAATATCATATACAGGGACCTGAAGCCAGAGAATTTGTTGTTGGACGAAAAGGGTTACGTCAAGTTGGTAGACTTCGGCTTTGCCAAGAAACTGCAATCTGGTAGGAAGACGTGGACTTTCTGTGGCACTCCAGAGTATGTCGCGCCAGAAGTGATTCTCAATCGTGGTCACGACATCAGTGCAGATTACTGGTCGTTGGGTGTGTTGATGTTTGAGCTCCTAACAGGTTTGTATTTCACGTGTTCTTCCCTCCAGCATGCGCTTTAATTGTTATTGCTCCAGGTACTCCGCCATTCACTGGATCCGATCCGATGCGTACATACAACATAATTTTAAAAGGGATCGATGCTATTGAGTTCCCTCGAAACATAACGCGTAATGCCACCAATTTAATCAAGAAGCTTTGCCGCGACAATCCTGCGGAGCGGTTAGGTTATCAACGCGGTGGTATCAGCGAAATACAGAAGCATAAGTAATGCACTTGAATCGAATTCTAAGGAGAAGCATATGACAAATATTTTGAAATCTTAATTTTACAGATGGTTCGATGGTTTCTATTGGTGGGGTTTGCAAAACCGCAGCCTAGAGCCTCCCATAATCCCGACGGTGAAAAGCGTCACCGACACGACCAACTTCGATGACTACCCACCAGATCCGGAGGGACCGCCGCCTGACGACTTGACCGGCTGGGATAACGATTTCTAAGTGCATCGCTAATCAAGCTGTAACACACGCCATACCGACCCCAGCTTGATCTAGTTTTCCGCTTCTCTCATACGGTCAAATATACATACATATTTACTTTCAGTGATGGCATGCTTGTCGTAACTTACAACACCTACAAATAGTTCTTAGCTTTTCTATATATTATATTTTTTCTACGTGCGTTATTATGTACTCTTAAAAGCCATAACTATTGCATATATGGTATTCTTAACTAGGCCAAGATCATGTTAACCGATTTATGTAAATTTATTCACCCTTTTGTAAAATTTAGTTGTAATCTATAAAGTTAAATTATACTATGTTATGTAATCATTCTTTGTTATCTTTTTACTACGGTGGAAAAGCGTTTTTTGTTCTTGCAAGAAGTTGACCTAGCTCTGGCACGTTCTGGGTTTTGTACGTGTAAATTGGACAAAACGGCAAAGTTCGAAACACCACTTGTACGTGTATAACCGAAAATAGTCGGCTAGTTTTCAGTGTCTTCTGTCACTCAATACTGACAGATCTTTATGACTAGAATTCATTGAACGTGTGGCGGGCGGTTTGTTTTTGGAGTATTTCAGCATCGAGGCGACACACCTGTCGCCAAATGCAGCACTTCATTTAAAACGCGTAAAGCTTGCAGAACGAAAGCTCAACCTTAATTTGATTAGCACTCAATCCAGAACCTTATCGTTTTTACATACATAGATTTCTTTTCTTGGTGCATGGTGGTCGTTCCGACGATGAGGTTAATGGTTTGGTGGTATTTAGCAGTATTCGCTATTCTAGCTTTCAATTCGATGTCGGATGCAAACCTTTCGAGAGCGGAGAACAGGTAAAAGGATTATTTTATTTTTTGGTTCTTCCAAGCACATTTTCGTAATCTTAATCTTGCAGACACTTCACAACACTAGGACTTTGTCAAGGTCGTCAGCTACGATACGCATATAACGAGAAGACTAAACGTTGCATCGGGATCTATTATCCTGGATGTAGTACTTTCAAAACCAACAACTTTCTAACGTTCGAAGAATGCCGACGCGACTGCATGGAAGAGTTGAGATATTGAATGCATTCCTCTTATACTATGTGTACTATATTTCTTATGCATTTATTTGAATATTTAATTGCCATTATTTATAATTCGATGTATTCAGAAAGAAAGAATTTATTATACTTGTTAGTATTTTATTGCATTCTTATGTGTGGGACTTACTAAATATCAATTTTTTTTGTTTATGGGCGTTTATCAGAGGTTCTGGTGGGATACCAGTAACATGTTGGTATCTCGTCTAGTATAGGAGAAATATGCCGGGAATTTTACAAATTTAAACCAAGTTTCCATAAATCGTAAAAAAGCGACACTGGCCAAGTTGCCATATACAACAACAGTAACAAGAAAAATAAAATCGGAGAGTTTGTGCTACATTAAACTTGTGCCCGTATTTCCACTTATAGAAAAGTTTTTAAAAAATACGCAAAATTTTACTGTGTTGCATGCCTTTTGTGGCACTTAAATAGGTATACGACTGCTTCAACTTTGTTGTTATTGCTATTTTTGTGGCTTGTGAAGAGACCCAGCAAAAACAACAAACCGCCGCAACTGGTTACTGAGTACATTTGTCACCCTATATCTCCTAAACTGTAGAAGATACCCGCTTGGGATAAAATGCTTGATGTAGCATTTTATCGAAAATCGCACATTTTTGGATAAAATTCGTTTTCTCAGTACTTTTTCAAAAGTTTTTAGCTTTCAACAACTATTTTTTATCATAATCGGTTGAAATGTTTGAAATGCATAGCGTTTTGTTTCAGTGTTTATAAATATTTCGCATTTTGATATTAAATCACAAAGATATTTTGTATATACATACATGCATTGACTCAAAAGTCTTGAAGCAAAGTTATTTACTAATTTTTTTCGTGCATGTCAAACGGTATTACAATACACCTATACCTCGCTTTGCGTCGTTTCGTTTTGCGTTTTTTTCGAAGTTGCGTCGCTGCTTAATTAATTTAATTAATTAATTAATTAATTAATTAACTTAATTAATTTTCACTGTGCGTCGTTAGGTTTTCGAGGTTGCGCTGTTTTGGGTTCGAGTCTTTAATTTTTTTCTTGTTTTCTAACAGATGGCTACACTTTTGTTTCTAATTGCGCCATGCCATCAAATTTAATACAGTTTTATTTTCACTTTGTTTTGCTAATTTTAGAGTTCAGTTTCAATTATGTAGTGTTCATATTGTGCTTTTGGTAACGTTTCAATTAGTGTTTGTGCTTTTTAAAAAAGAGAATAATTAATTTCTATGAATTTTTACGGGTTGTTTCTGATTAGTAAAAAGGTAAATATTTTTCCAATTTATTCATTGGCAGAATTATATTATTTTTGTTTTTTAATGTTTACTTTGATCGATTTTCTTTTTAAAAAGTAGTATTTTCGTAACCCTGGAACCTATCTTCGATCTTTACATGGTTTGCTATAGAAAATCTTAATTCACTTTGCGTCGTGTTTTTTTGGGACGTAACCCCGACTCAAAGTGAGGTACTTCAAAATGCCTCAAATGTAAATTAAACGTTACTTGAATTCGTACATTTTCTCACACACTTCTTGGCATTTTAAAACTTTACTTTGTCTCAAATAGGAATTAAACCATGGTTGTCATTTTGACAACCATATGGCACCAGGACATGTTTTGTTATGATTTTTCATTTTAAAACGTATCATCTTATAATAAACTCTGGTGCTGCAGGAAAACATGCAATTACTTCGGACCTTGTTGCATAAAAGGTTTCTTTACATACAACAAAAATACTTTGAAGTGTTAATTTACTTTTATACAGATTGCCGTCAGCGCTCTTATATACCCATCGATACCACAGATACAGTCAGAAGGCAGCACCTAAAAAAGTACGAGATGATTCCCAGTCAGACATCCCGATCCAGTTCTTCGGGAGTGGTGCAGCTTCTTGGCGTGCTAAAGACACACGAAGTGGCGGCGCCGACAAAACTTTGTGGTACCAGCCTTACGTTGTCAGCGGTAGTGTGGCGATTTTTCTGCTGTACTTTTGTGTGCTCCGCGAAGAGAGCGACATTGATCAGAAGCTTCAAGGTAGTCTATTCGATCATGTTAGTGGGCTCGAAGAAATTCAGTTAAAATTCAATTACAAATACAACAAAGAAAACAATTTGGACACAACAGACCTGAAGAAGCGTCTTTCAGAACTAGGCGTCGATGTAACTGAATTGGATAGAGAAATTAAAAAACAGCCCTAAGTTTGCATCTGTTATGAACTCTCGTAGCAACAATGAGAAAACCTACCAAATATTTTAAAAAAGAAGTTCGGACAATTTTAATGTACTAAAGGTGTTAATGAAACTAATAAAATTATATATAACACACTTTTCTCAATATAAATTTTAATTTCAATGATTAGCAGAGTGAAGCACGCAGTAATAAGCGAAAACACTGAAGATGGTCGTATAATTCGGATACGCTACATTCAACAGAAATACAATTAATGAAAATATAAAAATAATTCGGAACTTGAAATTAAGCGCTCATTTTAACTTTACTTTCAGTTACCAAATTATACATTTTTCCAGTGTTCAGTAACCCACAAATTTGTGTTATAAATGGATTTATGTATTCTGCACACATTCCCGTATTTTAAATTATAAAAATTAGTGTATAAAGAAAACATTAAATTATAACGGCGTATCTTAAATCTCGTTGTCACTATCGTCGTCACGCTTTGCCGCCTGTCCTGCCTCAATAGCCATTGCTAGCCAGGGCTCTGCGTTGATGCGATGTATGCCATTAGTCTCTTTGCCAACAATGCTCATTTCGTACCGGAACTCCTTGTCTTTCAATTCGTCGTGAACTTGGTAGATACTGTGAAATTATTGTGAACAATAAAGCTCTGGGTTTGTGAGAAATATTTAAGACCTACATCTTTCCAGCATTTTGCACAAGGTCCTCCGTACTCATTTCTGGAAAAGTGAATTTTTCCATTTCCGTTTTTGCTTGCTGCTTGGCTTTACCGCTAGCACAGGCAAAATATCCGAAAGAGGACCCGGATGGCTCAATTTTGTATAGCTGCGGGCCTTGAATTTCGTCCCAAGCAGTGAGAATGGCTGATACACCGAAAGGCCTAACAGCACTATATAAAGTGTACGCATGCAGATAGGCAGAGACACGCTCCGATAGTTGTTTGAGCGGAATTGTGCGCTCGAACTGTTGGCGGTAGTTTGCCGCCTCCTGACGCGCTATGTCAACAATATAGCGTCCGTCCGCAAGAAGACCAGCGATGGCCATACCGATGTTTTTGTCAATGGTAAATATGCGTGCGCCAGCATCCTCCTCATATAAAGAACTAGTCACAATCTTCTCCACAGCTAATACTACACTCTCCTTGCCGCGTAGGCCGATAACTGTGCCGCTCTTCTCAACAGCTTTGCTGGCATAGTCGATTTGAAACACACGACCGTCGGGTGAAAATTGGGAAGCAGATAGATCATACTAAAAATGTTTTTCAAGTTAATTGGAAAGGTATATACGAATACATTTACTTACACCGGTACCAATGGAACTCATGTCGTGAATTAAGTTGTTTAAATTGAATAAATATCTAAATGTTAATTCCGCGATAAAACTGGCCTCGGCTGCATCGACGATGATATGACAGCTTTGTTGATACTGCTTTTTGAGGTTAGGTGCCAATTGTGAAGTTTGACAATTTCACTTTTCATTCTATAATGCCACCGTATCTGAAAATTTGTAGTTAACAAATCTCGGCATAAGTAATTACAGGCTAATCGCCCAGATCAAAATAATTTTTTTTTATAATAGCTCCTACCCTCCGATGTCTAAGCGTTTAGATTATGCGTTATAGGTATTAAATAGGAAAAATGTTTATAATTTGAATATCTTTAAAACCAAGATATTGACGTGTTATATGATATGGCAAGATTTACAACACTTCGGATTGAAAGCTATGACGTTGTATTCATTACGAAAAAACGTTAGAGTCAACGCACACAGTACAAATGTTAAACTTTAAAACAAAAGTGGGTACAGTTTGCGAATGTTAACCGAATGCTACGATTTTGTTGCCGCTTGTTGTTTTTGTAGTTTCATACGGTAAGTCCAATATTTAAGCCCTTTGAAATTTGAAAATTGCGAGCGTATATCTCCTTAACGTATAGTTTTGGAGAACCATGAACAGTATAGTGTTTGTGAGTGTGTCAATTAATTTTTTGTTTATTCTTCAATTGCACTTTTACCTCGATTTCGTCAACAGAGTCCACCCCTCTCAAAGGCTCTATGACACAAATCCATATAAATCCACAAATCCAATACCATAGATTGAGCAACTATTGTATTAGGTATATAATAAACGATTTCTCTATATTCTATTTTTACTCTATGCGAAAATTGCTATTAAATTGTTGAGCTTTGAACATGAAATTGTCGATTATAGTACGTTTACACCGCCTGTTTTACTTCCAATGTGCTTATCACTAAGCAAAACCGTTTACACCGCCTAACATGTTTAATATTTTTGACAGCTTGTCATTTGTGTTTCTTCTATTGTGTACGTGTGTAGTTATTTATATTAATTTGGTTTTTATAAAAATGATTTGCGAAGACATAATTCAAGCAATGATTACTGAAAATGCAACTAGAAGCGTAGTAAGAAATTCTTTATTAGCTCGGCTAAGGAAACGTAAAGTATTAATGAGAATCTTAATGGGAATTGTCCAAAACAACATTGCATTGGCTTCACACATTGGTGCAAGAATCCATAGGCATAAGAATATGTCGACACAAACAGCTAGTGTGACGCACAATTTTCCAGTAGAGACGTTCGGATTTAGCTGTCATCAGGGTTGTAAACCAAATTTTATGTGCTATCGTGTTTTATTTTTAAGCATGTTCTTAAACATGTTTAATTTGTATGGCTAAGCTGTAGTTAAGCATGTGTTTAAGGAGTTAAGCACGTTTAGCCGAGTTAAACGTGCGGTGTAAACGTGCTATTAGCAATGGTAGGCATATCAAGTGAAGACATGTGTCACTTGTTTCATCTAATGCGAATCGCAACTACTCGTATATTGCAGTTATTAAAAAAGTTATAGAAAGTATTTAAAACACGAGAATGAATGCGGCGTTTTGCTTAAGCCAAATCCTTGTTTCAAAAAGAGCTTTTCTCATATACATTTTTGAGACAGGCGAAATTACTAGAAATACTAAGTTGCACATACCAGAAATACTATTTATTTATTTATTTGAACTTCACCCACCCTTATATACTACCCATACCCTTACAGATTGTTAAAATTTTAAAAGTAATCTAACAGTGTACACAGTTTTTAAAGACATTATTATTAGAGTATGAATTAAATACTAAGGGCTTAGGCTGTTTGGTAGCAATATGTCTACAAGGAGCTTCTTGAACATATCTCTACTTAGAGTAAAGTCAAGCTGGTTGGCCACCAAATTGGTATGAAAACCAAAAAGCAAAACGGGCTCATTAAGAACGTAATTAGTTTAATTGTTCGTTATATAAAAATAACAGGAGATCGCAGACAAGAAGTATACAGCAGTCGCCCCAACTCATCGAATATATTCGCATATTAATCACGACATGAAGTCTTCCTTCGTCCTTATCAGTTTCGTTTTGATGATCTTCGTGGTCGTGACGGCTGCCGACAAATCAAGTAAGTGAGAAACACCTCACTCTCAATTAGGTGTTTTTTATTGAAGCCTTCTCAAGTCTTATGTATTTCTTAGTCTGCCTTCTATTTAGCGAAACTGGCCCTTGCCGCATGGCAATACCGTCTTACTTCTACAACTTCGTGACCAAGGAGTGCGAGAATTTCATCTATGGCGGCTGCTTAGGCAATGGCAACCGTTTCTGGACCAAAGAGGAATGTGAGAAGATGTGCAAAGACGAAGCTTGACGATGTCACATTTCCTTCCGAATGTTTTTTTTTGTTACCTTGAAGTGCCCACCCCTCCTAGAGGCTCTCTGACACAAATCCAGTTCCGATTTACAAGCTGTACTGCTTATTACATAAGTTGCAAATTTCGCACTTAACTACTTAGTTGGTTCTGCGAATATTGTTGAACGAAAAGAAACAGCAACGTTATTATCAACATTTTAAAAAATAAAGAAACGAGTTTAAAATGATAATTTATGCTACAGATTATGTAAATATATATAGTTGATATTCTAATGATCTCCACTGGTTCAAACTCTATCAAGACAATTTGTATCTGTATCAATATGGGAGCTGTAGTAAGATAACTTGAATTTCAGTTCTAATCTTTCTATGTAGATCTGAGCCCTACGCGTGCAGCATACTATAAATTGAGCAATAATTTTATTAGATATAAAGGATATTATTAGGTATTAGGTACAAGAAACGATTTCTTACTCTACCCGAAAATTGCTATTAAATTTGAAAATGAACTGGTCGATTAGGAATGGTAGGCATATCAAGTGAAGACATGTCTCACTTGTTTCATCTAATGCGAATCGCAACTACTCGTATATTGCAGTCATTAAAAAAGTTATACAAAGTATTTAACCCTTCTGTCAACAGATATTTTTTCCACCTTCCGTCAACAGATAGGTCTGGCCAGACCTACAGTATGCTTTGCATGCTAAGCAAGGCAATATCCCCCTAAAAGTAAGAAAAAACATCAAATTTGTTGTGAAATTAGAAAAATACACATTTTATTAAATACTTTTAGCTTTTATTTAACAATTTTGGCAGTTATATAAAGCTTGGCTATGTTGTAAACATACAGGATCATTACAAATATGACAACTAAATCTTGTTTTACGCTGTCTTTTATCATTCGCCCTACATATAGAGCAAGATTTTTTATTGTTTGATACTGTAATGCCAGTGCTAGTTGTTGGTTTTGCCCTTTTTTCGCTGAGAGGTATTCCGAAAAATGACTAGTGCATTTTTAACTGCAAAGTTTTCAACTATTTGCGAATTTCTCAGTCGGTCTTCAATATATGGAGTCACAAGCTCCTCTGCGAGAGCTTTCAAAAAATCCTGCGAGCATTCGCTTTTTGTGTGCATTCAGACTGATGTGAAATATTATATACATATGATGAATGGAGCCAGAGCAGATATGTGCAGCATATTGGAGAAAAAGGAGAGTGGCCACCGCCAAGTTTGCCTCTTGCCTTTATCCTTGATTATGTTCCCGTTCTTGGTCTCGTTCTTTTACGGTGTACAGAATTCCTTTGCTCGGATAAACATTCGATGAGTCGCAGGCTCACCATACTTACGGCAGCTAGCAGTACTCCAAAATATGCATACAGTTCTTTATCTCTAATCGCTGTCCACTGCCGAGTATTTCTTGGATATTCCTTATTGAATTTTTGCGTTTCCGTTCTAGCTTTTACATTTGTTTGCATTACAATAATGTCAACAATTTCAGGTGTAATGACAGATTTGAAAATATACCGCTTCCAGTTTAACTGAGACATTTTTATGCTATGGGTTTTTATTTCTATGGTTATTTATTTTTGAAAATGTTCACAATCTAAAGACTTTTTTATGCAATTATCACATGTTGAATGATATACATATATTGTGAACCATCTTTTGCTTTTATATTTTCAACACAAGCTCATGCATTCGCAAAATGATGTTAGATGTCACAATCCTTTCGAACAAGTAACAGACATACAGATTTCTGAAGTCTCCCTATTCAATAGTAGGAAATATTCGCTCACAATATTATCACGTAACCCTTTTTGGTAAAACAGTAAAAAGTATTTGCTTTAACAGCATTGTTTTTTATACATTTTTTACTATCGGAAATATCTATTCAAAATCCCTTTATTTTTTACTAGTAAGCATAATGGCGGGTTTTTCTTATATTGACCTCAGCCATCTTCACCGATCCTGATATTATTTTTTACCCTTATGTGAAGAAAAAACCTAAAATCATAGCTACCTAAATAAAAAATAAGTTTTCCTGCCATATTTCGCCTGAAGTTATAGGTAGGTCTGGCCAGACCTATCTGTTGACGAAAGGTATAAAGTTGAAAAAATACCTAGAACTCCCGTTCTATTCAATATATCTTCATGATTCTTGAAAATTTGGGCAGATAATTAGTTATTTGACAAAGTCAGGAAGTTTCATACCCCTAACAGTTTTTTTACAATTCGCTCTCAAAGTTGGAAAAGGTCTGGCCAGACCTATCCGTTGACAGAAGGGTTAAAACACGAGAATGAATGCGGCGTTTTGCATATACATTTTTGAGACAGGCGAAGTTACTAGAAATAATAAGTTGCACATACCAGAAATACTATTTATTTATTTATTTGAACTTCGCCCACCCTTATACTACCCAGGTTGATACCCTTACAGATTGTTAAAATCTTAAAAGTAATCTAAAAGATATTAATTAAAGATATTACTATTAGAGTATGAATTAACTACTAAGTACTTATGCAGTTTGCTAACAATATGTCTACAAGGAGCTTCTTTACTTAGAGTAAAGTTAAGCTGGTTGGCCACCAAATTGCTATGAGATAAGGATCTAGAAACGGGCTCATTAAGACCGTAATTGGTTCTATGCTTATATAAAAATATTTTGCGTCCCTTAAGGGGTAAGCCGGTGCATCAAATGAAATAAGTTGCAGTAATTCGTTCCAGTAATACTACATTAACAACACCTTAATTGCAGCGATTTTATACGGAGCTGCAGAAAGCCGGCTCTACTAAAAGGTATAAAACTGGAGCCCAGGTCGTAATAGCCGGTTAAACAGGAGAACGCAGACAAGAAGTACAGCAGTCGCCCCAAATCATCGAATATATTGGCATATTAATCACGACATGAAGTCTTTCTTCGTCCTTATCAGTTTCGTTTTGATGATCTTCGTGGTCGTGACGGCTGCCGACAAATCAAGTAAGTGAGAAACACCTCACACTCAATTAGGTGTTTTTTATTGAAGCCTTCTCAAATCATATGTATTTCTTAGTCTGCAGTCTACCTGCTAAAACAGGCCCTTGCCGCATGGCAATACCGTCTTACTTCTACAACTTCGTGACCAAGGAGTGCCAGGAATTCATCTATGGCGGCTGCGATGGCAATGGGAACCGTTTCATGACCAAAGGGGAATGTGAGAGGATGTGCAAAGACGAAGCTTGACGATGTCACATTTCCTTCCGAATGGGTTTTTTGTTACTTTGAAGTACTATATTTAAAATAAAGATACGAATTAAAAGTTCAGAGTTGGTCGTTTTCTTCTAAGTCTCACAGAGTCAGTCAGTAGTTATTCTTGATTATAATCACCGAATTCTCGAAGCATTTGCGACTTCTGATGTTGAATAAATGTCGTTCGTTGTAATTGCACTTTTACCTCGATTTTGTCAACAGAGTCCAGAGGCTCTCTGACACAAATCCAGTTCTGATTTACAAGCTGTACTGCATATTAAATAAGTTGCAAATTTCGCACTTAACTACTTAGTTGGTTCTGCGAATATTGTTGAAAGCGAAGAAACAGCAACGTTATTATCAACAACTTAAAAAATAATGAAAGCAGTTTAAAATGGTAATTTATGCTACAGATTATGTAAATATATATAGTTAATATTCTAAGGATGTCCATTGGTTCAAACTCTATCAAGACAATTTGTATCATTATCAATATGGGTTAACTTGAACTTATGGGTAAGTTAACTTGAATTTCAGTTCTAATCTTTGCATGTAGATCTGAGCCCTACACTTGCAGCATACCATATATTGAGCGATAATTTTATTAGGTATTTTCATATAAGAAACGATTTCTTACTCTGCGCGAAAATTGCTATTAAATTGTTGAGGTTTGATCATGAACTGGTTGATTAGGAATGCTAGGCATATCAAGTGAAGACTTGTGTCACTTGTTTCTTCTAAAGCGAATCGCTACTACTCGTATATTGCAGTTATGAAAAAAGTTATAGAAAGTATTTAAAACACGAGAATGAATGCGGCGTTTTGCTTAAGCCAAATCCTTGTTTCGAAAAGAGCTTTTCTCATATACAATTTTGAGACAGGCGAAATTACTAGAAATACTAAGTTGCACATACCAGAAATACTATTTATTTATTTATTTGAACTTCGCCCACCCTTATACTACCCAGGTTGATACCCTTACAGATTGTTAAAACCTTAAAAGTAATCATAAAGATATTAATTAAAGATATTACTATTAGAGTATGAATTAACCACTAAGTACTTATGCAGTTTGCTAGCAATATGTCTACAAGGAGCTTTCTTACTTAGAGTAAAGTCAAGCTGGTTGGCCACCAAATTGCTATAAAAAAAACATCTAGAAACGGGCTCATTAAGACCGTAATTGGTTCTATGGTTATATATCGTTATATAAAAATATTTAAGCCGGTACATTAAATGGAATAAGTTGCAGTAATTCGTTCCAGTAATACTACATTAACAACATCTTAATTGCAGCGATTTTATACGGAGCTGCAGAAAGCCGGCTCCACTAAAAGGTATAAAACTGGAGCCCCAATCGTAATAGCCGGTTAAACAGACGGATAACGCAGACAAGAAGTACAGCAGTCGCCCCAAATCATCGAATATATTCGCATATTAATCACGACATGAAGTCTTTCTTCGTCCTTATCAGTTTCGTTTTGATGATCTTCGTGGTCGTGACGGCTGCCGACAAATCAAGTAAGTGAGAAACACCTCACACTCAATTAGGTGTTTTTTATTGAAGCCTTCTCAAATCATATGTATTTCTTAGTCTGCAGTCTACCTGCTGAAACAGGCCCTTGCCGCGCGGGATTCCAGTGTTACTACCACAACCACGAGGCCAAGGAGTGCCAGAAATTCCTCTATGGCGGCTGCGAAGGCAATGACAACCGTTTCTGGACCAAAGAGGCATGTGAGAAGATGTGCAAAGACGAAGCTTGACGATGTCACATTTCCTTCCGAATATGTTTTTTGCTACTTTGAAGTACTACATTTAAAAGAATACTAATTAATAATACGAATTAAAAGTTCAGAGGTGGTCGTTTTCTTCTAAGTCTCAAAGAGTCAGTCAGTGGTTATTCTTGATTATAAGCACCGAATTCTCGACGCATTTGCGACTTCTGATGTTGAACACATGTCGTTCGTTGTAGGCGACTATTCTGGGGACTGGTTTCGGTGGCACATCAATGTTGTTATTGAGCTCAGTCGAAGTCACTTACGGCTGGTCTTTTGCTACATGTATGTTGCACACAACCACTTGGAATCAGTTCATGTTGAACCATCGAACGAGTCGATCAAATGAGAAGCGCAAAGCAAGTCCAACGAAAAACGCGATTTCCTTCAAAAGTCGAGAAATTTTGTGAAACTCAGTCTTAAATATAGTTGATGGTTTAATCGTTTATTTGCTGTACTATTGTTCCGTTTGAGTGGTTGCATTGTCGATCTTTTTTACACCGCATCACGAAAGCGGACTATTCACCGTGCAGTTTGTGCCGCCAGCACTGATTGAAAGCATTGACTTCAGCATCGCTTCACATCACTTCACTTCAGCTGGTCAAATTCAGTTTTCAGCTTCAAATTCAGCTATGAAATTGTTCGCTGTTGGCGTGATTCTGTGCCTAGCCCTTGATTCTTTGCGGCCTTGTGCCCCCGCAACAACTGTCGGATTGTACGCGCCCGATCGATATGAAATGGCTGGTAAGTCGGAAAGAGGCTGCTAATCTGCATCTATAGTAAAGTAAAAAATACACATAATTTTCACGGTTGGCAAAATTTAAGATTCTTTCTAAAAATAAGAGAAATTCAATCAAACTTGCGTTAAAAACTGTCGAGATCAGGATCATGTGAAAATAAGATCTGAATGTGCGTTCGTTGTCTTTGTTTTTGTTGCAGGCATTCCAGAAATGTGCCTCATGTCAATGGACGTTGGCTATTGCAAGGCCAAAGTAAAGCGGTATTACTTCGACGTGCACCGAATGAAATGCACGATGTTCTATTGGGGCGGTTGTGCGGGCAACATCAACAACTTCAAGTCGTCGGACGAGTGCAACAAAGTCTGCTTGGATGCTTTCGAGGTAGATGGCAGAGTCAACAAGCCCAGCAAGGAGCCAGCAAGGATCAACTACATCAGTAGGAATAGCAGTGGTTTCACAAACAACAACAGCGGCAGAAACAATAGTAGCAACTTCAAAGCCCAAAAGATGAACAACAGAGAAATTAGCTACAATAACAACAACAATTACGATGACAGCAACTACGACAAAAATAACTAACATTTTATTAACTCATCCTTTCCATATTTTAATTTATGCCGAAAATAACTAAGTTGAGCCTTAAGTTTTGTTCGTATATGTATATTGTTATTGTTGAAATATTTAACTAAAATAAAAATACTAAACAAAATTCGCATAGTATTCAGTCAGTACGTTGCAGCAATTTGCTGAATGCTTTTTGTTGTTTCTCTAGTAACTGCGCATTAAAATAATTTTACGCATTAATGCGTCATCGGATAATCGAGAGAGCGTCAAGCACCGATTCAAGCTTCGATTTCGATTATCTCAGGCCGCATGGAATCCCATTTTTTTCTTAACTAGGTCACATTTGAATGCTCATGGAAAACTGCATTCGTTGTAAATGCAGTTTTGAAGATTTGATTGGCGGGGGGCCGTTTTGTTGGCAGTGACAACAACAGTGATTAATTTTGAATTAATTAATTAATAAATTTGAAATAGTTCTAATATGTCTATATGTTATAATTTTTTATTTAACAAATAATTTTATTTTTTATTTTTTTTATTTATTTTATTTATTTATAGCAAATTAAAAACAGAACATCAAAAACGTAGGGTTGATGTTGATATCACTGCAAGATGGCGCAATTTCGCGCAACGAGAGTAAGGAAAGTGAAGACACCACTTGACCTTGCGTTGAAATTTTGTCACGTAAATAAAAGCTGCGTTCCTTTTTCCTAATCTTGTGTCATGGAAGTCACATGCAGATGTGCCCACAAAATCACACAAAAAGGTTGTGTCATGAAATATCAACTGTTTGACTGTTCATTAAATACAATTTTTGCTCGAGTAAATAAAGTCTTTGAATTCAAAATGGTCAAAATTAACCACAGCGATGCAATCATGGTCTTCACAGGTTTGTCAGAATCTTCTTTATTAGTCAAATAAGATAAACTGGGTAACGCATACCATCAATTAAAATGAAAACTGTCATCAGCGCCATCTATGGTTCCATAGGGAAGTAAAATTTTTACGTCAGCGCCATCTACGTATCAAATAACGAAAATCCTAGTCCGATTAGAATTTCTAATCCTACGTACGATTTGGAATTTGTATGGAAACTGGTCTAATCCGAAGTAAAAGGATTAAGATTTTATACCATTTGCAGAAATTTGGTCGAAAACATCAAAAATTTTGTCACGTTTATAAAAGAAAAATCGTAAATTGAAATTTACGGGAAAATGAATCCCGTAAATTTTTAATACGAAAAAACTTTATTTATTTATTTATTTATTATTAAAATTACTATATATGTACATATATAAATTTATAAAACTATATAATGATTTTGACATTTTCGGAATTCGGATTTGACGAAAAATGTGGCGTACAACAATATAATTATACGCAGAAGTTCATTTACCCTGTTGAAATGCATATACTTGTATCCTTGATACCCTGTAAATCGGAACACGGATTCCTTCCTACAAACACCAGATCTTCAAATATTAGTCTTTGGTTAAAAAAAGCCTTCTTCTATAAAAGCCGCTTCACGTATTGACTTAACTCCCTCCTAAGCATAAAACGACACACATATATAAAAACTTTTATTCAATTTTAAATGCCTTTAGGAGAAGAACTGTTTACAAAATTTCAGGATTTCTGGATAAGGATGCTGAATTTTGTTTTAGTGTTAAGATTCCTTGCTTTTTTTAAGTCGAATATCGTACGCCTTGAATATCGTAATGAAGTAAAAGTAAATTACTTTTACTTTTTTAAATTTACTTTTTAAATTAAATATAATAAATATAATAGATTAAATATAATTATAAGCTGCAGACCCTGAAGCAGTTAATCTACAGTATGGTAGATAGCAAAATACTAAAGAATAAAAAATTAAGTACTAGACACACACAATGTTCGACATACTGTCTACAATATGCTACACGTATGTAGTCCCGTTTCTAAAATGAAATATTAAACATCCTAAAGAAGATACTGAGTAGTGGCAACTCTATTCGGGGAGTATTATTGTCAGGGTGATCAGGGTGTAACCACTACAAGCGGGGCGCACCGGAACAAGTGCACAGAACCCTCGCCACAGACAAGAAATCAACGAATCAATTCTGTATTTGTTTATTTTCACTTGACTCTGTTAGTGTGACGTGTTCCAGAAGGCACGAAATTAACACACAACACCCCTCACTCTTCCCACCTCCGGCGTGAGTGGGTTAACTGTTGGCTGTGGGAAAAGAACTGTCTCACAGTTCGAGAGTTTGTTTTGTTTTGTTCGTTGTTCGAGTCGAATTGATCGACCGGCGGACGGGGAGTTGAAAAAAAGGGAGAAATGGCACAAGCAAAGCTAAATTAAGACAAAATTAACTCCTGACAATCGTTCTGAGTTGCAACACTTAATATTTGATGCGCTATCAGTGCCGAAGAGGTTGACAATAATGTCGCAATGCGTGGCGTGACTAATAAAAATCAAATTTTATTAATTAAATGAAAATGTGGCAACAGCATTGGGAAAAAGAACTGAGCACAGTGCTGCACAGGGTGGCGGTTACTAGAAGGAGGTGGTTACAAATTATTGTTAACAAAAGAATTTTAATTTCCAAGTTGGCTGAAATCGAAGTATCAAGCGCGTGTCTGACTGCTTCTGCCCACGCAGGCGGCGTCACTGAACGCTTTGGGTTTATTGTGCGCTGCACTTGTCGCTGCCATTAAACCATAAGATGTGACGTTAATTGTTCCGTTAACTTTTCTAGAAAAATGTGAAATCTTTCGCACATTCGACACTATGTACCTGAGGAGATCGGGCATCAGTGTTGAAGAGCTGAAGGGGGTCTGTGAAGTGAAGACTGTAATTATTACAGTCGAATCGCTTGCACCACGCGCAACTTTATTAATTATTATTGCTGTTCGGCACAAGTTGGTTGGTATTTTGCCTCGCGTCGGCTCTGGATTGTCACTTAATTTTTGTTTATGACGCCGGAGAAGCCGTCAGCTGGTGCTGATGGGCGGCATCTTGCTTATGGCTCGGAGCGTGTGTCGCATACAGAAGCCTGGAAAACTAAGCAAAACTTTTTAAATGGCCGGCAACTGAATTTGAAATCATTTCTGTTTTATTTGATAGCACTTCCGATGGACTAACTTGAAGGAACTTGCAAGGGAATAGGATGGCAGAGGTTTGCCTTTGTGGTGCGGTGGGAGTGAAGCGGTCCATTAAACTCAATAGCCGCAGTGTAGCGATAACGCTACATCCATTTTCGCTTTCGTTGTAGCCGCTCATCCTGCACTGCCCACCCACGAGCATTGCTTTAAAGTCGTTGCGATTTAAAATTCCGAATGCGTGCAGGATAACGAACGTACTCACTCCTTGTGCGCAGATAAGGCATTCTCGGCAACACGTCGCTCTCGGCGGCGAGCCGTTCACTCCTATTGTTAGAGCACCCTTTATTCGCATTTTCCCGGAAAAGGTGAAAAACCACTCATTTATTTTTCAATTTTCCCCGTTTAACTTCTAATCCTTTTGCGCCGTAAATGCTGCTTTTGAGCCATTAAATCTGAGTACGCTTATTTATGACATCGATTTAAATGCCATCCCTGTTTACTTTAAATATTTGATTGCCGAGTGATAGGTTTGTGTACTGCCCGTCGTCCCACATACGAGTCGTTGCTTCTTAAAGTGGTACAAGTCCGCTTTTTCTTATGTCGAGATACGGAATTTAAGAGTTTTCGTTGAATGAATTTCAAAATATTGTTAATCAATTCCGCTGACGATTTTCGCATGAACATGCTAGTTTATTAATCAATAATACTTATTAAGATTGTTTAAGAAAATAAACTATGCTCCAGGTTCACCTTTAGCACTATCAATATTAACGTATTATAAGCAATAAAAAAGTAACTATTTGAATATAAATTCAAGGTAAACCTTTGATTTGACAGAGCAGCTTGTTGCGTAACAATTCTTATCTTCTCAGCAGTTTACTTTGCGAGTTATGCAGAAATTAGTTGTCATCCAGTTTTTGCCAGGGAAGACCTTTAATCTGGTTAATTTGTATATTCAGGAAAGAATGTCTACCAACCATTTCGAACCTTCCGTTGCTACCCGGACTCGTGTACGCTTTCTGCTCACGAGAAGGTGTAGGAGCCGGTGTTCTTTCAATAGAATCTTCCAGTCGAGCTTCGCTGGCATCGAAACTCGCCGGAAATTGTATTTATTTCCTCCAGTCGACTTCCTCCTCCTCCTCCTTGAATTCGAACTCAATATCCCCCGGCACTTAAATGCAACTGGCAACTGGCAACAGTCGAAGGTGGCCTGGAGGAGGAGGAAGCGCTCACGTGATCTATCAGTTTGTGCGACGATTGAACTAACTGTTTTCCGAACGCCATCGAAGGCAATTCGATTAGAGAGGATAAAGTTTTAATGTTGATATTTCCGTGACAGTAATCAATTTATTTCTGGCATTCCCTGCACAACCCACTCCGTTCGTCGAATGGAAGGTACACTGCGCCGAGGACGGTTGCCTGGGAGGGTAAGTCGCATGTTCGTGCATACGTTCCGAGACATAAAACCGGCGATTTAGTGTAGTTGCTTTACAGCTCTTTTTTGCGGCTGTGATTTTCATCGCGACGGACTGCAATCACAGAGTGAGTGTGAGTGTGAGCCGAAGTTAAAAAAGGGTGAAACAAAATTAATGATAATCAATCTTCGTGTCTAGTCAAACCTTCAATTAATTTTCCAGCACATCACAGAGCTTCCGAAAGACCAGACTCATCCATGGCGAGGCTGGACTGAAAAGAATTCGGGGATTAACTCATTGAAGCTTCGTTGAAGATATGATTTTCAGAGATTTCGCCTAGGTTGATTGTGTTTTACATGCACTTGAGTGCGCACAAACACGATGACCACGCAAATTCATCTGCTCGACTGCTTACCTCCTTACCACTTCCGCTGAGTCTCGCAAATTTGCCCCAAATCGGATTTTCAGTCATGCATCCAGTCGTCCTTCTTCTTGACGGTGTTGATGCGAGTGCTTCAGGATTCGATTGAGCCAATAAAAGCAATTGGGTCCACTTGCGCACCCTCGTTGTTGCGCCGCATGTACGCAGCCCTAATGATGTAACAAGGCCACAAGTGTCGGAATGGGTCCAAGCGAGAGGACGTCGGCAGGGGTCAAGTGCTTGAATTGATGTTTCCATTATGATTTATAGTCCTTGCGTCCTATCGTACGCAAGCAGGGCGCCTTTGATGCGTTTGATGTGCTAACAACTGAATTAACACAAAACAAAAACTAAATTAGACGTGGAACAACGGAGGAGGGCTGCTAAAATCACACAAACGGTTGTCGTAACGCTGTCATCATCGCCATGAACAATAAAGCTGCAGCAGCAACAGCGAAAACATCACCGACTGGAACATTTATATTGCTATCGTCATCGCGATGATCCGCCCCCATATGCTACAGCCAGTTGTAAACGTAATCCATCCCCTGCTTCCCGCTTGGAATCCACCGAATCGACACGGGGCAGGGGAAGCATTTAGTTGTCTTTGAGAACGAGGTGTAAATCTAATGCCGAAAATGAGTCCGCACAACATAAAGTTTCGACCTATGCTGGGAATGTTTTAATTTGAAGCTTCTTTCCTTCCTTATGTTCTTGGATTCTTTATATTTAATGAGATTACAAATCAGATCAAATCTAGTATTCAGCAGCTGAAGCACATACAGTATATATGTATTTATGTATCAATAAATGAATATGTTCTACTATATACGATTTAGAGAATTAATTTGCGTGTTTGTTTTCACATATTTGAAAACCATTTACAACACAACGTATGTGAAAATGTCGATATGCCGAAAATACGCTTCTGAAGTCTAGAATAGAAACGAATACGAGGTGGGTTCCAAGCCTTAAGCGTTGAGTGATTGTGTGTATTTTATATACATATGTTACGTTTCTTACATAAGAGTTCATCGGGAATGTGAAATCAAGATGTCATGATAAAGTCATAAAGTGATGTCATAATCAAATGAGGAGGATTTGCTGCGATTTTGGTGTTTGTGGGCATTTAAACATACATACAAGTCGTTGATAGCCTTAGACACAACGACACAACGACAGAACGCCAGAACGCCAGAATAATAAACGATGTATGAACAGTTTGGAGGTTTCGGGAATTTGACTTCATCTACATACATGCATGGAAATTCGTTTTCGCCAGCCAAACGTCTTCAGAGGTGAGAGCAAACAATGAAAAATGCCATGAGGGAAATAAATAATTTAATATAATTTCGGTTGGAGGCCATAAATAACAATAACAGGATCATGTGTTGGTTGTGTGTGTGATTGTGGAGACATCTATTACACGCATACATTCATTAAAACAATGCATACGTTGCGTGCGAAAAATTCGCCAACCGCAATCTGTCAGCGTGTCCGGGATTTTGAGGCTTTGCTAAATTCCGGCACGTGACACACACATGCGCAAACGTAAGCTGGTGTTAGTTAACTTAGTTCGAAATGTATTTAATGGTGGCAGGTAGGCAATGACAAAGCTTTATCGCTTCAAATAACAAACTGCTGGATTCAACTGTGAGTGTCTGTCAGCACTCACAGATTACAGACGGCGATACAAAGCATCTTCCTCAGGTGGTTGTACACCAGCAAAACCAGTTATTCTCGCTCATCAAGTATGTCAGTCGTTTTGAAATTCTGAATATAAATGAGTGGGTTTTCTCTTTATTACTAATTATCTCAACTAGAAAACTACTTAAATAAGCTTCGACCGAGTTGAAGTGGGCTCAGAACAGGTGCATGTTGTTGAACTGATCACGCCTGTCGTTGACCATGTTGTGGAACCTCCACTTATCGGTGATGTCGGGAGACACGGTTCCTGAGTCCTTGGAAGTTGTGCTGGAGTTGTCTTGCCTTCCGCCAGACCTTGACGACAGCGAGGGTCGGTCGGTGCTTTTATTGCGAGCAGGGCTAACATCTCCAGCAATGATGGCTTTGTGGGTGACACGATGCTTTTGAACCATGTTGATGGGTTGCGCTTTCCAATTATGAGGTTGATTAAGTGAAACAAGGTACTAATTCTAAATGTACTTTCAATTGTCACTCAGTTGGGCGGCGGAGTCATGGAACGTTCTGCAGTAGAGTGAGCACCGAAAACTCAAGGTTGTTGCCGCAGTTGCTGGTTCGAGATCCCTTCTTGGACGACAAATGTTTGGACAAGCTACAGGACACAGGAGTTGTTAGTCATAGTATACATCTGGCCACGTGTCTTTCTGAAAACTTACCTTAAAGATGCTAAGAACTTCGCTTTGGTGTCTGCGCGGTTATTCATGGACACCGAGGTTTTGATCGCCGAGTGTAAATAAGACTTTCTTCTCCGTTTGCTGGTTTGTCCACGTCGAGGTAATTCTGGTTAGTGTGGTCTGCAGGGCTGCGACGATCGCTTTATATCCGCTCCGAAATCATGGAAATTATGCGTGATCGCCAACTCTGATCAGTCCAAAAACCAGTTTGGTATTTAAATAGTTTGCCAAAGTAGGCTAGATTTCGTTTCATTTCGATCGACAGTTAATTGATTCAATATAATCTTAAACAAAATCGAAAACAAACGTAAGCAAAATTTAACAGTGACGAGAAACCAGAAAATTTTATTGCTGATAATTCAGCTATACTAAATTTTATTTTGCTACACAGTATACACAATACTCTGCTTTCCATTAATACTGTGGACCTTTTTTGTTGTTATCATTGTCCCCACGTACCCCCCTGCAAGCGTCATCGTTTCTTAGCCACAGACACATCTGCAACTGGTTGGATGTGTTTCAGAAATATTAAATAAATATACAGATTAGGAAAGCCAGGCAGTTGTACGGTCTGCTCGAACATTGTTTGCTTGTGCATTTTGTTTAAATGTTCAATGACTTGCTGTCACTGTTTATGGAAACACAAATTAGGAATCGGATGTATCAAATGTCTTGATGGACACACTAAGTACATACATACGAGTATTATTGTATATGAATGTATTGACTTAATGAATAATATTGCGATTGTGTTAAAATCTTGCAGAATCTACATTCGCAGTATTCGTGTGTCTGGAACGACGTTTGGCAAAAGTTAATGCATGAACTCTGGGTGCCAAGTCGAACCACCAGTCGAAAAAAGTGAGAAATTTATACGTGTTTTAAGCAGATTAGAACGAGTAACTCTGGTCACCGAGCTGTATCTCGAGTTGAACCAGCCTAACGAAGCTCGTTTTAAGGTGGGGCGGGTTTAGAAATAAAAATAAATACGCTGGCTGGCTGAACAGTCGTCCGTTCGCCCGTTCGTGTAAAATAACAAGCAGTGCAAACTTGACAGCGAACGGCTGATGCAATGAAACATGTATTTTGCATCACACTCATAGCATGTGCTCCAAAGCAGTGGCAACAACGTCCACTTTGTGCGGGGATGAGATTGGCTGGGGTGAATCAATTATTACAGCTACGTTTGTCCTTACTTTCATTGGAACACATTGGATAGGATTTATGGTGTAGGTCCAGAAATCATTGACTACTAATTGCTTGGCAACTAACATTACAACCGATTAACAACATGGTTGGCACAGCTTTGGCCAGATTCTGACGGCTGTCCCTGTACGGATCTACCCAGTAATAAACTGGTTATCAGAGTCAATTTGCATATGCGAGTTTCTAGTGTGAGATCACATGTTCGTCTGCAGTCTGTTTTTATCTCTAGAACGCAGCTCGGGTCTCGCCGGCTGCACCGATTTCGGTATTTAAAGGCATTGCAGTGGATGACGGCGCGTCAGTTGAAGTGTGAAATCTACTCCGAGAGTTTGCCATGTGCGAAGCTGCTTCCAGTATCTCGATATTTTTACACTAAAACCACTACCAGTTCCGCCAAACTATTTGAACAAGATTGGTGTCAATGTTTACACCCTCGTCCACGGATACAAAACATAAGCTCCTGAAGTCGTTGCGGTAAGTCGAGAAGAGCAAAAATCGAGAAAAGGTAAAATATTCCCTACTTTACAGATTGCCGAAGAGTCTCTCATCCTGCAAAGGCTCACGCACGGGAAACTCCGGAAACAACTTAGAACTTGAAGTTTTGACACACATTCAATACGTGCCGTGACTCCTTCGCCTACAGGAATCTGCCCTCGAAACTCTCGAATCTTTATTCGCAAGGACTCATTGCAAAGCAGCTGAGAAGAAGAGCCTCGTCATGGTTTACACTGAACGCATGGACAAATGCATTTCGCCCAATGACAAGAACAACAACAACAACAACAATGTCAACGTCAACAAGTCGGTTGCCACGTCAACCAAGCAAGTGACGCAGCGCAGCAGCAGTAGCGGCACGAGTTGGAGCAAGAACTCCTCCAACGACGACAAGTGGAAGTTCCACAATATGGTGTGCAGCGACCGCGACAAGTTCAACGGTCTGCATTTCTCCTAAACGAGATGGGGGAGTGGCAGTCCTCAAATCAATCATGTAGAAACCTGTTAAATTTGTAATTTTTAAATAGTTTTCAAATTAGTTCAATTTAGTGCTTCTAACTACTTTAGTAGAATTTGGTGATGTATAAAAGTAAAGCGGGCTGTGTAGTAACTAGAATACTTTGCATTTGCTTTAATTCACTTCGATACCATCTCCAAGTGGTAGGGGAGAAGTCCGCATCGAATACTTCTCCGAACTTTGCCTCTATTCTTGTCATTTCGCATCGAACAACGTTTGAACGTCTCCTTCTATCGTAAGTCGGACGCTCTCTAAATCAGTTTACATTCCGGAGCCCTCAAGATTTGTGGCGGCGCTTCATTAACACTCCACTTAATTTGAGTCTTGTCTTGGCTTGTAATCCCCTGCACTTGACTCTTGAACGCGCTGTGTTAGGCACAAATTCACCCGGAAGCATTAATTTCATCCACACTGAAGCTAAAACAGAATTCGTTCCTTACTCACTGATGAGTTTGCAGAACCGTAGCGGCCTTTTGGAATCCGCTTCAGCCACGTGTTGCAGAGCCTTCAACTGGGAAACGTTTCAATAACCTTACGAGTCCTGACCCTCGGAATTACTTCGTTCCGCAACAGTGATGTTAACATTAGCGATAACTGCACAACAACAGCGATAAGAATGAAGTTTGGCTTTTTATTTTTAAAATCGATGATGGACAGACAGGAGAAAAGCAGAAGTTTCCGTGAGACAGAGAGACAGTCGGCACGGGGGATGAAACTGTGCGGCAAGCAATAAGGGGGAGCGGCGGACGTGAGTGACACGTGCTCTCGAAGTGTGCCATTAAACACTTTGGGCGCCTCTAATGGTGATGCGATGCTGACATTTGAAGTTTAAATGTGAAATTTTTTATTGTCATGTTGCTATGTCGTCGTTGCAGAGAGCGGAACAACATATTGTTCCAAATAAATGTCATTCGATTTATCACAGACAATTGCAAATGCTTCGTTGCGGTCATGCTCCCGAATGGTCAAAATAAGCTTTAAAATGGAAAAACAGAGTATCTGATATGACGAATGATGGTCAGTTCTGCGGAGAAGAAAGAGTAACAATTATAAATCGACCTCAAAAGTTGCTTTGACTTGTGTTATCAAAGCAACTGTAGCAACGCCGTAACTCCTGCATCGTCGAAATGTCCCAGCTTTTAATCAAAGTGTCAGAAATCGTCAGAAGTTCGTCACCTTTTCTGGTGAAATGCTTTTTGATCATCCCGGCCGCGGGTGGTCGACTCTGTTTTGCCGCCTTGAATTGTGCGGAAATGTCTTTAGTTCCGCTCAAGCGGAAGGATGCGTCGCTGCTCGTCGTTGCCGTGGTGCGTCGTAATTAAAACGTCTCCACAGGTGCTCTCTGAAGTTGTTGACAATGTGTCACTTGCAAGGATTCCGTAGCCGAATGGATGTCGGCCGAGATAAAATTTGAGAGCTCACAGAATAAAACAGCGAATTGTGCAGAGGTTAGCAACAAAAACAAGTAATTTCCTCCTCATTATGATGCACGTAGCTAGTAATTAAGTCTGTTAAAATTTTGTCACTTTCATAACATAGATATGAAAGGTTTCCGTGTATTAATGGATGGAATCGAGGTAGATTGCCAGGGAATTTAAGTGGGGCTTCGATACAAAAAACAATCAATAAACAATGAAGAAATTCTGGGATTTCAGTATACTTTTAGGCTGATTTATTTATTGTATAAGCACAGGGTGTTTAGAAGAGCTTCAAATATTTAGACTCAATCTCCAACTAAAGTTAGTTAACCTCAGTTAGTTGTTATTAGTAGTTGTCTTTCTTTAATTTAGATCTTTCCTGATGAAGGCATGTCAATTGAAACCGTATTCCGTGCGGACCTCTGTACTTGGCAGGAACTATGTTCTGATTGTTGGCGGTCGACCCTCATTCCGACCCATCTGCGAATGCGTGTAGATGTCTGCTCGAACGCTGACGAAATGACAAATTCAAGGCGAATTCTGGGGCGTGGATACATGTAGGAATACTGTTTGCAACACAGACTTGAAGCTATTCAAGCTAGTTGTCAGTCGAGAATTCGTTGTGCGTCACCGTAGGTAAATCAAAAGGCAATTTTGAAGCTATCAGGTTTTCATTTCCCTGAGAAGCACGTCCTCTTCTGTTGTTGCTGGTCTCGTTTTCGCTGCTTCTGTCGTCAATTTCCGACAGATGTTTGGAAAGTGCGAATGTGTCGCTGGAAAATCGTTTGTAGGGCGAGATCAGAAGAGCACGTTAGCACACGCTAGGAGGGATGAAGGCTCGTGCTGCAGCAACACCTTGAGTGGGGCGCGACCTCCTTGGCAGATGTTACACCATGCAGCGTACGGACGCGAATCCGAAGTGCTCGCGACAGACATGATAACTGCGCTGATTGTATTATAATAACTCCTTGCCATGTTCTACTGTGCACTGATTTATGGTGCTAGACTTGTGTAGTCAGATTCGGATTACCGAACATGCTTCAAACAGAAGAAACTCTTAACTCAGCTACCAAGTAGCCTCAAGATGAAATCCTAGCTGGTTTGGCTGCCAGCTTCTACGACGTTTGTCACAACAAAGGTGACAATTGTTATCCAATTTGGAAAGTAGACCTCATCAATTATGCATGAGGATGTCATTGAGCCGCCGTGTGTCCTACGGGGCGGAGTGGATGGCGGGTTGGGTGCTCATACTTGATCGACAGCTGTCAATTATGACGTTTTCATTAGTATCGGCAACCAAATTGCTTATGAATACTAAGTTCTGTTGTAAGTTTTATGCGCGTGGTTCAGGGATGTCGTGAAAGCAGAGCGTCTGCATATCAAATGAATGCTGCTCAGCACCCCAATCGAGCTCTGAATGCGTTGTGGAGAGTTCAACGATTAAACCGCGATCGAAGTAACAATATCAATAACGCACTTGATGAACTCTTCTGCTACTTCTGCTACTTCTGTGCCTTTTCACTCTTCTCGAACTCCATTTCCAAGGACTTCTTCAGCTTCCGTTGAAATTCACTCAAAATTATTTGCTTTCATACACTTTTTAAAGTTCTTTTGGCTTTTGTGCAATTACTGCTAAAAGGATTTCAGACGCTTGAACTTCCACTGCTGCTGCCACTGCGGCCAATGATGGTGTTTAACCCTCGTCCCTAATTCGTTCACAATGTTTGTCTAAATTGTTTTACGCGCGGTTTTGTGTCTGCGGCTGTTTGTGCAATTATCGACGCATTACACGAGCGTCCGCAGCTCATAACGCAATCACACAAGAACAATTATATTAAAACATAATAATCAAAATAATTTAAGGGATGCAAATCATCCACATATGTATGCAAGCACGGCAAGCCTGCCCGTGGAAGCCGGATATTCGCTGTCTCGCTGTCTGTTCGGAGCAGTGCAGTCCTTTATTTCATATACGGAGGGTTTCCTCGTCGTCCCGCTTCTGTGCTGAGTACTGACGGTTTAAATGCTTAACAGCATTCGTTAGTGGAACGAACCACTACGGAATGTTCGTATTGTACAGATGTGAGTCGCTTTGAGTGAGCGCTCATCCGGAGAAACCTCGTAACCTTCCACCACTGAACTCGTGTGTTGGTGGGCTGGCTTCCACGTCTCAGATGTCGTCGTCATGCGTAAACAGCGATTCACTGCAATCTGGCCGACGTAACGATGAATGTTAGAGCAAACCATTCACTCTTTGAGTTCTGTCACGGACGGTGGAGACAATTCTGCAAACAAGTTCAATACGCTTGCCGAGACCAGTGATTATGTCTTCGAAAGTTTGACAGAACTATTTATTGCATTACATCTGAGAGGTGCATATATACTCGTACTTTCATATCGCACATCCACTTCAAAAGTGACACAAGTCGCAATTCTTAATTTTTCAGAAAACGCAAAAAAACTGTTTTCGATTTCAAGAAAGATGTTTTGATATAATCTGTATATCATAAGTAATAAATCCGTACAGAATATGGTTTAGGATGAGTTACAAAAGTTTATTTTTAAAATACGGTAGAAATTCCAATATTTTGAGTTGTGCCTTTCTTGATGAAGTTTTAATGCACTGAAGTATTTTGATTCATGGCACTTTTGTTGAATTTAAAATTAAAATAATATAACTAAGAAGCTTTAAAAAACATTGTAGAAAGGGTTATAGTGTGAATATATTTGGGAGTATAAATGAAAATGTATGGTATTTTACTGGTACCTCTATTCTAATAAACGATCGACCCATTTTAGTAGACCAGGGCAATGTGGAAATATAAAAGCAGGTATAATTAACAGCTGTACGAGTGATTAACTGTTCAAGTTGGAGATTGATTTCTGAAGTATCAATGTACTAATATTTCAATTATGTCCTAACTAGGAGGGTGGTGGTCTTTTGGATCCCAGAATACTCCCTGCCTAATAAAGACAATTTACACTAATAGCTGTACCTGTTGTAAGAGCACAGTCACCACCTACCCTCTAGCGGCTTAGAATCCGGGCAATACCACCGACTGACGACCGTTGTTATTACTGGGCACACGTCTTTGCAATCTCATAAATTATTTTAAATTTCATTAGGACAAATTATTGTCTGTCAATATGTTGCCCGAGGACCGAAACGCTTGGTGGAAGGCAGCGACGCATGCTGGAGGTCTTCCTTCCCTTCCAAGTCAAACACTGCAAATTGTTTTTGTCGGAAGTTGTAAACAAAACAATCTCAGAAACAATGCCGAAGTAAAGCTGCGAGACGCCCAGCCAAGAATGAGTGCTTCGCAGAGGTGGGCGCAGAGGTGGAGATGGTGCGGGCCCTAGCCGAGTCTTGGTCGTGTTTTGTGGGGTTGGTCGTCGCCGGCTGTGGATTTGATGGATTGCGGGCATCTATTTGTGCTAGAAGCAATGTAACAAAATCTAGATGCTGTGATCCGAAAGGATTTGAAAGGATGAACGGGAAATACATCCTCAAATGATTGCGACCTGCTCTACGTTCGCATACAGATCAGGCCGGCGCGATATCCGAATGCTCGGCACACGTTTCGTTCGGCTGAACTGCTGGAGGTTTGGGTGAACTGTAAGGTGGTCGCTCCATGGTTACCTGCGGCCTTTTGGACGAACGCAGGTTGTTTGCTCAAATTGTTGTTGTAGCATATAATTACATTAATTTTTCAGCGTTGTTGAATGCGCAGTGTGTGTGTCTGTTTGTGGCGAGTGGCATTTAATTAATTCGGCTGCAACCCGCGTGAACCAATGCAACGAATACGAAGCGTTGTTGATGCTGTTGCGGCTGTTCTTTTAATGTGCAAATAAAAGTTACAGTTGCTGCCCGCGGCGCTCGAGTGTGCGTGAGTGTGGGTGGAAGTGGGCAGGCGTGTTCATGGGAAATGCAAACCAGAAAGCAGAGCGAATGAGTCTGACCTGACCCAGATTTACGCCCGCTAGTTGACTACTCCAAGCAGCCTCACCGAAGTCATTAGAAGGGGTACGCGCCTAACCAGTGGGTGGATTCGGCCTCACATAATATACATAATAGAAATGCTAACCATGATATGATTTGTTCAATTTTTTATTGCAAGTTTTGGTTATATTATATATTGTATATCTTTGCTTTGGCGGATGTGCGATTTCGCCTCACCTGCAGCTGCACAAACGAAGTAAAGACTGCTGAAGCCTTTGTTGAACTGGAACATCCTGCCCCGTGGAGCACTAAAGGGGTCACTCATCCATTTGTTCTCGGTCTCGACTGACTTCCGTTTAGCCTGCTCTTCTTCGTCTGTCTCTGTGTCCATCTGCTTCATGAGAAAACTTGTCTTTTAATTGATGCTCGAAAACCCTCTGCTTTTTGTTATCGCCTTCGAGTGTAGCTTCGAGTCTGTTGAGGTTCAAGCCTTTGTTCTCCTTTAGTTAGTTTAGTGCTTAGCAGTAGATAAAATATACTGAAGACGATAAGCATTCCGCAAATAAATATTCAGGAATTAAAAACGTTTAAATTTGTGCATAAAAGCGTTGCTTTCGTTATCGAGAAATGTTTAAAATTTATGTCCATAAATATTGGTAGTTTATTAAATGTAAATGGTATTCAATTATCATTGGAACGAACTCGGATTTAGTCCTTTCTCAGGATGCATGAAACGGTCTTTCGTTGACCACATTACAAGGCTTCAACCAGGGCTTCTCGTAAAATACAGGATTTCCTTGCCATCAAATAAGCAAAATTGCCAGATACTCGCCCAAGGAAATCTCCGTAGGAATCATAAACAATAAACGAATATGTAAGCCATCACCTCCACACATCTGCACTCACACACACACACACACACACACACACATCTCCAAAAATATTTCCCCCATTTCGCAGAAGCTGGAATGGAAACTGAACGGTTTTCTCGAAATTATGATATTATCCTTAAAACCAGATGTTTAGCCGATTTGGGCACTTTCCTCAATTTCTACATAATAAAATCCTGTTCGCCTCGTTGAAGACGGAAGCTGAATTTCATACTTCAGCTCGGTCGGCGGAGAGCTGCGTTTTAAAAGTTTCCGGCTCGATTAGCCGCAGAGATGATGAGGCAATGTAGCCCGGAAGAGCGCGGGTGGGAGTAGTTGCTGTCTTAATCTTGATCACATGCCTTGGACTGCTCGGCACTGTTATCCTTGCGCAAACACAAGCTGCGAGTAGATGAAAACAGGGTGCCATGTGACCCTCCCGCACTCGAGTCGTGTTGCTGTTCTGTTCGCGCGCATCAAACGGTGTGTGAAATTATGATTTACGATGCTCGAGTTCTGTGGCCGATCCTAGCAGACAATCGTCGAGGATTCGGTTGAATTTCGAATCAGTTTTCTAGTTACACATCTAATATGTGGGTGACGCCCACCAGCATGTTAACAAGACATCGGCAGTGAAAATAACCTGCATATGTGTGCGTGTAATCATGAAACGATTTCTCAGATTTCCACATGATTTGTTCGACGCTTCGTCGCTTTAATGCGGCGTGTGACGCAGTAGTTGAGCTATTAAATTGGGTCTGTGGGACCCGGCCGAAGCCGGGTTTGGATCGCTGGGAAAGTCTCTTGGATGACTTTTCACCTGGGATACGATACACCCAAGTGGCAGGCAGCTTAAATGGAGGGTACCATACTGTCTCATTCGAACTCTATTCAGTTTGTGTCATAAAACTGTGGACATAATTGCAATTTTATGCAAATCAGGTGCGGCAGCTGAAAGTGCATCGTTGTAAAGTTGAGTTGCTTGACAGACAAACCGCTTCGCTGCACTTCATTCCACGAGCCCGGGGTGCAGTTTGTGGTGTTGGCCGAGAGTGCGTTGCGATTACCGTAGTTGCTCTTAAAGTTGCTCTTTTTCGCTGGTCACCTCGGGCTTTGGTAAAAGGCTTTCAATTGTTATTTACAGAATTCGATCCCGGCGCTCATTGGATAGCCTTGGTATCGAATCTGCGTCGAAACTCTGGAGTCGCTCCACTGTTTTTCCGGTGTCCTGCCTGGTCAACGAAGCACAATTAGGAGCCGGTCGGCGTGCTCCCACACAAATTGTGCCCAATCTAGAATTTATTGCTCGAGCGGCCATTTGCATTTGCATATTTATGAATAATGACGGATATCTGCCATCTACGAGGCTTTCATTTGTGGACAAGTGTGTGGCCCAGACTTGTGGAGCGGTGCGGGCGCTGCGAGCGGCAGGGTGGGTCGTGGTGTTGGATTGCGTGCTCGTTTCTGGTACGGCAATCGCAGGATCCTGGAAAAGGACAAAGCCATAAAGCCACGAGCATTTGTACAAGTGGCCAACGCCGCACGGAATCGTGGAACGTCCTCATCATCCGTGCAGGACGACATGACCTGACAGCAAAGTGGGCATTTGCATGTTTTTTCGTATTCAAGAGGAGCGCATGTCATGCAGCGGCAGGAATTATAACCGGCCCGAAGACATTGGTCACGAACGGCGGAAGTCCTGATAAGACTTCAATGTTTTATTTCACCGCACGGACTTAATGTCTTTTTGGCTTTGCAGTTACGGTGGGACACCGGCAGAGGAGGGGGCAGAAGCATTCGTTGTGCTGGCTGCCCGAATTGTGTTCGCTTGAGTTCGAAAACGCTAAAGAAAACTCAAGAACTTCAAGAAAAGTAGTCCTCGAAATGTCGCCATCGATTTGGCATAATTCAGCAATCAAAGCTTCGCCTTCGCGTCTCCCTCGAAACGCCGACCTCACTAACATGTCTCCCAACGTGCAGGGGTCAAGTGTGTTCATAATTTTGCGGTGGGCCGCTGCTGGAACTGATGGCTCGCATATGATTTATTGTCATTGGTAAGCGATGCCAGAGATTTTAATGGAAAATTAGTGAAATATGCTCGCAGCAGTTATTGCACGTCAACGGAAAACTCACAGAGAAACACTTAACTGCTGCGCACTCAGAGATTTCGCATTTCCACCCCTCACACATTACTTTCGTATACCACACACACACACGCACACATAAGTGCTGGGTTGAAGGATGTAAATATAATGTAATATTCTTGTAACGTTTGTGTAACAAGAACAATCAACACTAAACGCCACAACAGCACCGCTGAATAAAGAGGATGATGAGCCCACAGTAAAGTATTATTATTGAGTTTGAATGCAGTAATAAAATAATCTGTTCGTTCAGGATCGGTCACTGACATTCCTCTAAACTACTTCCAAGTGGAGTATTTGAAGTGAGACGCAATAAAGACGCAAAGTGCTCGCAGTAAAACCAACAGTTTACATGAAAATATGACACTCTTTCGTCGGAGGAAGGTTTTATGTCGCGCTCGGATCCGATTCCACAGATGAGGACACTGAAATGCATTGTTTGGAGGCGGTAAAAATTAAATGAAACAAATTGAAAACTCAAAATTGTAGGGTTGATTGGGCATCTCACAAAGTGTTTTACAAACAAGTCTAATTGACGGACGAACGGTCCATCTCGGAGACTCACTTCGGTCATTCACTTTATACGATGCTGTGGCAGTGATCGCATCCGAGATCGTTAACGCACAAAGTGTGGCGTATACCAAACGAAAAGTGCGTGAAATTTTGGTTAAGCGCATCGAATGTCGACCTCCGACTTCTTGAAAGCGATTACAAGGAGTTGTATTCGGCGTGTCACTTGCATTTGTAAACGAATCTGTGGGAAAAGTAAGCCATCTGACAACAAGCACTTGATTTACCGCGCTTCCCCTGAAATTAAGTCAACTTGGAAACTCGCATAAATCAAAACTTCATTTTCGCACAATCTGGCGCGCTTCCGACGAAGCTGCCAACTCGATTTTGTATCCGATTGAGTCTGGGAAGCGAAAACATTGCCGATCCACCTCCAGCTCCCCGAAATGGAAATGATTATGGTTTTGTTGCCGCGGTTTGCTTCGCATAAAATATGGCGAAAGTTGTGAATTGGATTTGTGTTGCCTGGCTTACGTGAATACAAGTGTTTCTTAAAGGCGAGTGTGGTGGTCGCTGAGGATTGTCGCCCGACAGGGTGCTGAACTTATAGGAGTTCAGATTCATTTGTTCAATTAGCCACTCTGACTCAATCAAATATTTCCGAATGACTTCTTGGACGAGTGCGTAATCTCGCACAAAATGGCGCAAAGCGTAGTGCTTCGCTGACTTACATGCGGTTGACATATTCCGGGCTCAAGAAGCCACCTTTCAGAAGTCCCTTTGTATCTCCCTCTCCCGCTTCGTGCGGTATCAAAGAATATTATTTGCCAAGTGCGCCGCTGCAAGTGAAAATGTTTCGGTTTTACATTTTTCCGCATCAGATGGCGCTGCACAGTTGAGTTCTGCGCTTCAGCGAGTGGGTGATTTTTCCGCTCACTGATTTGGGGCCATTCATGGTAACCATTTGCAGAGAATGCAAAAGTGCTCCTGAAGCTGTTATTGCAGCTAAGTCGCTGGAATATTTTAATTGCCTTTTCTGAGCCACTTAAAACACCATAATGGCGACTTTTAGTCTCAGCAGAAACGCGATGGCAGAATTGGTTGGGATGCATTACCAACTCTCGGGGACCAAATTAGATCTCTGCGTTTGCAATTGCATATATTTACTAGACATCGAAACCGAATTCTTCGCATTGCTACAAATAATGCCAGAATATTCAACAGATACTCGTCTGCAGATGCAATGAGAAAAATTATTCTATTGAGATAAAGTTTTGCAGCTAAAACTAAACTAAATCTGAAACTGAACCGAAATTCCTGCCACATTCTTGCTTTATGCTTCATTCCAGTTTCGAAAATCGTTTCTCCACTCATAAAGAAGTAAACACTCTGATAAAGTGGAAACAAATTATTGTAAATAGTTTAGTTGTTGTCTCCATGAAGGTCATGATTTAATAAATTAATAGTTTAGCTTCTTTACGGACGGACACGGAAGCCTGTTTATTGACTTTCGATGGAAGAGGAACGAATTGTGTACACCGCTATCACAATTCTCAGATATCTCATGCAGCTAACGTAATGTTCTCGTTCGTGTGTAGCTGGAACAGAATAATTCCCTGAGTGTGCAAAAGAAAACGTTCGTCATCCATCCTCGCCTACAATCGTCTTGTCTGCACGTCTGCCTTGCCGTCTGCGTATCTGTCTTATATCTCCGTCCGATGTCGATGTTTGCTTTTGCACTTCTGAATTACGTTCGGAAACCTAATCTTCCTTCAACAACACTCCGACTGCCCACCGCAGACACTAGACTGGGGAAAAGTCACGTTCTTAGCATTTAATCGAAGTATTTTCAGGAAGAATAAAACTGATAAAAGCGGTCTCCAGCGCGATAGCTTTGTGCTCTAATAACAGCGTGCTACGAGTATTGAAAATGACCACGTGTCACTCCGACTGCGAAAAGGCTCCATTGGCGAACAGTGTTGCGCAAACAAACATTCAGCTGAAGAATTGATTTAAATCTTCGGAGACATGCAACCTAGAAAGTCGTCCACGCAAACCACACGAAAAGCCGTATTAAATTTACATGCAAATGAAGCAATCTACTGCCCGCCCTTCCCACCTGCGGTTAAAACTAATTAAGGATAACGCAGCCATCATCATGGTCGCCACACGCCGCTCAACTCTCGACTCGACTCTCTCCGGACACACACTCATCGAGGTCGTTATAAGTAGTCCACTTGACTCTGCCCGAGAGGGCGCAAAGGTGACCAATGAGGCCAACATGCTAGCTTCCGGTCCAGGGGAGCGCCTTACTTGCCTCTCGAAAATTACAGTCTTATCTAGTTTCCTGTCGTGACATAATTTTGTATCACAGGGTACGAATATATGATTTACGACTTATGATCAGTGAAGACATATTATTACCATACATGAAGGCCCCAAATGAGAGCTTCGCAAATCAGTTTTTCGTTGGACGCTAGATATCGTTAATTCTTTTTGTTTCTAGCTTATGGTAAGCTCATTATGACGAATCTGTACCAATGCTACCGTCGTGTTTCTTAGTGTTTATGTTACTTTCAACCCGGACTCGGAATGGAGCTCTTTTCTGAGAAGCGGACACTCACCACACACTAACATTGCCGCACTAATATTACCATTAAACACACTAACATTGCCTGTAAAAAATAGGGAACAGGCATAAAAAAGTCCGCGGCAGACACGCGAAAGAAACACCAGTTAAGATACCCTGCATGTACGTGAAGACAAGTGAGGCCAGAGCTTGATAAGGATCTTTATGACACAAAATAGGGATTATTAATTGCCATATTATTACCGTACAGACCACAGTGGCCACGTAGACGGATCAATCCTGAAGCAACCCCCACCCCTAAAAGCAGAACGCACATAAGTCATTTATTGTGACGAAACAAACAATTAAAAAGTGTTCGAACAACTTAAAGTTGGTAACCGCAAACCTGGACATGAAACGCGCTCAGTGGCAAATGAAGTAGAGACAGTAAAGAGCTGCAACTGCCTGTCTACGCAGTGGTACGCAGTGGGTACGCAGGTTCAATGATCGGCATCTAACGCCGTCGTCTGCAGGAAGCGTCGTACTCATCTTTCGCCAAAGCTGATGCCAATGCAACTTCATCGCGCTGAAATTATGTCGTTCTCAGATTGCAGTCCATAATAAAAATGGCCGGAACGTGACGATTTGCAAGAAAGGCGTGCAGTGAAGCGATGACTTTTGTCGTCTTTGGTGCAAGCATTGTTTTGCATGCGTGCACTTCACCGCCAGATCGGTCGCCTGCTGCTGATGAATGCGTTCCATTCAGGCGTCAGTTAGTCGATTCGTCAACGACTCAGTGCATCACCGAAATGTCTCAGTCTCAGGTCGCATAATGGCGACCACTTGCCTTCAGAGGAAACGAACCACAATGGAACACTTTAGCGCTGCGGCAATGCCACTGCAGTGGCTGAGCGAGCACTGAGTGCCATGATCTATGCCGGTGCCGAGAGTTCTCCTGCATCGCAATATGACCACGTCTTCGATGGATCTTGGTCGTGTTTGATTACCGTGACGGCGGTCGTAACATTTTAATGGAAATTTTATGCGATCGCATTGTCAACCACTTGTTTCGCTCATAAACGTGGTCCATGTTTACGTTGTCTTCGCTTTCGCAGTCAAAACAGTTTTTAATGAAGACATAAACGCGGACCGAGCTGCTGGGCACTAAAGTGAGAATTCGTCATTGATTGTTTCGGCTACCAGCCCATCCTGAATGGTACCCGAGGTGCCCTATGTCCATAGTGGGTTACTCGTTCCGAGTACCAATTCGCGCTTCCAGATGCGTATGTGTTGTAATGTGTTAGTTAAGCGCGCTAATTGAAAAAGTTTTCCATTTGTCTCCTTTTCCGTCGGTCATCGTGCTCCACATCGGTCTCCTATTTTCGCTTACATACCTCATTTCTGCCATGGCCCTTGTTGCCTGAACTTTGAGCTTTAGCAGTACACCGGACTTTTGGACGTAGTTACTCAAATGTCGACCGTCCGTGTGTCTCTCCCTCCCCTTTTCATTGCCACTGCGGTTTCCGAATGCTTCGTGAGAGCATGTTCGAGAGCACAGTTCGAGAGAGCACGGCGTATATAACGAATTGGCTCCACCCACCCTCGTTCGGCGCAGACGCGAGAACATTCCACAACAAAAGGACCGGTGAAGAGCACAGTGATGACAAACGAATGACAGACAACAGCGATTGACGTCGACGACGACGACGGCGAGGGTGACGACGACGCACTGCAGATAATTGCGGAGATAAGCGCGGTTCGGCATGCCCGCCAGTCAGAGACTCTGCCAATGGAGCGCCTGCCCTCTCTACGGCTGCCGGGATCCGTGCGGACGCAGTTGGAAGCGTTTTCAGTTGGGTCGGTTGGCTGGGTGGTCGTTTTATCTTTATTTGCTCTCTTTGTGTGCTGTTTTCAAGATAAATAATAAAACTCAATGTTTTTCTTTTATCGAGTATGAAACGATTTTCATTTATTCTGGCAGACTTTTTCGCAGATTCTTAAATTAATTTTAATTCGTTTCTGTTTTGATTTATGTATTCTTCTGTCCCTAAGCAGTCGGGTCGGTTATTCAGGTTTATTGCAGACTTGGGCCATGAAAACCACTACTTTTCATTAATGTTTTTGCAATGAAAAGATCTCGTTCAGCATGAAAACTAAGAACAACCATTTCACATTCGTAAATCCTCGAAAACAATATTGAAATCTCATATACTTATGTAGGTCCCATTATAGTTTTGAGATCTGACCTGATGTAGAGGAAAAACCTTATATAATATGTATTGTTGTGGAATATTGTGGGGAAAATTGGCAAAATAATATGCATGGTCCTACCAAGTTGGAAGGATGGATACTGAAAAATGAAACAGATCGTGCCGCAACTCTAGTGCTGGTTCGTTTTTCCGCAGCGCTCTTCACCTTCAACTGGTGTTGTTCTAACCTTCTCTAGTATTTGTTTTCCTTCAAATTCCCACTGAACTCGATTCAGTGTATCAGCACAGCACTGGAGAACAATTATTCTCTTTATGATCTGTGAATTCAGATAAAAAAACACTGCCGAAATGGGCACGAAGCAGCCACCAACGTGGAGGCCCAATTTTTGGAGCAGAAGAGAATAAATAAATATTTGCAATTGGGAAATTAACAACCGTAACGACATTCCACTATAAAATAGCTCTAAAAATACGCCAGCAAGAGTGCTGCCGGCCGATTTGCGGCGATCGGAGTCGGCTGGCACCCGCGGCAAAACGGTACGCGCTGAGGGGGGATCGAGATATTTTGGTAACGCCGGGTGACGGGTGTACTATCATTTTTGTGCAAACAAAAAGCACGCTAATATTACTAGCTTATTCCTGTTTTTGGAATACATCGTCTAGGTGACATCCTTCAAGAGTCAAACAAGAGAAATCAATTCTTAAATGCGATTACTAAAATATTTCTTCGATAAGCTCTCATTCCGAGTTTTCCTTGTCTAGCTGTCCGCGCAGTGATTGAATTCGGTGTGTGGTGCGCAGAGAGAGCCGCCGCTCAATGCTAGATACGCTTCTGTGTCCACAGATCTAACAATTAAGTTGATAAACCATACGGTGCCGTACGTCAACGCGCCGCACGAACGCAACGCATTCTGTGCCAGCGGAAGCATTCGTTCATTAGTTGCGGTCCGCGGTTGTTCGACGCATTGTGCACCCACAAAAGATTGACACTGCTCTCCGCCCAGCTGAGTGAGTCGCAGGGTTAAATGCAACAGTCTTCAGGTGTTTGAGAACCATTCAAATGCGCTACTCTCGGATACTCCGAGCACAAACTTCTGCCCGACCTGCTTCTGGACAAACACCACCATCGCAAGGAGCTGTGTCTCCACTCCTGTCTCCAGTCCAGTCCAGTCTCTATTGAGACTTTCGTGACTTATTTGCATTTCGAGCCCATCTAATTAGATGGCTCGGCTCGTGTTCAGCGAAAGGATTTTTACGGTCACGCTGCCTGCACAAACTTCGACTTCTCGAAAGTGTCCCTCCTGAAGTTATTGAAGTTCTGCTTTGTTAACTAAAGACTAGAAATTGTGTTGCGTTCGGCCGGTCGGTCGGTCGGTCGCTCGGTCGGTCGGGCTCTTGGTTGCTTGGTGGGTTTCCAACGTCACAGCGAGTGTCACTACGAGACACCCGCGAGACTTTATTGTTTTTCCAAACGAATTCCGCGTACGGTTCTGGCTTTCTTAAGGGCATTTTTTGCTGCCGTGCAGGAGACTCGTCAGTCGCGCCCGCAGTGCTTCAATAGAAGCAGGTGTCGCCGCAACGGGCTGTGCGCGTATTCACCGTCGGACGTAAGCTTGATTCTAAATGTTAACGATAAATAAAAACAAACAACAACAACAACACAACACTCTGTGGTAGTGTTTAAATCGCGAAATTTCTCTAGTTTTTGTGAATTGCAAACCCATATTCGCAGTTGTTGCTGTTCTAAGTGAACGCCGGTGTGTGTGTGCATGTTTTTGCAAAATTCTTGTCCAACGTTTGTGTTTCAGTTAGTGAAAAACATCTAAACTACGTCGGAGCAGAGTGTAGAGGTAGTGGGTGCCCGCGACGGGGGCGATGTGGAAGCACACTGTTTTGACCTTGAACCAATGGCCGCACTAGTATAGCAAGCAACTGCACACATACGGAGGGTGAGCACATCTGTAGGCACCACACAAAGCAGAGGAGGCGTACGCCACTTCCGGGTCCGGCCTGTTGCGCACTCTGCCAACAGTGCGCCTTATTAAACAGCCCTGGAATCTTTTAATTCACCTCCTTTTTCGACCCAAGTTCGGCTCTTTTATAAAATACTCCCTTCTAAAAGACGTGCATGAATTGATTTCAACGGACTTCTATAGAGTTTTTTAAGTTCCATGTCCGTCCACGATGGCGCATGATTACGTAGTTAGTGAAAGTGTTCCAATCGAAAGACGAGTGAAATCGGAGTAAATTTGTACCTAAGCATGTTATAAATATTGGCACAAAAGAACCGCCGGTTAATTTGACGTACAAATTCAGTGCATCACAAGAACAACACAAGATCCGAGTGCCTCAAGATCGGGACCCTATGACATCCCTTCTTGAGCTAATCATGCGATCCAAGGCGATTGCTAGAAAAATAAATAACGGTGAGTCAAATCCAGCAACAAAGCAAAAGCAACAGGGTAAAGCGGTCTATCTCTCTGTATAATTGTTGCGTCAAAACTGCGAAAGCATAGTTTATGGTATATCGATATACATATATTGTTTCAGTACTGGGCTTAAGGTTGATTAGGTTGCTATTACTTAATAGGAGAATTCATCAATCTAAAACTTTAACTCGTTGCCACTACAATACATTGAAAGCTTCTGGAATTATCATCGTTAGTAAATCATGCTCTCATCCTGCACTTGAACGAGGATGCAGGATGACACTTTATTTCGGCCCTCTTGTAATACAGAAATGCCTTTTATATCTCCTTTTACTGATGAATGTTTATCAACTCGAAAAAATTGAGCAATTATCAGTAAAACTCGATATAAATTGGCGTGGCTTAAAGCGTGAGTTTAATTTCTCAGATCGCATTTGTTTATTACAAGAGGCCCGAAACAAAGTTGCTTCAAGTGTCGAATAAATAAATTTAGGGAAGGGAAAACAAACAAAACCGTTTACAAATACAGTGCTGGCGCTTCTGAAGATAAGGACACTCCATAGTCTGTGCTTTAAACTGCTGCTTGGACCCGATCTACGCGCAGTTCGTAGGCGAGTCGGTTTCGAGCAACGAAAACACTGATAATTTAAGCAAGCTGTTTAGGAAGCTCTGCACTTATCTCAATAGGAAGTTCCAAACGAAATGCTGAACGTCACCTCCGTCTCGATATCATCCGAGTGGCTGGCGTTGTTTCGCAATAGCTGTTTGTTGTTCTCGGAGGTTGGCAATGAATTTCTTGCGAAAACAATGTTTGGCATTCCCGAGCCGAGATTAGAATGCTGAGGCTGAGCTGAACGAGCCGAGCATCGCTGCTGATAAGCGAGCTGCGCCTGCTGCTTCTGCAGATTGCAAATGTGGGTGACATAATGTCCACTTTCGGAACAAAGCATTCGTTCCCAGCAAGTTTGATAAAATAAAACAACAGCATCAACAAATGACTCTCTATTCTGTTGTTCCATTTGTTCCAGCTTATCAGCGAACGTCGTGCCCAGGGAAGAACATTTTCTGTTTTCTTCAAAAATAACACAGATTCATTCAAAAATATGATGCATTGTGTGCAATCGAGTAGTCGCCGCCACAGACGTCTAACCCCACCCACGACAGCACATATGCTGGGCCCTTGCGCTGAGTACTGAGTACTAAAGCGGCACATGTTGGTTTTTCCAACCCCGACTAGATTGTATGTGTTGGCGATCCGAGGAACTGACACACACACAGACAATTGGACGAATCCCAGCGATGCAGTGTCTATCTGGGGGATGCACCCATGCGGCACAGTTTCTTATCTGCTGGCGCTGCACTTAAAGTCGCTGGCCGTCTGTTGAGCGATGTACTGCCTCTGTCGCCAGTAGCAGACTTTCTCGTTTTTCTTCGCATTCACTGGGTTTCCAAGCGAATCGTGGATAGTATTTAAGTAGTTGTGGGCAAAGACTGAGGTGCAGAAACATGATAAGAGGAACATATCATTGCCACAAACGCAAGTAATAACAATATACATGTCGAAATCGATCGGTTTTCCCCTGAAGCTGTTGTCTACCAGTATAGTCTGGTATATAACAAAATTAACGAAAACTTACTGTACTCATGGGCATGTTTTTCTCAGAAGCCAGTCCAAAACACAATACTTCGCCAATCTTTAGATAGTGATCACTTTGGTAGCGATCGCGAGATGATTTATACGATTAGTTCGACACAATAACGCTATACATAAGCCACAGAAACCCTAGTCCACTAAACTGACCATAAATTAGAGTCCGAAGTTTATGGCCCAGAATACATGTACCAGTATCTCGTTCATATCTCGTCCATATCACCCAACTATACAGCTCATTTCCGTGTTGGGTAGATCGTAAAAATAAACTGATAATGACGTTAGGCGATAGCTCAAATGGCTTTCAGAATGTTGCTGTTGAGTTAACGCTTTTAGCAATTGTCAGCTACGGGTGATATATGTATGTATATGCGCTGATATGGTGGATATATGTACCTATACTGGGTAACCTTCACGCTTAATTGCCGGATATGTTTGACCACCTCCGCCGGTTGAGGCTCTCAGAAGTGCTCGCAGTGTATGTAATTATTTGTAGATAGTGCCATCAACAGATGTGTTGCGTAACTCAAAAAAGACACGTCGCTTAACACGATCAGCGCAAAGACAATATTATTAATAAGCTAAATACCGGAGAAATTGAATTGAAATCGTTTGTATTGAAAATGTAAAAATTATTTGTATGAATTTATGGTTCAAACCACTGTCACGGTTGACAATCATCGACATGTTGTTATCGTACTGACGAGCAGGTTGATTTTGGGCAGCTGATAGTGAATAGATAGAATGTCACACGTCGGTTGCAGCATTGTCAGCCGGGTTGGACGCGTGGCCTCTAGCAGTGACTTCATCTGCGTGGACAGAAAGTCGATCGTGTTTTTATTGTCGATAGGCGTATCTATGTTAGATGATCGCTGAGCACTACGTTTGTGGGTACAACAAATTAATAAATAATCAGTAATAAATTTATCGCCGCTGTTGCACTCGTAACAGCACCGCGGCGATAGGCTTCAGAGCGACAGCGGCGTAGGCGAAGGGGCCGAGAACTAAATGAAGCCTGTAACATCTTGCAGTTCAAGTGAAATAATAGATTTAATGTCAGTGTCAGTGTTCCAATGAAATACGAGTACATAAATGGAGTGAATCAAAATAGATCAAGTACCTCAGAGTGCCCACTTCGGTCTGGCCGAATCTCATGTATCCTACATATACCACGTAGGATAACTTTAGAGTTGAGTTCACCTGACGAGAATAGAATTTCCACAGACAGACTACCAGATGGACGAACAGGACTAAATCGACTCTGGCGGTGATGCTGATTAAGAGCTTATATAATTTTCTACACCTTATTTAATGCGTTACAAACGGCATAACAAAGTGCAACGGTGTAGTTGCATTTCAGCTGGGGAAGTTGCTCCCTTCAACCCTGCTGAGTATAGATTTAGTGGCCTCATTATCTGGATGTCTCTTTGATTCGTTTGATGGAGCAGTGGTCTGTGTTTGTGTGTGCGTTCCTATGATATCATCTATCAGAACAAATTTTTATTGTCGTTTAGTTGTTTGGAGGACGATTGAAAGCTATTGTAGGCACTTGTGGCCCGAAGTCGTAAGTTTATGAATTTATAACACCGTTTTTTCGTTTTTGACAATTTATGACTGCTTTTCTATGATAGAAGTGATCGGTGCTTCGTAGATAGTAACTGATACTGATGCCAAAGATGGCTGAATCGCACTAAACATTTTATAGCTAAAATTCAGTTGATATCTGGCTGATATATGGTATGAGTACCCGTAACTGATCGAACACTTTTAATGGATTCGATTTCGAAGGAAATGAATTCACCAATCGACAGAGCTGCACATGTTTCCAAATTGTGTTTATGTCATCAAATTTATGTCATAGTACTAATTAAGTAAATATTTCAAAATCCGACCGAAAGTGATGAAGTATATTCGACTTAGAAACAGATTCAGAAACAGATCTCTCACAGTTCGAAATGTCTTACGATTTCCTCCAATCAATTCAAGTCTATCTTGAAATACTCTGGAATGGATGCACAGAATCTTGGGTCTTCTCGAAAATGCTTTTTCTCCTCCTGACGATTCTGATATGGATATTTCTGTTCTTGTCGGAGACAAGACTTTTATGGATAAGAGTAGGTTTGCGATCCCAGCTCTTATATCCGCTTACGTCCAATAGCAGGACTTTGGCTGGTTCGAAAAGAGGTGTTTAAGTAAACTATAGTCTTTTAGCTTGAGTGGGCGATAAACGAAGAGGCGGTTGCGATCCGCGAATGATTTGCTTAAGATCCACCATCAACTCGAGTACTTTACGAGTATACGAAATACTCGGACATGCATGCAAACATCACTTTTTATCTAACGCCTTTCAAGCGGCTTCCAATTTCGAATCCACTCCACTATCTGCACGACGTCGCGTTGCATTCGTTGCTTACGAATTTCGTCCGAGCTTGCCGTAAATTTTAGTGCTCTTGTTTATTTGCTTTTTGTGCTTAGAACTTGATAACAAGATAGTACGAGTAGCTGTTTGAGATACGCGACATGTTGTGCGCGGGCGGTCTAACAAGCTTCAGATTTCTTCTACACGACGATTATTTCTTTAAACTAGAGGAATTGTCAGCGCAACCGTAAACGCGTTGTGTTAAAAGTGTTGCTTCGCAGAGAAACAAATACTCGCGTTAGCAGCGGATACATTTACGGATGTCAAAAAATTACTCACGTAAGACTTCGGCTGAAATAATAGTTTTCTTGATATATTTGGTGGAAAAACTCAAAGAGTCGCTGCAAGTTCCCACGGTAATTAGTGCGCTGAAGGAACGGGTTAATTCTTGTCTGTCTGCCGCAGCAGTTGCGGAATGCATGGCGTTGTAGAGGTTCACTTCTTGACCTGGAAGCGAAGATTGCTCCTGCTTTCAGTTCGGAGATTGAGAAATTAGACGATTTTTAATTGCAAGAAAATTAATTAAACGGAATTTTCTTCGGTTTATCGGCTGGTTTGCTATGCGATTTATTGAGTGCTTCAGGAACATTGTGCATACCAGAGCGCTTACCTGGCCCCGGGTTGACGGCTGTCAGTTCGCAATTCAACTGAAGAAAGTGAAAGTGAAACTGAAGCCACGACCAGATGATACAACATGGTTGCATCGGGCAGCCACGCGTCGGCTGCTTCCGGTCTGTTGTATGCGATGCCCTGCTTCAGTACCTCTTCTTCTCTCAGAGGCAAGCAGCTTCCGTCGCTTTTTGACATAACTGACAAAGAGGCTCGCCCAGTGTCACGCCCCGCACACTCGTGATTCACTCCGCTCGCAGCCCAACGATGGGCGATCTGATCGCGGCCTTTATTCGAACGCAGCAATCTGCGCTCGTTTTAATTGCAACGCAGGCACAGAATGGTATTGAATTTCACTTGCATATCCTTGCTGCAAGGATCGCGCCGATCCCGGCCGGAAAATGCGTTTCTACGTGAATATTTAGATCTTCAATTTCGTCAAGAGTTGTTTAGTGGAAACAGCGCATTGATTGTAACTGCGAATATAGCATTACTTAAAGAACAGTTCCTCAAGATACGAGTACTTCAGTTATTTCGCGCATTTTTTTCAGAATTTAATGTTTTTCTCTTCAGATGCTTTTTGCGGGGCCGAGGCGACATTGAGAGCGACTTCCGCTGCAGACACAATTGAACTTCAGTTCGGCCTGATCCTTCGGTCTGATCTGCGATTGTTTAGTTGATCTGAATGACTTCACTCAGTTGACTTTGATATTTGTATGACTTTTGATATCAGCACCGAAACTTCGAGCATTCAAATGCGAGGCCGGATGCTGAGGAATTTCTTGCTAGGAGTGCTCACAACAAAAGGTTGTGCCTCAAACAATGAGACATAAAGGGGCTGCTCTACTGAAGTCTAACTGTTTTTCTTGAATTTTTGCTTTTATCGTTGTTTTTGCTGCTGCTGCTGCTGCCGCTGCCGCTGCTGCAACTCCAACTGACAAAACAACGCGGTAATGAGCTCGACTGATGTTGAGTCGATGCGGCCCGACACAAGAAGTTTCCCTCGCGGCTTCGTCCGCTCCTCGACACTCGCTCCTTCAGCCAGACGAGGTTCAAGATTCTGCATGTACGAGGCTACGACTTCCAGCCGAGTTAATTACAGAGGAGGTGAAGACATGACTTGCCAGCGCATTCTTCTTGTTGTCATGCCGCGAAGCTGCAAATGTCCAAACGGCGCGAACATTTGGCAGCTTGTACGGAGCACTCTCAGTACTGAGTGAGATCCGGCGGGATCTGCAATCAGTACACTAGTCAAACTTATCCAAAGTACTGAATGACATACCCACAGTGAACAGTGCCGGCTTCGATCCTTTTAGATCAAAGTGCAACTCAAAAGTCCTGCCATGGTTCGAAGCCTTTTTGTCGCTCATGTCCTAGAATCTAGAATCGTGTAGAGCAACGTGTGAACATGTGGACCCTTTCGGCAGCACACGGCCTCATAAATGTGACTGCGCAGCACTAGCTTATAGCTGTAGTTCTTGCATAAAAGGACAATTGAACCGGGATGCTCTCATAAATTTGATGATGTGCCGCAGTCCATTAAAGACGTCAACCTAACGTCTCATCGTCGTCGTTTTATGCAAATAACGTGTGTACAACAGAACAACAACAAGCATATCCTTCTCCGCACTCGTATAAATAACATGCCGACAGCCACCATTAGTGTCGTGTTAACATATTAATTTGGTGTCTGTCTCTATCTCTTTGCCTATCACTCGATTCCCAAACAAGCCGCTTCCAGAGCAGGCAGTTGCTAGGGGTTGAGCAACGTGCTGGCCCTGGGTGCTAATGGAGTTAAACGGCGATAACGGGTCGCGGCTCAATTTGCATGCTGTGCATGTAGCAGCGCCTCATCCGAATGCGTCTATTGAACGACCGGGATTATGCGATGCATTGACGCATGAAAGTCAAAAGCGTCCGCCCAAGAAAGGGTTGCGATGCTCACAAAGACAACAGCCAATAAATTTAATTTGAATTCAATTAGGCGTGAAATCCTTTGTGGCATCCTGATACTCACGCGATCAGGGGCGGGATGGGTCGTGATTTATGATTTCTGTAGTTTTTATTTTATTGGACTTTGCTCGCAACTGTTGAGGTGATGACAAGTTGTGCTCTTTTGCAGAAGTATTCCATTAGGCGAAAACATCTATAAAGAGTGAAAGCTTTAATGGGTTAAAGACATGTGCTTGTCCTTAATACTGCTGCTCTAGCACAGCGCAAAGACATAATACGAAAGAGTGGCCATTTGTTAGAAACCCATGCTTCGACGAAACACAATCGCTTACCCACTGAGTCACATATTCACCCCAGTACTCACGAGTGAACCTGCTCCAGCTTAAACTGAAGTGGAAGGGAGCACATATTTAAGTGTTGTACATATATACGAGAAGTTCCTCGCAACGCAACGCAATCAACCACAACCGCAAAATTCCGTTTACTCAACGTTGTTGCTGGTCGACCGCCCTGCTTCTAGCCACCCACTCTCTAAGCACTCAACAGCTACAAGACAGATAGCATATCTTTCACAGAATGCCCTCAAGCCCCAGCACCCTAAATGGGGTGCACTCAAGTTTGGGTTTTGCTCTTTTTGCAGTCGGCCAGCATTGTGAACTCTGAAGCTGGCGAGGAAGCTGTCTGTCACCACCGCGCCCAGCAGCCTTCGCACACACCCACCCACCCAACTCAACGCCCCACCACGAAGCAGTGATTCCATTTTGCGCACGCTTATTGCGAATCTGGCCCCCTCCGAGCCTGCAGGCGGTGTCTTGCTCCCCGGCTGACGTTCAACCGCAGAATCATTTAATAGAGGCTCAACATTTGCACAGAGCGAGATGCCGAATGGCAAAAGATACGGATACAGATACAGGTACAGATACAGGTACAGATACACATGGACCGAACAGACACACATTCGCCAGGCAGCGCTTGTGCGAGCATCCTGCATCATTGTTGTTGCTACTGTTTACTAATGTGAGGCTTCTGCCTTCAGTTGAAGCAGTCGATGCTGCTGCTGCTGCTGCTGCTGCTGCTATTCGTTCCGCTGGTTAGTGAGTCAATGAATCCAAGAGGATTCCCGCCCTTTTGTGATGCGTTGCTCCTCCCTTTCGATGCTCTTCAGCACACTGCGTGTCCTTTATTTGTCCTCTGGATGAGCCGCAGTTGTTTTTTGTCCTTGTTGCACGACAAACACCGAAAACAAGAAAACAGGGACAACTCGCATTCAGCTTCATTTTGCGCGCCGCAGATACTCACAGCGTGACGTCCCAGAAGATACCCATTCGAGAGTAGATGGTGTCCGTGTATCTGTGTGCATTGGGCTCGTGTACCCTCTCCGTTTATGTATTTGTGCGTTGCACGGGTTCATTTGCTCGTCCTCACACGACTTCCTGGCTTCGATCGAGTTCACGCAAACAACGAATACTCGGTCCATGTTTATTCCAATAGGCGTTCGTTTCTAGTTGGACAGTGACATTTATTTGCAGATCAGGAGATTACTTTGTTTTCCGACACGTAGCAGGAGGCATGTTAATGATCTTAGACAAGGCTGCATTCGACTTGAGGAATAGCAAGGACAGCAAGTACAAAATTCGAGAGTAACCCTGTCAGTAGCCTGATGAATACACCGAGAAAAGGACTCATTCATTGCTATGAGTTTTCATTTAGAGTGTACTTTTAGAATACATGTTTGTATGTTGATAATACTATTGGAAAATCTGCTTCAAGCTTCGAATAAAACAAGTCCTGTGAGCTCTCTCTCTGTATCATTTGACCCCCATCAGGTTAAATCAATGAATAAATGTGCTTGTTGAGTTGAACTTCCATAAGATAGTAATTCATTCAATTTTGCTAAATAATTTGTTGCATTTTAGAGTATTCCGGGTATCCTAAATTGAAACCTACTGATTTCTCAATCAGCTTCTGACGTCTTAGTGAATCGAGCATTATTATTATATAAGTGCACACGAGTTTCCCCACGCGGCATTTTCTATGCAACGGTTTTCCTGACGGGGCATCTCACTCCCGGACTTGCGGACTTGCGGATCGAATCCAGTCTCATCCCTTCCACGTTTCGGCTACAACAGAGAACGTGTTTCATTTCTCTCCCACCTCCGAAAACACAAGTTCTAAACTTCTGCTGGGTTCTGAGCAAATGAATTCGCCGCTTTGATTTAATTTGCCGCACAATGTTGGGTTGATAGGCGGCAATGCGATGGAGCAAACCACAGCGTCCACACGTCATCCGTGGCAGTGGTTTTGGTTTCGGTTTCGGTTTCAGTTCAATTTCATTGTGAACAAATTCGAATCAGTGCCTTGAATTCGAATCGGAAACGAATGAGTTGGCTGCGGCGTAGACGGCGGGTTCGCCTGCGGCATTGCGGAAGTGTGCGTGCGGCTGTGTGAGAGTGTGTGTGAGCGCGAAGGGGTGAGTTTGCTACGCGGGTTTGTGTATTGGTGCAACAGCAAATTAGATAACGGTAGTGAATTCTTGTCGGTCGTTGGAAATGACACAGATTCACTCCAAACGCCAACAGAGCGCGCTCACGTATCTGTGTGAACGCCGACGGACGGCAAACACACGACGGAGTATACAACCGTAATCGCACTCACACATGTGCGTCGATGATCGCGTGGTATGCAGACCCCTCGGCCGGAATTCATCCCCTGCTGTTTGCGGATGCGAGTGCGAGATGCGAGATGCGAGATACCCAGATACGGAGTCTCTCAGATACTTGGAAGCGATGCTACCACCAACCATCGTCTGCATGCCTTCTTCAGACTTACATTCAGTCATTCATGTGCTCGGTTGGTCGTCGCTCGCTCGTGTTTGACAATCGCAATCAAAACATTTCTGTCATCATTCGAGCGGTTCCCGTTCGACTCTCAGTCTTGCGAGGACATCCATCCGACAGACACTGCTGACTGCTCCGAGCTCCGTGGCCCGCAGCACTCGTTACCATCGCATGTCTCGTTAGTTTGACGAACGACGAGACGATCTCATCGAATAAAATGAATTGTGCCTCATACGCCTAAAAACTTTGGACTGGATTTTATCGTGTGTTGTGGTTGCTTTGTGTCTTGTGTAATTAATACATAGTAATTAAAAAAGTGCATAAATATAAATGTGAAAGCAATTAGAAGAAATTAAGAAAAAGTTCAACCGCGTAGATTTAAAAGAAGCAGCTTGGATACGAAAGTCTGCCAAAAGCGAAACGACGAAAGTCAACGAAAGAAGTCATCACTTCCGGATTACGAATTACAACCCTTCGGCACCAGGATATGCTCTTCGACCGCTATGCGATGTCAGGTAGGAACGAACCCATGTAAACGCCGTCACTGATGTCACCAAAAATTATTCCTTTCTTGGATACTAGTATCTCTCTTATATCAGTACAAAGTGCTACTTGTTCTCAATTCAGACTCAATTTTGGACCCTAGACTATGATTTGGGGCACCACTTTTGGTTTATTAGCCATATATAGATTGATTGAAGGAATTCGTGCGAATTTGCGAGTATTAATACTATGTACATATGTAGATTTCTAAACGCAGCATTTCATTTAGTTGGTTGCCATCATTCGGATTAAATATATTTTAAACCATGTTCGAGCTGTTCCACAAATAATTACAGTGGTTTTTTAACTAATTTAATTCCAGTCTCCGTCGTCTTCGAGAGTTTAACTAGAAAAAAAGTGACTACAAAAAAGTGACTATTAACAAAAATTATCAAATCACATTCGGTTGCAATCTGATTTGTTTATCGTCATAGGAATTTATAACATCAAAAAGAGTGCATTTAAGGAACTTTTGTGCGGTTAGCTCTTAAAAAGAAAACAATACCTAAGTTAAATCTGTTAAATATGGTACATAAAATCTTATACTTTAACTATTCGAGTATTTAGGGAACACAATAATTTAGGCTACGTACTTCCCGGCAAGAACGATTTCATCATTTGTAATGAAATCCGAGATGCAAACAAGCAGACTCTGTGTTTGCTAGTACAAACTATTTGAAGATTATCAGAACTCGCACCCAACAAGCAAGTAAACAAACAAGTTTTCCGATTTCTTTTGCGGCTGCTCTTCGCAGGACATCAATAGAAAACACCAAAAAGGTGCGATATCTGCACGGAAGAAATAGGATCCTTAAGTACTCGGGTAACTTGTAAGGATGGATTTGTCCTTACGATCTCAGCGTCTTGCACGGAGTTCGGAAAACACTTGATATCTGTTTGTTTTGACGATAAGTAGCGTGCGCTGTTTACCCAGCGATTTGGTTTGGTGATCGGATGTGAAATCTCGACATAGCGTGAGGTACGATTATTGCGGACCATAAATATTCGACCAACTTTGGTCAGGTTGCTAGCCAACACAGACTCGCCTGGTTGGTGAACGCGTTCCGTTTCGCACCTTAGCGTTTGACCGCAATCGCACAGCGGTGGCCTTTTGTTTTCGCATAGAGCAAATAGGATTGAATAAGTTCTGTTTAACCAGAGTCAACTCCAGACTCAACTCCAGTCTCAGCCCATCGCTGTATCTCTCCCGAATCGCGAAAATAACTTCTAACAAGGACGCGCTTTTCGTAGCAATCTATTCTACTTTGGGAATATATTCACTTCGGAACGGAGTAGATTTCATTTCAGTCTATGTACCTCCAATTTTCCCATTAGAACGCATTGAGAGCTACTAATAATATAGATATTCTTCTTTCACAGGTGGCAGCGGTGACGAGTACGAGACGAGTGCTCGACATCACAACCTAGCAAATTTTCACCACAACAACCTGCATCCACAGCTGCATGTGCCGCCCTATACGAGGGAGTTTGAGTTCAGCGATTTGGCGGCGCTGAACGGCCACAGCATCAACTCCAGCACTTGTGTCGGACTGCCTAACCACTCGCTGAGTCCGACCTCGGGCACTTCGACTCCGCCCACGACGCGATCACCCGCAACGCATGTCTCCCCAACCACGCCGAGTGAACCACGCCACCTGCACACGAACCCGCTGCAGCCCAACATGGACCAGCTTTTCAACAGCAAGATATACGCGGAGCGCTTCCTCTCGGAAATGGCGCGTCTACAGGAACCACTCTGTGATTTGGATATACGCGAAGATGGCGTCTTCGCGAAAGTGTCCTTGCCTCGCAGCACACGCTTCGGCCCCTTCGATTTCAAGCTGCTATCGGATCGCAAGTCTGCCTGGGAGGTGAGTGATTCGGAGCATTTATACATCATTTCGAAATCATTTCTAGCAGAATCTTTCGCTCAGTTAATCCTTTAGCGTCTGTACTAATTTAAGGGTTCTGGATCACATTTCAGAATTTCAGTTTCAGTTCAGAATCAGTGTGAATCGGTATGAAACGTAATCCTATCAGCTGTTCTGAAATGCTTTTTTTGCACTTCTTTCCTTTTTCTGTAAAAAAGTTGCGAAATGCAGCAAAATTAAGCGACCGGGAAAAAATTAGATTAAAACGTTCCTCTGCAGGCAGCTTCGATTGTCAATCAAAACAGACGCTAGCGCCGCCATAATCCATTTGGGAACGTTGGAAACGCCAAGACGAAACAATGCGCAGGACAAACGGAAGCAAATAAGCGTAAATCCACAAAATGCCCCATAAATGAGCTCGGAATCGGGCTCGTGAAGCTGCCAATTAGGGTTCAACTGCGGCAGATTCTTCCGTCTCTGTCCACATACGCGTTATGGGCTTGACAATTAAATCAAATTATCGCGCTTGTACAGATGACAGTCTTGGGACAGGAACAGGAACAGGCACGGGGACGAGACAGACAGGACATCCAGGTAGACTCATGCCTGGTTTGGCAAACAGCCAAAAGAGAAGCCACTCGGTATCCCTGCAAGACAAAGGACGGAATTGCGTTGTGTCTTCATTGATAAGAGTCTCGAACGAGGGATCGGTGCAAGCTTATTAGGTGCGAAATAGGATGTTGTTGTTTGCTGTGGCTAATCTCCAGCATTAGACAGTCAGTCGCAGGAAGGCGATGAGCTGATACCGTATTCATTCCTTGGGCTCGTCTCAAATCATCGCACTCCTTTAAAGGTGTCAGCACCCAGAATCGAATCAAATCAAAACGTCGATCATCTCGAATGTACAAATATTATTTTTGCTGTTGACATTATTTTAGTGGTTTCGCTTTGTTGTTGGTTGGTGTTCCTTCGCTTTTGGTATTTTTTGAAACGGTATGTTTTAAGACATGCGGTACATCATACTCGTAACTAGAAATGGTTGACAAAACGCAGGACGAAAAACGATGCCAACACATGAGAACAGACAAACACTCGATGGTCATGTTTGAACGGACGCACCTTTGAACAACTGTAGACACACATTGACAATGAAATTGGATCAGATCAGCAAGAAGCTGTAAGATAGAAAGATGGAAGAATAATTATATGACTGTTCCACAACCGAAACGGAAACATGTTCTTTTGACTGAGCGCGTTGGATTAAGGATGATCCTCTGATATTTTGTTGTCAGCTTAGTGTTGGGCTCAGCACAAAACGATTGTCTGATCGAGATCTGCAATTTGAGTGAAATGCAAAATATAATGAAACGTTTGCAAATCGAAAAAGGAATCTGTTGAAATTGTTAAAGTGACGAAGAATAGGGACGGAACCTTAGTTCACACATTGCAGTGGCGAGACTTGAACTAGGACAGTTCTGGCAGCTGTTTGAAGACTCGTCTCCGTTGTGTGGAATGTAGGTCTCGAACTTCCAATACGATTACTGATTTCTTCAACTTCAACCAGCGGCCGCACGTGAGCTTCAATTTAGACGCAACTTCAATTTGAAGCGGCGCGCTGTTGGCCAATCGATTCGACTGTGAATCGATTGAAGTGCACACCTCCTCCGACTGCAGCGGTTTCAGAAATCCGTAGACTTGAGGGTGGGTGGGTGTTGGTCGTAAAACGTTGTGAGCTCATTGAGAGACTCTTGAAGGCACAGCTTTTGACTTCGTTTCTGGCTGAGTTCCATACGCTCCGCCAGCCCTTTGAACTGCTGTGCGTGTGCATTCTGCACTCAATTAAACAGCGTTTATCCAGGTGACTGGGTTCAGAAGAACTTCGCCGCGTATGGCATATGTTGTCAAAGTTCGCAGAAACAGAAGTACTCGAAACATTGCTTGCACTGCGTGCGTATGCGCTTTTTGCACTTTAGTCAAATGGAAGTAAATGTTGCGGTGGCGGCGTTTGGCTGCTTGAAGCTTGTGGTGTACACAAGCGCAGCAGTGACCTCGTATGTTTCTCGCAAAGGGTTTTCATCCACTTCAAAGTTCCCGAAATTCTATTGCTTCAAACAACCTGTTACCTGCTTCCACATGTTTCCCGACGGGTGGATTATTCCTCGGCTAACTGTAAATTGCGCGTGACTTTAAGCAAACGCATCCCTCAGTCTTGGCTGCAGGATTCCTTTTGTTGTGGAGCGGCGTGAAAGGCAGAGCATTGGCTGTGGTAAATTTCCAAAGTCAATTTTATTTTCCTGGTTTCGCCACGGTTCGTAGGCGTTGCTCTGAACATGCATAATTTAACAGTTCTGCTACTCATCTGTGGCTCACAAGTAGCCAGCCTGTCTGCCGTTATTCTTGTCTGTCTCTAGCTTGCTGCCCGCTGATCAATACTGTGCTCAAGCGTCTGTGGAATCAAAAAAAGGATCAATTATGATTATCCTGGGTCTTTATCTCTTACGTGTCCTCAGCACGCTGCAGCACAGTAGCTGAGGCTGAAGATAATGCTGATTGCTGATTGTGGTACCTGCGTGTCCATTGAATGGGTGTTTGGTCCTGCTGCGTTCGCTTGTTCTCTAAGCCGAGGATAACAACTTTATTAACACATTCTACGCTTCCAGTAAACAATTCTTAATCTGTGTGGTTTGAGTTTGTCACCATAATTAATTATGCCTGCCGTTTCTGGCGAAATACTGGAAAACATCGAATATGTGACAGCTTTACTTACCCTAAATGAGAAGTTGTATTTTCTAAGAGGTTCCTTTCAAGAAAGAAGTTCTTTTCAAACAACTCGGTACTCTGAGAGAACTTTAAGTAAACAAAAACTACTGATAATCTAAGTTCCAAATTCATAAATAAATTGTAATTGTTATTAATTTAATTTAATTTAATTATATTCTTTTTTACTTTAATTATTATTTAATATTATTAATTAAATAAATTTTTTTTGTCATTATTTGTTTACAACAGTACTTAACAGACTGTTAACTAACGTCATTGGCGTAAAACTTGCGTTTCGTCAACGACTCTGTTAACAGAACGAGTCTAATTTTAGCCGAGTGTAGCACCAACACAGACATTTTATTCTGCTACTTACCGAAAGAGGGCGCCAAAAAATCATTGATTTTTGCGTTAATTTTTGTAATCGTATTTACAACAACAAATGGATTAATTAATGGATTTAATAATATTAAATAATAAATATAACAAAAAAAAATTATAAATAAACCAGCAATATTTAAAATTTCAGATTATATTGCATTTACATTATTCCATTTAGCTAAACTGTTCAATTAAAAAATGATATATTTTTAACTTAAAAAATTGACCGAAAGTCTAATAAATTCTAAATAATTAAATAGAAATATTTCAAAATATCGAATCAACCCTCCCACGCATTGTGAAAGGGATTGTTTTTACATGAACTCATTCTCAAAGAACAGATGATTGAACAGAAAATTAAAAATTGGAGTAATAATGTTGCTCGTGTTGTAGAAAGGGACTAATAATTAAATACATTTTCTTAATTCTGGAATTATTATTAGTTAACCTTCTGATACCGAAAACTTCCGCCTCTCTTCCTCTTTAAGATGGTTGCTAATCCTCACCTTCGTGGCTGGCTGGAACCCCTGCAGGAAATCGCAACATGGCTGCGAAAGATACGCGTGGTGGACTCGGCGAAGGAAGCGAACCTGACCAGTTTCCTAGTTTCTGGCTTTGTAAGTGATTCAGTGCCGCCAAATTCAGTGCAGCCTGGTATTTATAAACTATTCTCACTCCTGCAGCTCTGGTATGAAACGAATCGGGACATCTTCGCCGGCGACGAAATCACCATCGATAGACGGCCGTGTTCGCCGCTGCAACTCAACGAAAACTTCCTGAATGTGGTTGGAAATGCGGGTTCGCTGCACGGGGACGATAAAAGTGAACGAGAAAACGGTGAGTTTCCACACCATAAAAATGTTTAATTTTTTTAAAAAAAGTGTGAAACTAATATTGAGTGATGAGGGCAAAAAGATAAAAAACTTCAAAATACAAGTACAAATGTTACACACATTATAAAAAAACTACAGCGCGATACAACTTTTTTCAGTGGCTCAATAGACCCTGACATGCGCCAGAAGCGCGTCAAATCAGTTAATGATCGACCAGTTTTTTCGTGACTTAAGTTTTTTTCGTTGTGCTTTCTGTAGAATCATTTTTTATCATTGCGCTTGCTGTAGTGTAACCCTTATCGGTGGCGGATTCTTTTTTTAATCTTTTGACACCTCGACACAGCCTCCTAATTACTTTCACCCCCGGAAAAGTGATCCCTTCGCTGGCTGGGCTAAAAAATCCAACCGTACTCTGGCGAACTTGTTTGCAGATCCTCCGTTCGTATTCAGTGACGTATCGACTTTTGAGAATTTGAATTTAATGATATGCATCTCAGAAAAGGATTACATGGAATGCATTTCAGGCAGACGCATGTCACCCTGTGTTTGCATACGTCTTCACAACTCTAGTTCAGGCGTATGAGAACGACATCGCTTGGCTCGTGCCTCTGGTCGTCGGATGCTTCTTACGCATTATAAGCCGTCCGTAATAACTGAAACATGTCCGTGAAATCTCCTTGGATGCGACTCTGGGAAATCCTGCGCGATATGGTCCTAAGTAAATACCAATTAGGTGGGGTGACAAGCGGCCAGCGCATGCGTGGCTTGCGTCATTAACTTCTGTTTGTTTTTGTAACGTGATATAGGGGCTAATAATGGGCGCTTGTCAGTGGCGATGCTGCTGCTGATCATCTGATGTTGATGCTGATGGCCTTTTGCGATTATTTTTATATACATATTTTATTGAATATGAGGTGCTGGACGAGGCCGTGGATGCCGCGACATATCAGCTTAATCTCATCGCGAACAGAAGCCTAGAGGATGTCATTCCATGCGGCACACAGATTATGAGGGCTGATCGCGCCCTGTGCTGCTGATGAAGTCATCGCAGTTGATTGTGCGGGGATTTAGCGTAATTGTTTCGCCTGCGCAACGTTGCTGGCTGTCACTCTACAAGCGCGTCTCTCCGTACCGCTGGCTGCGTGGCTGTTTGTTCGACCGTGCAATATGCGGCCACCGCATTTGTTTTCATTTGTTATTAAAGCGTGTTAATAAATCCTTCTCAGTGACATCAACAAGACTCGTTTGCTTTAATCCTGCAGCAAATCAAGCTGCAGAGGGCAAGAATGTGCCTCCGTAAGCTGACATCGAGCCATTATCGGCGTCTGGCAATCATATCCAGCATTTGACGTGTGTTGATGAAAGTGATTTTCTGAGCATTGTCAGCGTATGCGTCAACATTATACATTTGGGAGCTGCTGTTAACACATTCCTAGTTGTCCGGGTGCTACTTTGAATTAATAATTAATTTAAAGTTGGGAATAACAGCAGCATATTATCAACAACTCCTTCTTCAGAGCTACAGCGCAATCGGGTTCGGTCGATGGAATTCATTTTGTATTTTATAGCAAAAACCGCGCATTTATAACGTATTTTTTATTCAAACGAGGCACCTGCCTGTCCTGTGACGATATCCTTTTCTTTTCTCTGCTTTCTGTGGTACTTCGTAACGTATTCGCAGGCATTTTCTTGACGCTTTGTTCCGTGTCTTCACGCTAAGCTGAGCACGACCCATGGAAATGCATGCTAAGGGCGAGGAGTGCGTTTTCCGGTGATCTGGCATCTGGTGACCGTTCTGCATTCTCTGGAAAAGAGCTTCTTGTTAGAACTTTCTAGAACTAGAAATTCTAGTATTTAAACTTTTTCGCTCATACTTGTACTTCATTCTATTTTTCACTATCAATTTGTGCATTTTTGTGTTTTTTGATTTAAGAAAAACTCTTCTAATCGAACTGACACCATCCAATCCGTTATTTGATTGAGTTCCATCTTTACTAAATTTTACATAAAAGTAAAAGAAATTCTTCAGCCTTAGCATTTCCTCTTCGTAATCAGCAGATAAAACTTACTGTGGACCAGGCAATGAAAAACACATTTCAGGAGATCATTAATCATCGCGCGTCCCCGATAAAATCGTATTTAACGCCACTGATTGACAGGACAAACCTGGAAAGAATTCGCAAACAATGAATCCGCTTGACGATCAACATCGGAAGCAGCAGCCGACTCCAACCACGTTGCATTGCACAACGCTCATCATTTATTAACAAACAATGCCGCTTGTGCCTGGTGTCGCCAGCACACATGGACCGTGTGTCATCGCGCTGCTGTCAGTAGCTCATTACGTCTCAATTTGCAATCTGACGCCAGCAGCAGCGAGCGGGTCAATTGAAAGGGTTAATTCATCGATGAAGTTCGACCCAGTCAATGCGAAGGCGTTACTGATTTGTCAAGCGGTGGCTGCACAGACGCACATTTAATGCTGCATTCGAATGCAACTCATTGCGTTTGTGATCGAGTGAATTCGCGCTGTTTTGTGCACAGATGCAATGATTAATGAATGCTTAGAATAGAGTTGCAGTGAACGGAGGAAGTGTCAGAAGCACAGCTGAAGGTGTTCGCCCAAACAACTACCGATTAAAGGCCGATTCGGATACTGTTTCATGCGTACGCGTTCACATGTCCGCGGTTCAGCTGGTGGAGTGTCTGTTGCAGCTCTCGGAATCTCAATAGTTAGAGGCGATGCTGGATGCTTGGTTCATTCTAAAGTTTCTTCAGCAGAAACACAATCTTGAGTAGCATTACAATCTCGAAACTGACGCGGTATACTTGATATTTACAGGTGCATATGAATTTACTAAGATTAGCTGGTCAAATAGTTCCGCTAGTCGAAGAGTTGATCGGTTCCCACGTACTTTTTTTTGTTCCAGACTTTAATTTTGCGTACACATTTTGCGCCATATGGCCCACAATTCACCGCGTTCTGCCCGCTGAGTTAACTTTCCCTTAGAGAAAAGCAAGGAAGTCCTAAGTTAAGCTGCCGACGTACTGCTGTGGCGTGGGAAATTCCACCAGCAACAACATCTTCGCCCACTTCAAGTCATGACAAACGACACAAGGAACAGAAGTCAAGGCGAATGTCAAAGGGATGTTATCAGAGAGGCCACGATAACGCAGCTATTAACTTAACTTTTGACCCTTCGTATGCGCCCAACACCACCGCAGCACAACACAACCTACAGCAGGAACACCAGCAAGAGAAGAACGCACTCAATTACCATCGGGTGGCACGAATTTGACGGCACCACCTGTGCACCGCTCGTGGTAAAGGTGCATTGTAACTTCTGCGGCCAAAATCACTCCAGTGGAACTCATATTTACATGTACGAGTACGTCGGACTGTCGCTGACCCCTCGCCTTGCATGTGTGCATGTACAGAGTCATTCGGCCTCGTCATCCCCTAGCGGCGTTGGCAGTGGCGAGTGACCGCAATGCACCCCCGACCCAACTGAAAGTGACTGCCAAGTGACTTTCGCGGGTGGTTGACTGCTTCACCTGTACTTCACCACCCGAAAAGCGCTTCTCTGATTGAACCGAATACTTTGCTGCAAACTTCAGGTGCTTCAATGTTGTTTACGGCGGGGAAGTTCTGAGTCCTGCCAGACAGTGGTCGCAATAGTGCACTCGTAATTATCTATCTGTTCATTTTTTAACTCGTGAAGTTGAAGCATATGAATTGACACGATTTACTCACACAGAAATGAGCACACACACGCATACTGTAACTTAGTCACTGTTTCTCTCATTGTCAGCGTTTGTCTGTGTTGGTAAACAGTTTTGTGTGTCCTTCCGTTTCTTCATTCGAAGGACTTTTTATGGACTTCACGAGCAAAGCAATAGCACTTGTTTTTGAGAACAGGAAGTGTTCGGATGTGCTTTCGGTAGCCTCTTCAACTTTAAGCAAACCACATCAAAATCGTTTTATCCTCTAGTAGCAAATACAAGGTGTCGAACGTGAGTTTCAAGCACTTTGTGCGATTTTTATTAACTATCAGTCGGTGTACAGGATTCACTTCTCACAACGTGTAATTTTGAACGTTGATTTCCAAAATCAGTGATTTCCATTTCGCGTGTCTCCGCCCGCATCTCCTACGTCTCCCATTCATTTGCTCGACACTTCTGCAAACTGAGAGTGCATCCACATCGTGGCCAACGAGGTGTGCTACGCTGCTACGATGCTGCTTATCTTGGGCCACGAAATAAGGCTGAAGCAGCAGCAGCAGCCTCTGCCGTAATTCGCCGATCGCTGTGGCTGATCGTCAGTTGCTCTCTGTTGCCGGTGTGGGCGGCCGTTATGGTCAATTGACCTTTGTGTAGTCTGAAAATTGTTTTTGCAACTACCAATTTGAGGCTGCCGCAGCCGCATGCTGGAGTTGCTAATATCGTTGTTTTGGCGTGGAGCAGTGCAGCTGCTGCAGAGTCGCCCTCGGGCATTTGACATGAATCATAATTTGTAAACGTGTTGAAAACACTAAACCGCAGGAAGATATAACAATTACAGACTCTTTTCGTACAATTATCTGTTGTTTAATTGTGTTTTTTCTCGTTCCTTTATCAGGATCTCAGTGCAGCGGCAACACAACCGGGGACGACGAATTCAACACATCGACCAGCGAGAAGGAGAAGCACTTTCCGGAACAAGCTGATCCGGAGTTCGCGGACGACGAGCACGGATTCGACATTCGATGCGAAGTTTGTGATAAAACCTACAGTGATCTTGATCGGTAAGTAAGGCCAACTAGTGTGAAGACCATCTCTGTGTATGTCCCTCTTTACCCAATTAATGCTGCGCCGACACAAACAAAGTCCGGTGCCAAATAATTAGTGCCGACCATTTCTCCCGCAGGTTAATTAACACCCGCTCCGCAAACTCTTGATTTAATCGCGGCTGTCACTAAAACCTCATCGGCTGGGTTCGAGTGTTAATAATTAGTTTTGAAATGATTTGCGGCGATAACTCTTCCCCGAAGGACCAAAATTAATTATAGGGGTTGGCGTCGCGTTCGTGCCACACATGTTCTCTTATGTAAGCAACGGACAGTGCTAAGCAGGCATTAATTGGACACACAAGAGGTGCTAATCAATAGAGCTCTACTCCGATGGTGATGAAAAGAACTGCTTTATGATAACGAAGTGTCAGTTGAAAAAATGAAACGTCATTCCGAGAAACCCACAGCCACCACTTGAACTTTCTGATGACTTCTTTATACTAGAAAACTTTACTTTCAGCAGCCAGGACCCGGGAAGCAAACGAGGTTAAAATCTTCTTAGAACTTAATCCATCCCCCTTACACTCTATTCATAAATTCATCACAGCAGAGTGTGGTGCCTGTTTAGATCTTCTGTTCAATTCTACATACTAAATAGTGAGCTTTGCATGGTCATGTTGGCCATCCAACAGTTCAGATATGAGCCGATTATTTTTAATTGACCTACTAAAGGGAGCCTTCTCCGACACTCTGTTGCTACTAATCGACACCCCGTTCGCGAATCCATGTTCGTTAAGTTCTGTCACTCTCGAGTCAATATTTGAGAAATGGAGCTGATTTGGTGCACTAATCGGTCTGATTGTTTGTGCTGCTCACTTTTATTTGTCTTCATGTCAGCAGTTCATTATGAGTCTGTTGGCGGAATTAGTCGAGGAGGAGTAGAGGACGATTTCCGTGACAGTCGCTGGTTTTATTGTCCCGCATATATGTACATATGTAGTATGTAAACACGTTCGAGTGTTTGCTGAACAATTATCGCGCACCCACTCAGCTCCATTTTAAAACAATGAGCAGCCGATTTGCGCAAAGTGGCATTCCTCTGTTTGCCCAGTTAATGAGTTCTAGGATCTGAGTTATTGAAGAGTGCTCCTCTTTGCGTACCTTACGAAATACCCAACCAAAGTAAGACACGCAAACACTTTTGTGGTCGATTTAAAAATCGCCACGTCAAACAACAACTTAGTAGCGCTCCAGCTCGACAAGACAGGGCAGCCACGCGTGATTCGCTGCTTATTTCATGCTCGTCCCGTCCCACTCGACGCCAGGTACACAGGTACACATGGATTTGCTTTCAGTATTTCGTGTCGGCACACATACTCGCACACACTCGCAGAGACTCGACAACAGCAATTCACCCTTATCTGATGGCAAACATGCCGAACGGCTGGAAGTGTGTGTAGCTGGGTAGTGCTTGGTGACGCCCTCGATGAGTGCTGCTCCACTTGTATGCGCCGCCGGTCCCTTCAGTGGCAGAGTCACATACAAAGCGGTGCATGAGATAGCGATCTCGATTCGTGCACATCAAGGACGCAGCGGTGCTGAGCGCTCTGAGTGTTCGCGTTGCATGCCCGCGGCAGCGTCGACTCCAGATCTAATCGAACATTAAATATTGAACATCATTTGGCTAATTGTTTGGCTCATGTGCTCCGTGTTCCATGAGAAAGTGTCCACATGTGGCGGCGGTGCAGCACTTCCTCTATATTCCTCTTCCATTTGTTTGTTTATCCATTTGATTAGACTTCTTTTTCGTTGCAGGTTGGACGATCACCTGGTTGCGGCCCACCACTTTCGCAAGGACGAGTTCTGCTGTGAGTTGTGCTCGAAGCGGTTCTGCCATCGTCCTTCCCTGCTGAAGCACCGTGCATTGGTTCACAACGATATCAGGAAATATCCTTGTGAGAATTGCACAAAGGTAAGTGACGAGGTAATCGCTCAGCTTAGCAAGTTAATTAGTAGCCCAGCAATAATAGCCTGCGTCCAGAGCCAGAGCCAGAGTGAATGATTGTGACCGGAATGATTTCCGCCGCTGTTTATCTGTCATTCGAAAGTTGACGTGGGCGCGTTGAGCAACTGAGCAAAAGTTTTGTGACTGTTTCTCTGAGGCGATTGCTGTTGTTTTGTATTCATGAATTTTCGAAATGTCACGCTTCTCAAGTGCGAAGATTGATCAGCCTCGAATCAAGTCTCAAGTGTGTAAGAAGATCGATCAACATTTAACGAAGCATCCGCTGCGGTTGACTATTAGAAAACTTTTGATTTCAGAGCTGATCAATAGCCAGCCGTTGGGTCGCGCAACTCGTTCACGTTTTCAGATCGTTGTTCAATGCATTTCAATTGAACCGATATCGAGCGTGCCACATCACAAAAGGAGGCAATGACGACTGAAACCAGGGCGTGTACATCAAAAGCACTTAAGAGCTGGTAATGAAAAATTAAACCCACAACTGCTTCGCTTCGGATGCTTCATTTGCTTCATTTGAATGCCGTTCAATTCAGCCCAGTCACCTTGCCAGATGCTTTAATGGATCACAGATTACTGTATCGTGTCTTTTGTGTTAAGCATTCACTGTGCATGTTTACCGTTACCGTTTTACTGTTATGTACGCAGTGAACTTCTAAAGAATTTCGTAATTATTTTCAAAATGCTGTTAATTACTTCGCCCCTAAGTCTTAGTCAGTGGTATTGAGTGGCACATACACCGTATGATCGATCTCTGGTCACTTTCTTTCTCCACATTCTTTGGGATAGATTCATGTATGTGTTCAAATAATACCCACCAATGCGACCTGTCTAAAAGGATCGTTTGTAGGCTGCCACATTCGATTAGATCTGGCTTGCGTTTGATCTGACAGTTGAAGGGCTTAAATCAAAGGGTTCGCACTCCTCCCCCGGGTTTCATGCTCCCCGCGATGCGCACAACAACGCCGTCAGCTGCTTCCAGTGCATTTGAGAGCGTTTCGGCACGAGCTATAATGTGCTTTACGTGCGTCTTCGAAGAGCGCCCTCTAGTCCCTAACTTGTTTTTGTTCATTCAGCGTCGATGTATTATGACAGCATGATTAGACGTCGCTGCTTTCTACCACGCCGCAATCGTGTCCGCAGCGCGCTGGTCTGTGTACCTCAATAGACGTCGAAGACAATACGTCCGGCGGAGGCTGTGCGGGGGAACCGATGATCCGCAATTGTAGCAGTTGAAGGCAGCAGTTGACGGAGGTGGTACTCGACTGCTGATTTGCGTAGTCTTTCGTGCGGCAGCGTATTAGCCAGATCCGTTTAGGGGACTGTTTTGTGTCGTTTGTTTTCTTGATTCGCCGGATGATTGATTAATTCTTTTTTAATTTCGTAGCGTTCGCTTCGGCTCGGCATCGCTCTCTGAGTCGTCAATTCGATTAGTGAAGCTTCGGCTCAGGCGAACGGAAGCCATAAATTGCACACGATGGACAGCTATTTGCTACAATTCAGTAGGCTTTAGACACTTATAATTGCGCGAAGCACTTCTGAACTCCCGGATGTAATACGTTTGGTTTCTCCGCAGGTCTTTTGTGATCCATCTAATCTACAGCGACATATTCGAGCCCGCCACGTCGGCGCCAGAAGTCACGCGTGCCCCGAGTGCGGCAAAACTTTCGGCACCTCGTCGGGCCTCAAGCAGCACACACACATCCATTCGTCGGTGAAGCCTTTCCAGTGCGAGGTCTGCTTCAAGTCGTACACGCAGTTCTCGAACCTGTGTCGCCACAAGCGCATGCACGCCGACTGCCGCATGCAGATCAAATGCGATAAGTGCGGCCAGAGCTTCAGCACAGTGACATCGCTATCGAAGCACAAGCGATTTTGTGATTCCACTTCGAACGCACCTCCAGGGTCCGGGCCACCAGCACCGGCGTCACATCTTTCAGTGCACCAGCAGGCAGCGCAGTCTAGAGTAGCCGCTTTGCAGTCGGTGGCAGCCGCCGCAGCAGCAGGAACGAGCCTACCGCAGGGCCTAATGGCCACTCCTCCGAATCCGTTTTTCATGCTTCGCACACCGTCGCCAATTTTTGGTGGATTTCCTGCGGCATACGGTCTGCACAACATGTTTCCGCACGCACCGGGACAGTTGAACAACTTCCCCATGTTGTTCCCGAAGCATTACATGGATATGAGGATACCGCCGAATAGATCGGGGCCGCCGGAAAACCTGCAGCAACGCTTGGATTTCTATGAACCACACATGCATCGCAGCTTATCTCAAGAGTCAACAAAGCAAACGCTTGGTCGCCGCCCCGACAGTCACGACGAATTCGATGCCCTGGATACCAAGTCGAAGCAGCACAAGGACCCATACCGCAAAATGTTGGCTACAAGTTCCCCAGCTACAAATCAATATTTAAACCCTCTTGCATCAGATGACGAATCAAAATCTTCGATTAAGCTGAAAATTGAACCTGATGAAGGCGAAAAATTAGTATCTGGCGTCCCTGTAAATGGAGATGTCAAAGACTTGGACGACGACAAGGTAAACAAGCATCAGTGTTTAAATTATGCAATTTTTAAATAATCTAAAACTACATTTTTTAGAAGCCGATTGATATCGTTACCACGACTCCTCCGACTAACGTGTGCTCCAAAGAGGACTCTAGCTCGGAGCAACCACTCGACCTCACTATTAGTCGAAAACCGCAGAGTGAAGAAAGCAACAGTACAGCCGCTGATTCAGCAGTGACTAAAGGTCAACGCACAGAGGACTCCAGCACTACCACCGACCTTTCTGTGAGTCGGAAGCGTCAGCGCACGGAAAGCAGCAGTACCACCGTCGACCTAAAATCGAACCACAGCAACGACAATGGCGAGGATGAACACCGACAAAACGGTTCAACCTCTACTGCGAAACGTTCTGCTTCCCACTCTTCGCGGCATTCGCTTCAGGGCAGCCCCGGAAACTCAGCGTCTCCCGGACCAACGCCATCGCCGTCTCCGCCCAACAATGTCAGCACTGGGCAACTGAATGGAAGCGTGTCTACTGCTATGGCTTGCCCACGCCCCATCCATCCCATGATACTCGACGAAATCTATCGCACTCGTGCGATGGCATTCCAACGGCCATTTTCTTTTTTAGGCCCAATGGGCGGACGGCCAGCCTTTGACAACTTGCTGCATCATAGCAGTGGACCGTTTCCGCCCGAGCCGGCATATCGGGAAGCCCTGATGGCGGCAGGAAGCCTGTCGAGCAACGTGTTATCAGCCGCCACAGGCAAGATCAAGGACCGCTACTCATGTAAGTTTTGCGGCAAAGTATTTCCACGATCCGCCAACTTGACGCGCCATCTGCGCACGCACACCGGCGAACAACCCTACACCTGCAAATACTGCGACAGAGCCTTCAGCATATCCTCGAATCTGCAGCGCCATGTGCGCAACATACACAACAAGGAGCGCCCGTTCCGTTGCCACCTGTGCGATCGTTGTTTCGGACAGCAGACGAACCTCGATCGGCATCTGAAGAAGCACGAAGCCGATACAACGGGGCTGGGGATTGGACTAGGCGACTCACCCTCGTCCAACGAAGCCGATCGCGAGGACTCATACTTTGACGAAATTCGGTCCTTCATGGGGCAGGTGACGTATAACGAGGAGTTGTATACACCCACAAGCTTGGGGTGCGGCGAGATAGACACAGACTATGCGGCGAGTGATGCAGAAAACGAGCTTTCAGTCTCGAGAGCATCTTCAGCCGAGGAAAATGGCACCAGCAACGTCGAGGCACTGGAGGTCAGCACGTAAGCATTGACATTCAAAGCCTACCCATGAGAGGCTGCGTTATCGTTCGCACGCTAGTATTAAATGGCTGTACATAGAATCCGTCTCTCAGTGGCGGATGGAGGAGTTGTGGAAGTAGCTGAAATTTTACGAGAGGGTGGAGTAATCCATTGACTATGGCAGAAGTTTGCTGAAACAAGAGTTTAGCTAGTTAAGGTTGTTAATACTTGTTATAAGTGACGAGGACAGGAGAAGAGTCGTCCGCGCGACATAGTTAATTCATTACAAACCAAAGTTAAGCCTTTACTCGAAGCATAAATTAAGTTTAAGTATATTAAAATAATACCAATTTATGGAAACCTACATATAAAAGAGCACTACATGTGTACCAAACACACACGTGAGCGGTATTTTCAAAGGTTTTAATTTGTATACAATCACTAACACTAGATTTAGTCTGTTAACACTTACAGAACACGAGATATCACTGAGTTTAGTTAACTTTGGCCGATTATATTGACAGTTATGATTTGATTTTTTAGACATGTACATAATTACGACATAAACTAGTTTCTGTTGCAGAAGAATAGACTATTGTTTGGTATTCACTTTATTTTACGTATTGTATTCACTTTATTTTAAATTGTTTTAAGTGCTTAAGGAAAATTTGAACAATAAAACGACTTTAAGAATTATTTATACACGGGTTTCCTTGACGGGCTCTCTACTGGTGCCACCTGTCTTTATTGTCTGTCTCTGCATTTTTGTGAAAACAGAGAAAATTACTTTCATTCATATACACGCACGCACACAACAAATCATAACGTTGGGTTGACCCTTAACATTGTTTACGCATTCAAATCGTGATAAAAGAAGAAGCTGTATAAAATCCACAGTCAGAGATGCCAGCGACGTTAATTAAACGTTGGCCCAAAACAAGCATGCGAAATAAAGGCAATGACGTAAACAGGGTAGCAGAAGCACGGCTAATTTATTCATATAACTCAAGCTTAAGTAATATCACTCTATTAAGGCAGTGATATCGCTCGAGTGCTAAATCCACTTAAATTGCACAATTTAAAAAATCATTTTGCGTACATAAACGCTCGTTAAGAAGCGATTTAAGCCCATAAAACATCAAATACGAATCCAACTGCGTGATCACGTGCCTGAAATCGTCAAGTCTTGCTACCGTCGACTGGCTGCGTCTTGTTTGTCTTTCGTCTTAAGACAGCCGGACGGACGGCACCACAGACGGACGGACAGACAGCCAGGAAGCCAGTCAGGCAGGCAGACGGTAGACAGATGGACGCATGTAGTACCATACGATGGCCGGTCCAGCCATCGGAACGCCGATCTGGCAGCGGTGTCTACAACGAAACCGCCAGTGTACGATCCATGCTACAATTAAAATCGACAAAGTGTTGTATTGGTTGCGATGCGATGTCATGTTGTCATAATTAAATTGCAAGCAGTTTTCGGTGGCACACTCAGCGACTGCTTCGCAAGATGGACCTGAGTTGCTTGCAGGGCAGCAGTCCCGAAGTGAGGCTCTGTCGAGTAGAGCGATCGTAGCCAATGCTTTGCGCGGACGCTTTGCAAACTAGGCAGGTATTCTGTGCGCTTTTATTGCGCAACCCCGCCTGTCGGTTCGGAATGAGATCGAATTATGTACGGAACTTAACTCGATGGGGAATCATAGGCTCCAGCCTAGATATTGGAGCAACTATTATCTGATCAATACGTCTTTTAAGTGCATGTGATGATGGGCGGCTCATTTTAGATGATGACTCCCGCAGATGTGAGCGCAGAGCAGAGCATTGGCCTTGGTAGCTCTTCCCAAGAGCATTACGTCTTATCGCAGCCCATCTTGGCCTCTGTAAGCGATGGAGTTGCATGCCGGGCCGTTGCATCGAAAAGCTTTTCAATTCAGACATAACGTGATGATGAAACCTTGTTACTCGCCGCTGTTTCTGTTGAAAGTGGAGAAAGAAGTTGCGCATGACACAAGCTGTGCGCTGCGAAAGTCGGTGGCGAGTGGAGCAGCAGCCAGCCTCTAAAATCGCAGTCGGTTTCTCCGAAATCGACTCAAATTCCGAAGCAGTACTGGGTACTTCCCGCCGTAAAATGATGCTTAATTTATTACTTACTAACTGTGGCTGTTCTGGATTACGTCATGCATAAACGATGAGTGCCGATGAGTGCTGATGATTTCCGGCTTCGGCTAGATAAACATTTTACATTTTTACTATACTTCTCTACGGTCAATTATCGTCATCCAGCTACTCGTTGTTACTGGAGATGTTTCGATAATATTTACGACCCAATAAAGCCATTGATATTTTGTGTCGGAGGGTCGAACTGAACCTGTTCGAATCCGGCTAACATTCGCAACAGGGTTTTATACACTCATTAGAAGCAAAACCAACAGCGTGAAGTAAAACCGAAACCGAAGGAATACCGAAGCAGAAGATCCAAAAGTTTGCGGGGTCAGAAATCCGTTGCAATGGATTTGGGCGTGAGCCATGAAAAGCGAAGCAATTACGCCCTTCTAAAAAAACGTAGCAAAGTTCGGCTTGAAACGAAATTAGAAATCGCTTTTGTTTTACACTCTCATTCGGTGAACCAGTTGGATTATATTTTCCACATCAATCATACACGAAGCCACACACATGCATACACACATACATACATAAGAAGAAACGTGTGCAGCCTCGCAACAGTAGCCGAAATGTTAGCAGCATTAGCATAGCAACGCAACAACACCAGCCAGGGTAATTACAATATTTGGCTTCAAACAGAGTGTCGATTTGGCTTTAATTCTGAGCTATTTCGATCACTTTCGCTTGCACGGCGGCAACAGTGGCGGTGGCCTTGACCACAACTAACGAAAACAAAAGCAACAGCATCACGACGGTGAAGGGAGACCAGCGCCGTTTCAAAACGATTGAAAGTTATTTAAAATTTCATTGTTAACTAATCGGCCGGAGCTCTATGGGTTTCGGAACTCAATACTCAGCTCGCCTGTTTTGCAAGCAGCCGCGATTGCAGCCGTTTGTTATCCGGATGCGTGAAGCGCTTCTTATCACAGCGAAGATTTATAATAACCCGTGCTATATACGAAATGCACTCGTATTAGGCGAAACGTGTAGTAACCAGGCGGCCAACCACACCAACGCTGCCTCCCAAAATGTCAAGCGGCAGTGAGTCATCGCCAGCTGCAGCTGAGACGGCAGAAACTGCAGAAAATAAGCCCGGCTCCAAACTGAGTTTTCATTGATCGGCCAGATAAATAGAACTTTGGCCTTCTTTGCTGCAGCGCCGCAAACATGTTTCCGCCTGAAACGGCGGCGGATTAACATGCCGTATAGCGGCTGCCTGGATTCACGTAGCGCATCGACGGCTGCTATGCCCAAAGTGGGGCTGAGTGCGAAACTAACCGCTGTCTGCGCTTTAGTAGTCTGTCGATGGACTGCAATGGAAAGCAACACTTTTGCGACGTCGTGTGATAAACCAACAGCGTGTAGTAAGCACAACAACAGTACAACAGTTGTGTTTTGTCTGCAACTAATTATTTGAAGTTAACAACACTAAGTAAATGAATTGTTTTCGAAATGCATTATTTCACAACGGCAATGCTGCATCGATACTTTGCGAGCAACATGGCGCAGTCAGCAGGAATGACAAATCTGTTGTTGCTCGATGCTACATGATGGCGAATATTTCCCCAGTTCGCTGTTATCGCCGCGCTAAGCAACAGGCATCAGTTGAGGCTCGAATGTGGTCTACAGTGACGAACTCAACGCTATGTCTTTGCCTTTCTGCATTAATTAACCAGATGATTCGGCCAGGCTGACGGAGCTGGCGTGTATCAAATATCGAGTATCGAGTGAAAGCAGTCTCTGCGAGTGAACCTGGGACAACAAAGTGGAGCAGCGCTGACGATGCTCTGCACTCCAGTCCCAGCTCACGTTCCAGCTCCAGCTCCAGCTCCAGCTCATAGATGATGTTTACTTGAGATGTCGCGCGAGCAGTCTTGTGAATGTCCCGCAACCGAAAAGAGACCGCGCGCGTTGCGGCGTGCACTGTCAGTTGCAGTCGGACAGTCGAGCAGGCGGCCGAACCAATTACGTGACGCGATCCGCAATGCTCTCCACATGAATAGAAAGTACCAGCTGCTTGCCGGCGACTGCAAATGTCAATATCTCTCGCTTTTATAGGTTTTCGCGTAGGAGCTGAAAACGTAAGTGATCGCTACCATTTTCACTCAGTCCAGCAACGCTTGCAACATTCCGCTTCACCGGACGGTGACGCAATTCTTCGCTCGGCTCTTCAGCCACACTGCACACCGTTTGCTCCAATTATTGCACTTTAAATCAGGTTTAGCGCCGAGCTGGTAGTTTTTGCCTCGATTACCCAGATACCAGCTAATTGCGTGATGCTGCTGATCCTCGCTGGCCGACTGCAGCGTGCGACGAAAACCTGACCATTTGGCTAACAGGCGGAGGGTATGATCAAAGGTATGATTAGTCTGATACGGAGCTGGCGGAGAAGGTGATGCTGGCGTTACTGTGCCACGTACGAACGCGCCCTTCGTCTACCATCAGACGAATGTATCCCCCCCCCCCCAATCTGGGAAGATTTCACTGCCATCACGCAGCGGCAGCATCACTCGTTAATTTTTGATGTTACGCGCCACATCAATACAAGCAGTATTAGCAATCGGCGGCCAGTCCATGTAATTTACGAATGTAGAGCATGCAGTGAGTGAGTCGGTGAGCCGCTCCCATGCATCCAGCACCGGCTGCTCACTTGCGAGCCTCTCACTTTTGGCTTTGGGCTTTAGCCCAGTACATGTGGACGTATGCAGCTTAAAGAAACAAAGAAACACTTTCTAACGGAATCAATGTCTTAGCGTCTAATTGCGTCCAGTTGCCCGTGTACGCAACCGGTGCAGTTGGAAGTGGGACCATTAGCGCCAGACACGTAAGAAGTTAACAACAATTAGGCCAAATTAAACAAACTGTTAGTAGAGCCGTAAAAGCTGTGGTCATGGCCGTATTCCAACGTCATTCGATTTAATTGAAGGAAAATCCAACTTGTGAACTCTTCCGCTGCGAAGGGCCTAATCAATGCGTTTCTCTACAACGCAGACCCGACACCATGGCCAGAACACAGAAAGCGGAAAACTGTATGTTTAAAGCTGACCAGATTTCTCGATTTTCGCTAGCAACTCATCGCTCTGTCCAGTCCATCGTGATTTGCTGCCCTCGTTTCCCGTAGAAGCCACCCACTCGCACTTCTTTCCCCCTTCTTTTAGTAGTGGACTGAGCAACCGCGTCATTCCTCCACCTGGCGATTCTATAGGCGCCACTTGTAATTATTAATTAACTTATTATAGCGATATTAACTCCCAGCATCGTCCACGGTTACAGTGTTTAACAGTTATAAAGTTTACACTTTATCCCGATCCAGATTTCACTCACTACAAAATAACTTCCATGGAAAATGTACAAAATATCAAATTTGAATTTATTCATTATACAAAACTTATGCTCTGCTCGTATGTTGGGACCTTCCTCCTCCTCCCCCCCCCCCCCTTCTCTCCACCAAAACAGATCAACGATGATTCTTTTGTAATAATGATTGCATTTTTGTTAATGAAAAAAAAGCCCTTAAAAGGAGTAAAAATAACATGGGCCAAAGCAATCATCGGCTTATTTATTCGGAAATGAGTAACCAGGGTGGCCGGACAGAATTAAGAAGAAACAATAGAAGAAGTCTTTATAATTTTGCTTCCATTTGAATCTCTGTTTTCAGTTGAAGTCAATTCAAGGTGCTCCCAACCACTTCTTGGCCCAACAAAATGGGTAGTTGTCCCGACATTGTGCAATTTGGACTTAAAATGTCATCGTCATCGGTGCTGACTTAGAATGAGGGTTGGGGCAGACATGCAGCATGCGCCAACAGCTCCATCACGACAGCCTTCAGAGCGGGCATCGGGCGCAGACATCAACCAGCTAAACGTGGAAGACAATGCAATGCTAGCTTTGAATACACTCGCCCATAAATCACTCACTCGCTCACTGGCTAAGCCAGGCGCTCGTTCCTAGCTGCCTCGGCGCTGCCAGCCCAGCAACTCCGCCGCACTCAAGTTGAGCAAGTGATCCCATTACAAGAGTGACTCCGAATCACAGCCGTCACGTGCATGATCTTGGATTACAATGGAGTTGCAGTGTTGTAACTGCGCGTTAAACGACGCAGAGCGCGGGTGGAAGAGGAGGCGTGCAGCTCCCACACTGGTGCGGCGTCAGAGCTCAGAAGCATGCCCCGCTTAATGATCCAGAGTGATTTGTAATGAAGTTATTATGGAATATGAAGTGATCACAGCTGTGAAGAGGTTTGAAGCAGCGCGCCGACGAAAAGTCGTGAGCATTTAACTCAGGCCAAAATTGGTGGTGGAAAGCTAACAGAACACTTCGTATCTGAGGACTACGCCGCAATAATTGTTCAGCGACAAAGATGAAGTGACAATGCACAATGCAGCACATTCCAGCCTTCGATCAGTCACCAGCCCAGGCAAACAGGCAAAAAATTGCCATATGTTTCGTCAAATTTTGCGCTATACTGTATGCTAGCTACTGAGTTGGCCTGGTTTTAAGATTTGTTGGGCTGCTCCTTGCTTCATTGGCAACCAGTGCAACGCCCTGCCATTTCGAGCCTTGACATGATGGGAGGGCTAAAGTGCCGTTAATACTCGATGCAGTACTCGCGCCAAACTTGAGAAGCCTTCACTGTAGAAGACTCTACTGAAAAACTGATAGAACCCTTCAAATTCGCAAAACCTGGCAACTCTGCAACCAAACCAAGTAGTAGCCTCGCCCAAGCTAACCCACTAACAGATTGTGGTTAAGTTAACTCAGGTACTAGCGGTTGTTGCAATCGGATGTCCGTCGCTTAGTACGGGATCTTATATGCTTTATTTTTGTCTTACTGCAGAAGACTTTGAAGTGGGTTAAAAGTTTAGTTATTTTGACTAGCGTTTTTATTCCTATGCGTGTTTTTATTCCTCTCATACTTGGTCCCGATGGATGGATGTTTTGCCAATGATGTAATGGCAACTATAGACGCTGTTTCTATGTTTTTCATTCGATTTTGTTGACGCATGTTTTCGAAGCATGTGTGTGGATGCAAACAGGTTCGACGGAGACATAATGAACGACCATGTGTTTGCTTTATCGATCTGGTGGAACCATTAAACGAGTTCCATGCGCACAATTTAGATGAGCTCATGCTCATTTAGTAGATCCATAACGCGGTGGGATCCACTTAATCGCTGTGTGGACTCTCCAAGGGCGCAATTTCAATGCCAAAAATAAATGTATATGTTATGCGCAAAATCATACATCTGTGATTTGTCAAATCAGATCAGAAATTTCAGAAAATATTCCCTTCTCCTGGAAAAAGTGTGCACCATACTTCCGGCCACTTGAAACCTTTACGAGAGAGGAGCCTCGGCTTTCTGCTGGTCTTTACGTAATCTCTGCTTGCTCAATTTTGAGAGTTTCGGACCGCAATTTATTTGCACCCGTGGGACATCACGCGTAGCTCATTTTTCTGAAATGCAATAACAACCGGAAAAATCGAGTTGAAGGCTGAAAGGCCTTGTTTATCGGGTCAAATCTTGTAGCTGGTCGACTAGCGACGAGATTTTATTGCCCTGCTGTTTTATTTCCCTGAATGTTCGACGACACAATTAGAAAACATAAGCAGATGATGGCCCAATTTCTGGACAAATATTATAGGCTTTGTTGGAGATTATTTTGTGGAGAGGCCAGAATTACTCAGGGAAGAAATTATATTAATATTCTTTCTTTCTTGGTTTCCGAGATAAATTGGAGAAAAGTGGATACTACGAAAATCAGATACTACACAGGAATTTTGTTTTTTTCTATAAAAACTCCGGTACTTCTTTCGGTGTGTTGTTCCTGCGGTGGATGCCGCAGAATCGAATGCTGTCTGTGGCCGCGAACAGCTGTCAGTTTGTTTGTTCGACTTCCTCCGATGTGCTCCGTAGCGCTCAGAGCTACACTCGGCTCGCGCTTGCGTCTCTGTGCAGAGGGACAGACAGTTGATGGCTTCGTAAAACAACCCGCGGCCGTGTGTTTGCTGGTTGCTTTGCAGCGTACAGGGTGTGCATCGCAGTAACCGTCATTCCACAAGAGGGACGCTGTACAGCGCACAATTGCATTTGTTTCTACGAAGTATTGAAAGTACTTTTGCACTCTTAATGAAAACTTCAACTAGAGAATTGCGTGGACCTAAGAAAACTAGAGTTTTTCCTGGGATGGCAACGCTTAATTCGCTTCACTTGCAATGTTTCACTTCACGTTGCGCATGATTTTCTTCGCTTGTTAAACGAATAAACTCCAGAGCTAACCTGGGCATGTCTTTATGCAACATTAGTTAAGTTGCGATTGCCTTCAACCTCGTTCTGCGTTCGCAAGCACTCCACTTTGCCGTCCAGCCGTCTCTGCCCTCCTCTCGTGCGCGTTGCATTGCAACTGTGCTAAGGGCAACTCTTCCGAGTGCTGCAATTCGCGGCCCCTCATTGCCAGCTGCGAGTGGATCATCGAGAGCAAAAGAAGTTACCGCAAAGTAACAGGAAAACACCCTAAAGTGATTTGGGCGCAAACGTAGCGGTGCGCGTGCGGATCGAGCTCCAATTCTCAACATCGGCATCGGCATCGACAATTGCGACCGTAGCTTGCAGCGAGCGGCGTGCGGCATGCGGCTTCACCACTCCATGCTGACATTTCTTCGCCAGCTGAGTGCCAGTCTTCTGCTGTAGACGCTTTTCGCAGTGAGGATTGTTAAGCAAATTTAAGTCTCCCGCCCAGTTGCGAAATGTTTCTGCGGAAACAGGGAACAACAACAAATGGCCAGTACTACGGCGAGATGCATCTAATTGGCTATAAATTTCGGCCGAACGGAGAATCGGCAACTGAGAAATTTGCATAAATCTGTCTAACAGAGTCGTTGTTTTTTAAGCGTTTCATAATAACACAAAATGCGAGCTAAATGTGCAGATACAATAAGTGGCTGCGGAATCGTTAAAAAGGAAGCCGTTGAGGATGTTATAACCTCAAAGAACCACAAACCACACGTGTTTCCGTGATCCGAAAGATGGAACCTCCGATAAGGATGTTCTTCTTGTCCTCCTTCCACTGCGACATCTGGGCGTGAATCCAAGTATCAGTGGTGACAACTATTTCGAGTATTTGAATGTCTGTGGCCAAATCTGCGGATGGAGGCACCAGCGCCTGTCCGCAATGAAGCCAACCAGCTATCAACTGGTTCAAATGCAGTTACGTGTCCTACGCATTCAGCTCGATTTGATGTAACTATCATTGTTGTTGTTGCTGTTGTTGTTGTTGTTGTATTTGTAGTTCTTGTCATCAGCATCAGCATATCGTCGTAGCTGATGCCCGTCGTCGGCGTCATCGTCGTTGCTCTCGATTTAGTTTTCAGTTTTTGCCCGTAAGCCTCTCGAGTAGCGCATAAATTTATGTGGATGCGTGGGCTTGAATTATGTCCTAAATGTCATCATAAGATGCAGTACTGCAGCAACAAGAATTGGTATAAATTTTCATAAGGAAAACGGTGACAACGTCTACAAAAGCACCACCGAAAGCAACAACAAGCTGCAGAACAGATGAGTGCCAAAAATAAATAAATATATTCACAATCTGAACGAACATCTACGCCATCAGTAAAGCACTGCCATAAAGTGCTGCATCCTAGTCGCACCAAGGATGGCGTCGACTCCCCTCGCGCCGTTGGTATTTATTACAAGAACACCAACAGATGCGATGGCGAGTGCAACGCGCGTGGTACATGCGCTCATAGTTGCAAATGCGCACATCGAAGCGCACAACAACAATGTAATCATAATCCGCAATAGCAATAGCAACAGCAACAATGAATGGAAACTGCAACAGTGACACGGCATCGAACAATGATAGCAACATCGCATCACTCTAAATTGAATGCAAATGAACACGGCCAGGAATGCGATGCACTGCGTTGCCTTGCAAAGTGTTCCCTTGCAGTGCGCACATCCTGGAAGTGTCGAAGTATTCTTCGGTGGAATAAAGAAACATGGCAGCAAACCCACAATCTGTGGCGTGCCATTTGCCATTCACAGTTACAGTTAGTGGAAGTATTCACACTTCCTCAGATCGTACTTACGAAAACAATTAAAGTTGTTGAATTGAGACACAAGCACTCAATAGAAAGGGTTTTCAGGGTCAGTCTGCTGATAATAGAAATTCAAAAAGCCGAACTAAAGAAGTGTTGTGCTGGCGAGCAATCGTGCATTAAAATTGCTCACCTGTTGGGATTACAAAAGAGCACAATATTTGAGTGCCTCAGAAGCGAAGTCAGCCACTCATTCGTAACTAATATAATGGCATCATCGCCGACTTCTTCATCGACATGATTTTGTGTTTATTCAAGTGGTTCAATTGGCCACTTCTTGCCCAAGTCACTGAGTCTCCTTGTTTAATTATTTAGAAATCGATCCCTGGTCACATCGCTTCGCATTCCACGGTGGACATATCGCGATTGTGTCACTCACTGCAGTGCGCCCGGCGATAGTCTCCATCATGATGCATGCTATATTCGAGTGCAGGAGTCGAGACTCCAGTCTGCAGTTAAGTTAAAGCCAGCCTCTAACGGCATGCAAAGTTGTTTTTCTTTGAAGGTGGCAGCATTTTAGGGCCGTTTCCGCAACAGCTGCGTTTGACTATAAGCTGCTTCGGTAGCAGCCTGAAGGTCCCATAAAATGCAATCAAAACGACAGAAAAGCTTGTAACAGTTCATGCGAATGTACCGTTAAAAGCAATAATTCGGCAGAGTATCCGAAGGCTTCTGGACCCTCGAAATGTTTCGATGTCCCACATTGAAATGAGAATAATGGAGGTGGAATGGAAAATGTTCCGTCGTCTGTTTCGCGGTTAATTTTTTCCTTTGTAACCTGGCTTGACAAGCTGCCTGCTAATGTAACCGTTAGACTGTGAGCGATGATATCTATCTGGCGCTCACCATAAACTATCGACACTTTCGCACCCGTCTCTGGAAATTGCAATTATTTTCATTCATTAACGACTTCGATTAGATTTCCTTGGAATTTTCAATGCAGCTCACTTCCTTCGGAGCCCCTTTACGTGAGTTCGCGAACATTGCATTTGGTCAAGCTGTCTGCGGTGAGGCTCTCAGAGGCTGGTGAAGAAGAAGAAGCAGAAGGTTGCTGTGGACCCACGGCCCCAATTAAAACTGTTTAGAGTCAATAAAATCGGCAACATTTCCAGCCGGATACATAATTAAATATTATTAATAATTGTGGAGGTTTCAGTCCACTTGGGCTGCTTGCTGCCAACGAAGCTGCGACCGCGGCAAATAATAGCAGCGCAATAAAAAACCATTTATGCTAATGCGAGCTGCACTCCAATTTAAATCGAAGCAGTGCTCCACCTCGCTGCTGTGTTCGTTGCCGTCGTCGCAGTGCGGCAGCCTCGCGGCTTTTCTACTATTGTGCCACTCGCATTTGCTGCAGCTCTCCACACACACACACACACACACACACACACAGCATCTCTTGGTCAAAGCCTACCGTGTTATTTATTTCTTTTTTCCTTGATACTTTTAATGACCAGGAAGAGACGAAACATGGAAACAAAACGAAAACTACAAACGAGAGGAAAAAGCGATTTAGCGACGACGTCAAACTAGTTTAGATATATTGTCCTAGCAGCGGTGCATAGCAGCGCTTATTGTTACTTTTGCTTTCCGTTGGGAGAAATATCGCCAGACGACGGGCGGGAAGAGAAAGGAAATGAGAGAGAGAGAGAGAGAGAGAGACAGAGAGCCGCAGCGTGCTGAGGAGAGGAAGTTGGCCGAACTGTGGAACTTAAGAGAATGGGCTTGTGGAACGTGTCTAGAAAGGCGCTAACGGTACACTTGCAGTCTCCGTGGAGGAATGCGCCGTTATGCGCCCCCGTGCACCAGAAGAGATAATTTGCACAGCTGCGAGAGCGAAGAGAGCGACCAGGCGCAGCAGCAGCACACGATCTGTTGAATAGAGTTCGCTTCTTAAGTCTTTTGTCTTTTGCCGTGTCTTCGCAGTAGTTTTACGCGTGACTCGTTTGGAGTTGTTGGCGAATCGAGTTGTTGTTGCGACTCGTCTAAAACTGTGCAGCTGCGCCTGACGACCGACGACGGACGACTGACGCCGCCACACCCATCACTGGATTGCGCTCGCAACTGTTTTCTTTGCTTTTGGCAGCAATTTGTTCGCTCGGTAGATTGGGCTCCAGCTCCAGCTCCAGCTCGAGCTGGCTGACTTGTTCGCCTAGGAGCCGGCCGTTGTTGTTGCTTTGGGTGCTCACTGTGCGCTGATGTCGGTGGTGTCGGTGTTATTGTGCTGTAAGTTTCAGTGCAGCTTCGAATTAAGTATTTTTATGTAGTTGTTTCTTGTGCTGTTGCTGATGCTGTGCATTTGTCATTCCAGTTTCGCCTGTTTGCGAGCTGCGACGCTACTTTGTTGTTGGTCGCTGTTTAGTTTTTTCATTTATTTTTGCGTGGTTTCAAATGGTTTCTTTTTCGGCTTAAACTGGATCTACTCTTGATTTTCTTTGAACGTCACATTGCAACTTTTATCTTCGCTGTTGCTTGATTCCATTAACTTTACTTAAGAATATTTTCCACTTAATTTGTATGCGCTGCCAGGCCACGTTATGCGAGTACGACGCGCAGCAACTGCCGCTGCCGCTCGGATGCTGCTGTATGCCGCGCGCCGTGCAGCCCATGTGCAGCGTGTGGAGCGGGAAAGTGATCTCGTTTCGAGCGACCATAAATAATTCAATGCAATGAATTCGCGCATAAGCGAGAGTGGGATTGTTCAACTTTCAGCCGCACTCCCCCCGGGAGTCCCTGCAGCGGCCATCAACTTGCAGCCAACGCTACATTAACGAGGTGGACATTTGGTCCGCCACGAAACCGCTTGGCGTTCAATTCAATTGCAAAATAACATCTTGTGCCAGGTCCAGGTCCGGCAACTGTTGCTATAATCACTCGCTTGTACTCTGGCCATTACTCCGAATATTCGAGTCCTCAGTTTCAGAACTATTTGCATTGCAGACATGTGACAGCTCGAGTAGTCCTTTAATTTTAGTTAAGTCAGTATTGATACCCTGCTTAATACGACAAGAAACTCCGCGAAGAACTGCAGCGCATCTCATGTCCAAGTCTGATATTCAAACGCAAATTCAAACGCACGTAATTTTCACCTGGCATGCAGCTGGTTCGCTGTTTCCAAGCAGAAGCAAGCCAGCTACCAACCAACGGACGAACACTCGTTCCCACAATTTAACGCATTAAGATGCCGAAAAGGAGGTGCGTCTCGCTGCTTTTCAAGTGCATCCAATGCGCACGCACCTCGTCTCAATGCGACATACTGCAGTTCAAAGATAATCGAGTATTTTGACATCTTATTCGTATATAGTATGTAAATCAGTTTCGATATAGAAGTCGGCGACCATGCAGGTTACACGTAATTAAAAACTAACTACAATAGCGTTAGCTTTCGCCAACCGGGATGATGATGCTTCATGGGCGCCAGAACAACCACCACGAAAGCAACATGTGTGCAGTTCCTGTTCAGCGGCGTGGCCTGCGCTATTCTGGCATGACCTCCATTGAAACAAAATAGAATTCGACGAGATCTGAGACATTCACAACAGCGACAACAACGACAACAGCCACAGCAACAGCAGCAACAAGCAGCACTACAACAACAACAACAACAATAAGAGTAGGAACAGTGGAAGGCTGCTGCATGTAGAACCGCAGCCGAGCCATTGCCAAAACGAGTGGACCGTATCGGATGCCTTAAAAATATGAAAGTAGTTTTCTAGACCAGAACAAGACCACACCTTAGTCCGGAGGGTACGATAATCTACACGGAGCATGTGGCGCAGTGTGGAGCGCACGAGTGAGCGGGTGCTGGCGGGTGTCTGACGAGTGTGCGGGCGATCGGGCGGGTGCTGCTGCAGTAGCTGCCAACGAAGAACAGCAAGCGAACCGCTTCTCTAGTCTGCCAACACAGGCGCACAAACACCACATGCAGCGGCGTTTGAGCTGAACGGCGGCAGCAGTTGCTTGGGGCAACTGGGAAAGGGATCGCATGGGGCATCTCTGGAGGCTCTTGCATTGGCGCACAAGTGGGACACTCGTCCAGCGGCGATGCATGGCCAGCAGCTGATTCGCACGTATTATTAATTTAACAATCTAAGATGTTCCAGATAAAATCACAGCAGAAAGCCGAAGCAGTGCCCAGCAAAGCCAGTAAAGCGCATGCCATTCGGCGGTATACGCCGCAGAATAGCAGTGGGTATGTTCGGAAAATCTAAACAAAGGATGTCCGAGTTGCATTGTACCCAACTCATGGGGTCCAGCAATAGAAACAACTGTGATACACACCTGGACGGGGTACCTCAAAACCGCTTCGCCACCGCAGCTCTCAAGCAGTTCGATTCGAAGCCGAGTTTTAGGGAACTCGCGAAGTCGCGCTATTCAGTCGAAGCGGTTTCTCGCAGTCTGTAGCAGAGGGCGGACAACTACGCCTTGCGGAATGTCAGGCAGCCAGCCTTCGACGCAGACACATCTGCAGACAAACGCAACATTCGGCGAGGCTTCGTTGCTCAGACCATAAATGCACAAGCCTAGTAGCAACGCCGCGAGAACTCAGACTGGAAGACAAAAACCCAGAAATACGCGCGCACACACACACACACACACACACACATTCACGTGAATATGCCGACATTCAGTTCAGCTCATAGCGGCTCACAGTGCTGTCAGCTAGACTTCGATTGCTAGACTATCGGCTGTCTGTCGACAAGTTGGTTGCTGCTGTGTGTTGTTGCCGATTGTTGTTGCGGCAATTGACAGCAGCCCGCTGCGATGGCCAAATGCGTTGACATTGCTAATTAATGGAAAGCCGTCTACAAGCTGAGCTGATTAATTTTGCGTAATTAGTATGGTAATCACTCCGATTGGCATTCGCTAACACCGGGAAGCAGCTAACATCTCAAGGGCAGCCGCGTGCCTGCGAAGTCTGTGGATTCACTGTGGCATTTTTTCCACATTGGCTGAGAATCGCACAGCTTGCGGAGTTGTGAAACATTTTCCATCGTCGGTTTTCCTTTCGTTGTATTGCCGTTTATTTAATCTTCTGGCTAATCAACGGGAAGTCAATGCTACGCTATGAACGACCGAATGTTGTGGCGACCAATGCCCACATCTTGGCCGCGAAGCCGAGCGCAGCAGTCGAACACTTGGGCCCCAGACGTATCCTTCGTCTGCTGCTTGATGCCGCGGACTGCCTGACGGCGAGCCAAATGAACTCCCAAACTCAAGATTGGACGCAGTAAATTTAATTTTGTAATCGTTGCAACACATCCACCGCGTGTTGCCGTCGCAGTTGTTGTTGCAGCAGCGGTTGCTGTTGCTGTTGCCGTTGCCGTTGCCGTTGCTAAAACTGTTGTTGTCGTTCGGAATCTATTAAACTAGTTTAGGTGGGTCGCTCGTCAGTGTGCGCTGTGCTGCTACGGTTCTAATGGTCGCTCTGAGTGGCTCGGCACACTCATCGCCATTGCGATCGTCGTCATCATCATCATCGTCGTCGTCGTCATCGTCATCGTCGTAAGACACCGCATGTATAGTGTGCATGGCATGTATGCAAATCTAATCCGAGAAACGGGTTTTCCAAACTAGCTGCGCGAATATGGGTCGTTTGCCAAGCAATCGATCGAATTTTTGCATTAGGCGCAGTTTCCGTCCGTCCGCTCAATCGTCCGTCCGACCCACCGGTCGTCCATTCACGACGGACCGCAGAAGGTACAGCAAACACAGCCACGCTATCTCTAGACGACGTTGCCGATGGTTTTCGGAGAGGAGCTGCCCCGCACCGGGCATCTGGTGGCAGCAGTCACAACTCGAGAAACACGCCGCAAACTAAACACGATCGTATGCGGATCACCATCATGTGGCAGCCTGGCTTGCAAAACTCTGCAGCTGCCTAGAAAACGCTGGGCAGCGCAGCCGCCTAAAAAGTAGGTACATTCGAAGTGGTTAAATGAGATCCAGTTTAAATTACAATCGTCGTTAATGGGCATTAAAACACGCCAGTCGAACGGATGCTTGCACAGTGGAGCAAATGCGCCCCGACCGCTGATGCAAATGTTACAGCTGTAAACTTTCTGCCCCAGCGCTGCTACTTGCCCAATGCGCCGCAATCTGCTGCCCACCAGAACCCATTTCAGCACTTGAGGAAAACACAGAACGCGGTGGAGTTCTTCCTCGTAGCAGCAACATTTCTTCCAGAGAGCAGCGGTGTTGAAACTGCACCCATCTGTGACTCAGTACTTCTGGAAGCTTTTCTCGATGCTAACGCTGTTGGTTTGGGCTTCGATGCTTCGTATTCAGTGAGCGCTGCCTTATCGATATCAACGATGCCAGATTCCTTTTTCGATCCGTTTGTCAAAAATAAATTTCTTGTCTCGAGAGAAGCAATCAAAATTCAGTTTACGATGCAGCCTCGTCGGCATCGTTGGCATCGCGGCAATTGGAATTCAATCAAGCTTGGGTAATAATTACTGTAATAATAATGAAAAAACACACGTTTGGGTACTCCGCGGCAACACAAGTCGCAAACGAAATACAAAGACACGAAGCCAGAGTAAAACATTGGGTTCGAACTGAGCGCCAGAGCGCGCCGTATGCCATGCAACGCGAGCAATGCAGAGCAACGCATGGTGACGGCGTCGTTACAGATTTCAGCGTCAAGATAAATTACAACGTCGGAACATGTTAGCCACGTTAGGCGGAGTTCGGCGAGAGTTATCGACTACAGCGCGGCAGTGAATAAAATCACTTCTTCTAGGCGAGTGGATCCACATGCCATTGAGATGCGGTACATTTAGGCATGCACACACTGTCCTTGCGGAAGCTAGCACGATGATTGGCCCTCATTCACTTCAAAATGTCTGAAATACACGACACAATTTTTAAAAACGTATTTCTTGCAAGTAACTCCAGAAAACTGTACTTAAAGAGCGTTCTTAGTGGTGCCCACTGCTCGTAGGGTAAACTGGGTCTGCCTTGACCGAGACTTCTTGCCAATTCTGTTCTATTGTACGCGATGTTGTTGCAGTTTCATAATGCAATCTCTCACCGAACTCTCATTAAATTAATCTCAAAGACAAAACCTAAAGTTTTTAAAATGAAAAAAGAAACTAAGCGAACTGGATTCTTCGCTCTGGGGCACGAGTAAGTAAAATTTTAGCAATACAAGAACGCCAACAATATGGGGAATGATGTCGCAAGGAGTCCTCCACAAGGCGGCTGATGTGCGGCGTTGCCACTACGTTGTGAGTGGCGTCGGGTCGCTGCCACCTCGCCGCAGTTGTGCTCGGCGACTTACGATTTGCTTACCTCACAAGCGACGTGGAATTGATGAAGTGCGCGGGTGTGGTCGCTATTATCGCGACGACTAGAGACCAGGTTCAGCCAACTCCGCACACCGCCAACCATACTTGTTATTATGGGTGTACTAATGTTGTTGCTATTGCTCTATCTATTATTGCTGTTGTTTATTTGTATGGCATGGCGAATAACGGTGCTCAAGGTTGTGCTACGCTTACATTCAATCGCCTGACAGTCGCGAGCAAATCTCTCGATCAACGCCGAGTTGTTATGCAACGCTGCGCTATTTAAAAATACGTTTAGCGCGAATAAAGAAGAGTTTTCAAACATGCAAAACTGCATTCGATCCACGATTCAGAAATAATGTCCTTAGTAATCAACAACTCGGTTTCAAATGCTTTCGAAGTAGTGCATCGTCTCTGGCGTATAGCGACTGATCGGCATGAATCCCGATTTAAGGTTGGAATTGAATACATTTTATAGACGGACTATTTTTAATAATAATTTAGAAAATTATCTTTTAGCCTGTCGTCGCTATTTAATTTCATATACTCATTCAGGTGTCATTTGCTTTGGCCCAGATTCTAATTCTCAGATTCTCGCTGAAAGGGTAATAAAACCCGCTGTTGGGTTTTCTTTGAAAGATCTGCCTAATACTCGGTGGGACTCTAACGGTTCCAAGGACTAATATTTGTATACGATGAGTAATATTTGTAGGCCTTACAACTTTGCTCGCCCGTAGATCGTGAGTGTGTTACTTCTGGACTACTGTGATAAACCCCACCCGGTATTTGACCCGGTTGACGACTGGCTCGACTGCTCGAGGTGACTCGTGAGCTCCTTGTGCGTCACCCTGCATGTGGTGCAGGATCGCGGTTATGAAATCTTGTATTTTGAAGCCGCAATGAATGAAATTCCTTTGCTTTACTGTCTGCCGCTGGGTTTGCTAGATCGGCGGATTGCTGACTGAATGGCCTACTCTCGTGGGTTGCAGTGCTGTGAAGCAAAGTGTTCCTGTAGCGACGCCAGCATTTTGGATTCTGGTTTCCTCTCAGTTTCGAAAGCGAAATCATCGACAGGAAACTTGCAATTACTCCAGTTTCCTGCTGCTGCGAACAGATCGAAGCAGAAGACGCACCGGCGCGAACAACTCGCTTTCTGCGACTTGCTGGTGATTCAAGAGTTTGGCTGTGTCTGGTGGAGTCTGTGCAGAAACCTGCAGACATCTGTTGGTGCGTGTTGTGGCGTGTTGTGGCGGACAAGCGAGCGTCCGAGCTGCCGTCCGACGCTGTGGGAATCGGCTCGGGCCGCATAATTTGTGTTGGGAGCACTGTGCGGCGCAGTTGCACAAGAACGCGTTTCGCTATCCAAAAATGCGTGCGCTGCCCAAGTGGAGTGGAGTCTAGTGGAGTCTAGAGCGAATTCCCAAATACCCCTCGCACTGGATGTCAAATGCACGGATGAATTATGGCGAACACAGCGAATGGCCAATGAGTCACTAACGAGCGAGTGTGGCAGCTTGCGTAACCTGGTTGCGGTCGCCGTTGCATCCACAGTTGCGGAGGCCGGAGGTGGTTCAGCACATTAGGGCAGAACGAGTGCAGAACCTGACAGACACTCATTAGACGTGTGGGCCCAATGGAGCATTTGATTGATGTGCGCCATGTTGCAGCCGCGTCGGAGATTCCACATGCACTGAGGATTTATTCGACGGAATGGTTCCGAAATCTTGAAGGGAGAGAAACCTCCGTCTGTTGGCCACTTAATTTATACACGTTGTGGTTTAAAACAGACTGCGTTGCACTGATACTAATCTATGTTCCATTTGGGAAATGAATTTACTCCAGTTATTGCTGCATTGCTCAAGAAAGTAGCATGCCTCGAAAAGTGTTTCTCGTCATTATCATTGTCACTATTATCATCATCATTTGAGCAACTTGTGGAAGAGCGCCGCACGAAGACCGCCAGATCGGTCGACGGTAGTCATCGGCGGGCGTTTGCAGTTCAACGTTCAAGTAGCAATCCACGCCCCGAAACTAAAGCGCATCGATTGTTCGTCGCTTTTGCTTCCCAAATTTATTTCAGCCGCAAGCGGAGGCACGGCGCTGCAAGACAACAGCACTGAAGCCCGGCAGATTGGGGCAACTCGTGAAGATGACTTTTCAAACCAGTTCTGCAGCAGCATTTGGAATCTAATCCAAGTCGAACACTTCAACTGCGACTGCGATGCCAGATCGAACCGTTCGACGATTATTGCTTTATCTGTGATTTACGTGGACTTCTGTGAAGAACCTGGTTTAGCGCTGTGTGTCGAACTTCTAATTAAATGTTCATTCCTTCGACCGTACCTTCTGCAGAGGTAGCCAACTGGCCCCGAGATTCGACAGAGACTCGCAATTTGTGTGTCGTACTTTTGTTCTTTATTATTTTATGCACTTCTTGTCAAGGTTACTCATTATTAATGAGCTAAGCTCCGGTTAGAGGCTGCTGCCAATTATGAAATTTGCAATTTCCGCAGTTGAACTCCGGGGTCAGCCAAAGATTTAAATCATGGACATAATTGAGCCGAGTCGAGCAGAGTGGCTCCACTCGAAACACAGCCGACCACCGACCGGCAGTCGAACAGTTGCGATCGAAATGTAATTAAATCAAATTCGCCAATAATTCAGGTGAAGGTTGGCCGGATCGAAATAGTTGACCGCTGCACTGGTTCGCGATGGGAGGAAGGTGTGTGCCACTTCGTTGCGATAAACAGCGTTGGCAAATCTTATTTCGGTAGAGATGCCACTGTGAAGCGGCGGGAGGAGGCCGAGCAGATCCTGTTAAATATTTATTAAGAAAGAAAGAGAAAGCAGCCGAAGTATGTTGGAACATTAATAAAATCGAAATGAGATGAAGATTTGGCCCTAAACTATTCAGAGAACATTCGAAGAATTCCGTTCCATAGATTCATACAACGCAACTACTTCGAAGACGAGGAACACGAAACACACTCTTTACGCCAACATAAACCCAACCTCAAATACCAACGCGGCCGTGCGTTGCTTTTCAACTACTTATTTTTAATTCAAGTCAAGGTATCGCGTATTTAATCCTCTTCCGATTCTTTTCCCGCTTTGGGGGCTGTCAACAATTGTCTCAAGTGTTGTGCACGGCGACACAATGGAGCGTGGTAGTAGTTCAGAGAAGACTGGCATAGACAAACCGGACGCCCACATCTTATTGCGCACCGAATCAGTCGCCAGAATGGAGCATCCAGTTCAGCAAGCTCCAAGCGCAATGCTGCCTTATCTACATATCCCCCAGCTGACACTCATGTGTGCCTGCGTCTGTCATCCGCCGAGCAACTTGCGCAGAACTGGAGAAGATTATCAATAAATATTACGAATTTACCAGAGCGGAGTTCACTAAAACGCTTTCGTAGTCGACGTGCGCCGAAGTGATGAAGAGACGGAGGACGGTGCGAGCGCGGATCATGTGTAGAACGAGATTATTTGTCACGTAACACCTTCATCGAAATGAATCTGCCGTCGAAGCGAGGCATTTTAATCTCCTGATTTGGGCTCTAATGGTTTGTCATGTTAACTGGAGTTGGTACGATGTTTCGGTGGCTGGACCCATCCGAAGAATGACAATCGAACCTCTTTCAAAGACGAGTGTTCTTTTCATTTTAATTGATTTTCTCTTGTTGCTCGCCCAGCAACGTGACCGATTGACAGCATGATGGATTGCTTAATCCGTTGCACGAATGCCTTTCTAGCCGGAATTCCACTCAGTTTACAGTAAGTTCTGCTGGCTATTTCGGGAATCTGTGACCATCGAAACTTCAGCTGCTGGAGTTTCCACTCGGTGTCCACCACAGACTTCATTGCCGGACAATGATATTGAAATTAGTTGCTTAGTTTCGCATAAATATGACTTCATTCAAACTCCATCGCTGGTGGTGGTGTTCTCGTGCATTGTCCGCACTCGTCTTAATCTGCACTGAACAGCGTCGCGCTGAGTGATGACACCGGCGCGGCGATGCTCCGCGATTCGCACTGCCAGCCTCCTCAGATGTCGGAACAGAGCCTTCGACGCGCATCCACAGGAACAAAGAGGAACAACCAAGTCTGTAATGTACGGCACGCGCGAAATTCGTGACAGGGCGTAAGTCGGACAATAAATCTCAGACGAGATACCTACTTGGCTCCGACTTGCTCCAGCAACAGCTACAACTACAGCTACAGCGACAGAAACAGAAACAGAAAAACATCGAATCGTAGCCAAATTCGGGCTCGATGTTCGCTTCATTTGGCTCATGGTAGTTCTTTGGTGGCTGGCAGGCGTGATGCTGGTAACATGGCCGTCATACTGGATGCGGCGCACGCTGCACGCTTATGTGGAGTCCAACAGCATCAGGCGAAATGTTTTTCCTGTCGACCCTCCCCACTCCCCCCCTCCCCCGCTTGTTGACGAGTCGAAAGCGTTTGAGTGCAGGCTGAAGTCGTTGTTGATGAGTTTGGGTGGCACTCCACAATTTCGTGCCTTCTCCCCAACACCTCCTGTAAATAGCAGTCATTGACAAGTGACGCTGAGATATTGACACTGCCTACGATCCATGCCGGATGAGGAAACGGCCTCAGTTTTCGTGGAGACGTTTAAAAAGTCACGCTTTCGAGTGCTTTCTGTAACGTGTAAATATGATATAATATACAATGAGACTTTGTGTCTGCGCGGTAACAGAAGTTTATAGCATAAAAGAGCATTTCTCAGTTAAGAAAGAATGCCCTTTCAGAAGTACAGAACTCTCCAAATTTCCTTATTTTAGTGCTCTTGGAAAACTACAGATTAATTGGGGAAGAATTGTTAAATAAGGGAAATTGTCCGCAAGCACTTTTTATGAAACTACGTTCTTTTCGTCTGCTGCTTTTGTGCTATAATACAACGTTGACACTTCATCAAGAGACGCTATCGAAATGCTGTAGAAACGATTCAACAAGATAACCGTATCATCCGATTTACCATATACCAGTATTATAATGAATGTGTTTACTGGAGTTTCCAGTCTACTGGAGGACAATTTTAATCAACTACTTAGTCAGCCCCGGTCACCACGTGCGCACGATGACTTCCAGCCTCTCATTAACATGAAGCGTGCATGAGTGCCAAGTAGTTACGAATTAATTATAGTGATTCAAATCTGATTGTTCCTCGATCGAATGCGCTTTAAATACAGTCCGTCATTCGTCATTCTCCCAGCCGTATCCGTTAACTTTCAGATTTCCCAACCACCGTGATGCTTCTTGTTGCTCTTGACTCCATAAGCGGCAGATCCTCATGGATGAAAAACCGTACTGATGACGCAGAACTGGATAAGTCATTCGCGATATCCGTCACCACCCTACCGCAGTGCCAACAGTTTTACTGATCTGCTGAAGGTTTTCCACTTTCGTTTCAGTTGTCTATACTCGATAAACGAGCAATTTGAGTGGGTGTAGTATATCCCGGTAGAAAATGTTGCCATGACGCGTACTGGAAAGAGTATTGGATGGTATTTTTCCCAAGTTTTCTAAGCTTGTTCCGCCGGGTAAAGGAAACTTTCTCGGAACTGCTTCTGACATAAACAACCACTCGCATTTTTATTCTTCAAATTTCGTGTTTTAAGTATAGTCGAGTTCTTCTTAGTTTCTATACTCAACTCCTAAGCAAACATCACAACTTTCTCACTCTTCTCCATGGGTTTGTATACAGAAGAATGCATTCAACTAGTGTTCGATATGAGAAATAAACTATAAATTACAATTATAATAATATAAATTATTCAACACCGGCCTCGTCAAACTGTTGGTGAACTAGTTCCATTCTGAAATGGCTGCGATAATAACTGAGTCCAGTTGCGGTTAACAGTCGCAGCTTCATTGCACACTGCGGAAGTGATGCAGTGAGTCCACCGCACTGGTCCACGCTTCGTCCTTCTCCGGATGTAATGCAATGCAACACTCTGCGATGTGGCTCCAGCGCCGGCAGCTCCATCTGATTATGGTCAACTGCAAAGCTTCGAGAAGATTCCACTGCTGAACTACATAAAGAGTGGATCGGGGCATCGGAATATCTCAGTTGAGATGCAGCTGCAGCTGCAAGGTCCGCATTGGGGTCAATGAAGTGAGTTCAAATTGCAGCAGTCATAACAACCGATCCAAAACAACTTGGAAAATTTCCATCTCACTGTACAGCATTTAAAAAGAATGCATTCCCCTCATACATCGCATAGAATAACATGTGTAGATCGATGTACAGAGGCTATAATTGAATATGTGGGTGTAGGTAAAAGTCTTGTATCAAATCCTTTATTAGATTTAGTAACTGAAGATAGACAATGTAATGTATGGAAATAGAAATGCAAAACATAATACAAAATATAAATGCGAGTACATATATTAAAATGCCGTTTTAAACACGTCAATTAACAGTAACAACAATAAGACAATTGAAAGAGCAGCTCGGCAGCATACTAGAAATGTACGTGAGGGTTTTCTGTGTGAGAAGGGCACCTTCAGAGGTTGTTACTGTTATCAATTAACACTAATTAACTCATAGTAACACTAGTATATATAAATTTAGCATTGAGTGTCCCCAAAGACACTTGACGTTGTATACTTGAAGGTGTTGGCAACATTATTATTTTTATTGCCGAACAGTAGCGAAGGCAACAGCCGAACGTGTGATAAAAACGTCTGCCATTTTATGCCAGGAGACGCCATCACTTGGCAGCGAAAGCACTGAACCTCATCGCATCGCATCGTAGATGCATAAATCTGTTAATTGTGGGTCATTCATACCGTCAGCTTGTTAGGCTTCTAGACGCACAGAAGGTAAAACATGGGATTATAGAAATTTCACAAAACGTATAAGCAATATAAAATACAGGTTAATAATGTAAGAGTTAAAACGTGATTGCTGTAAACTATGCCACTACGTTTACATATTCTAATATATTACTTTTGTACATTTAATAGTATAGTATTGGCACCTAATAATTTCGGCCCTGCTTTTGTTCGCCAGAAGAATATCTTTCCTCAATATTTAAAGGCAAACAACGACTACATACTTTATGAAATTAAGGGATCAGCAAATGAGAGGATGGGAAGCGTGATTCACTTCATTTTGAGCTGGAAACGAAACGACCGCTCGCATTGCTGGGCTTTGATTTATTTGCTTCGTTTTGTAGCCATTGCCGAGGTGCTAATTGCGGTTATTTTAACTTGTCAAGCAACAAAAGCAAGCACTGCGATTCGAACCAGCTTCGCGTTCGATCGGCACGCATGCGTCGTCGCTCCGCTACGCTAAGCCAAGAGTACATAACGACGCGTTAGTGTGCGCTACAATTGGCGGGGAGTAGAATAAAGAGCCGTGACTGGAGTGGAGCCGAGCAGTAAATACTTAGGCATTGTTTTCGTCTTCATTCGCTCGCCAGAGACGGGCGTGCCTCTGTTCGTGCTCGAGTTGGGGAGGAGTTGGAAGAGTTCGAGCTCAGCGGAGTGGTGGAGCATTCTGACTCGTTCCACTCGGCTCGGATGTCGGTGTGCATGCATCCAGCAGAATGCGTTGCCGGAGAGGTGTGACATCTCATGGAGCACATAATAAAAGCAGCGGCTGCTACTCGAGCTTCACAACGTGGAATGACAGATGATCACACGAGTGATTGCCGGTTAGAAGGTCATCCTACTTCATGAACTCTTCAAATTTCGCTTAGAAGCTTTCATTCGACAGTTTTTAGTCTATTTACGGGGATTTATGAACTCTTTATTCGTGACTTTTAATTATTTGGCTAGCCAGATTTTTATATACTTATAAATGAATAAGTTTATCCCTTTAAACGGTATGAGGACGGTATTTCATCATTGGAAAGCACATTAAGTTCGGTGAAAGTAAATAATGGTCACTAATATCGGTCAGAACATGACGTCAAAAGATAGATCACAAGCAAATAATGCACAACAGAGATAGAAGCCGGGTTGCGTTGATAGAAGTTGTTCATGAGCAAAAAATAACATAATTATTTGAATAGATTGTGTTTAATTTTGCAACACGTCGAGTCTACTTTTTATTATTTTATTCAAATTTCTTGCGCACTGGCTTCGGAGCTCTGAGGTGAAACGTTGCCAGCGACCAGCGATCACCAGCGTCACATTACGTGGCTTGTAGGAGCGTGCTTTGCGCGCGCCGAGGCTTCGCGGATCGTGCATGGGAGGTCCGTACGAAAGCACGACGAGCCGAGCTGGGCTTCCAATTGGTCGCTGCGATCGCCATGAGCGCGGATGCGCGGAGCAACGGGTTGTTCGATTTACATAATGAACAACGTAGAAGTACACAAGCACATCGCAGCGTTGCGATTCCCTCATTTCATGCATTTTCGTTATTTTCATTTCAGAGACTTGTGACTGGAAGATAACACAATCGGGGCGAACGTACATTGAAAGATGGTCGAAGGTGACAATTGGCCATGTTGTGAATTCAACACTGATCGCGTGTCTTCACTCTCCAGGAAATATAATGAAATCAGCATCGGTTTTTAATTCGGAGGATACCTCGAATTAAAGGTAATGACTTCATCCGGAAAAGCGCATCAATATTATGGTCATTGAGAGTTTTCTAAATTTTGTTGGCTTCTTTTAACAGCTCCCACTCTCGACTTCAGTGAACAGTAAGGAAATCGCTGAATGCGAAAGTGCGAGTGTTTTTGTTTCGAAGGTGAGTCGATAGACTTGAATAGATTTGCACTTGAATCGTTTCTATCTCGGGAACTCTGTGAAGAGTGAAGGGAGCCAATGAGGCGCAGGTCAGGTGATCAACTGACTGCACTGTGCGTCTCTAATCCACCCCTCCCCCCCCCCCCCCCCCCTCCCTTCAATAATCACTGGCTTCGCTCTCGCAGCGGTCTCAAAGTACGCAGTACCAATTAATTATCTGCTGACAAATACGCATTCAATTAACCAGCATTGAGCCGTATTTCCTGGTTGACGGCGTACGGATTGCGACTGTAGTGTTGTCTGAAAGATTAGCAGCATCGCAAACAGCGACAGCGATTGCAATACAACAACAAAAACAACAACAACAACAATGACAACAACAACCACGAAACCTAGAAAGACAAAAATCTTGTGTGCAAGAAATGAATGAACCGATTTCTCGGTAGCCCATAAACACATCTGTCTCGGAGCTGGCTAGATAAGAATGCCCGATATGCAGCGAATGCAGATATGTATTCGAACCCAGGGTACCCACTCGAGCGAGAGATGGCTTTGTACGAGTATCTGTTGTGTTGGAAGGAAACCCACGCAGTCGTTGTCAGGCGTTTGATCTCCACATGGAATGGCGAGGCTGTCCAAATAAGCTTGTCTTTGCAGAAGACACTCGTACCCCGAAGCGCAGAGCCGCCTGCATGCACGAAGCTACTCACAATTACTTGGATACGTCTACGAACGCCAGCCAGTCAAACCATCCAGCGGAGTTCATTGCGAACAACGTGCAAAAACAACACGGAGAGGAAACCACCGCATGTGCTCGATATTCAGATCACCAGAAAATGCAGGACCGCTTCTGCAGCGTTGTTGGTGCTCCGTCCGTGTTTGGAGTGTGGATTGCGAAATGCGCTGAGTTCCCGAAAGCCAGCTGCAAGACATCCATCTAATGAACACACGAGACTGCCTATCGGATGGTGGCGCAAAAGTGAAAACTAGGGCAGTTTAGGTGCCCACTCCCCACGTCCTCCATGCCTCCTCCGTGGAGCACAGCAGCCGCCACGGGCGTCCACCCAGTCGCGTGCGGCTCCTTCATACGTGTGCATACCGCAGCAAAATTACACAAGCGATGACGTGTCCTCAGTGTCCTAACGGCGTCTATAAAGCCGTTCGAAACCATCTCAAATCACAGCTGAAAATTCGAAGGTTTTAGTCTTTGTTTGTCTGAAACATTTTAATCGCAGAAGCATAGTAATCGTCCTCTTTTCAAGGATTTCATATAAAATCAAATCAGCGACGACTCGACGATATTCTGCTTGCCCATCATTGAACAGGGCTTCATTCGTTGACATTCATGCCAGTAAACATAACAAATGCAGCAGCAGCACAACTGAAAGACAGTGATGCCAGAGGCAACCGAAGATCATTCGATCCGAAGTAACTGTATACTCAAACAGTAGTTAGCGGCCCCAAATGCTATTAGTGTAGCACAAATTACAAAAGTAAGCCAGCACTAAAAACATTCGACTCTGCGACTGCTCCGACTGCTCCGACTGCTCCGACTGCTCCGAATCGTTACTGTCAGCTGCTGAGCTGTCACAGTTCAGTCGCATTTGATCGATTCCGCGCATTTCCTTGCGGCTCGCGGTCAGCATTAGCCACCAGCCACTGGAGCGATCAGCACGACACATTCTCAAGTGGCTTCTTCGCTTTACATGTGAGCACGAAGCACTCCGTCCATCGACCTGCTCTGAGAATGACAGGCGGAGGCACACAAACGCTTTGCGGCTGACGGCTTAAACGGACTCCGACGGAACGAACGACTTCTGAATGTGCGCACCAGCCTCCAGTCTCATGTATTTAAATGAATCCGATTGCTTTAGAAAGTCGCCAGAGCGAGTGACGTGCCGTGTTCAACGAACCCTACTACCGCTTAAGGATGTGAGACACTCGACCCAAACGAATGCCTCGCTTTCTTTCTAAGCATGTAGTATTTTTCAAATGCTGAGCAGTAGGACGATGCCGCAGCTCCAGCCGAATCTGCAGCTTAAGCTGATGAGGCACTTCATCATTTGCACCACGATGACAGACGTACGATCGTTATCATTCCATCTTCTGCATGTTGTTGATGACTTCCTGTCCGAAGCGCTACATGCAACTACTGCCATGTCATCGCTCCGTACAGCCGACTGTAACTACCAGCATCCAGGCTGAAGAAGTAGAGCGCGATTATTGAAATCCGTGCCCTGTAGTGTGTGGCTTCCACTCGTCATCATTTTTTGCTTAGGCTTGGCATGTAGTTTCAAATCATGTAAGGCTTTCTTTGTGTAATTAGAGCAGCTACAATGCAACTCTTCGTGCGTAACACCAAATAATTGACTACAATTGCGAAAACAAGGACCTGAAACGTAAGTTTCATTCTATTCTATAAAATGCATCAATCTGACGAGATTGCGACGTGTTTATAAACTGTTTTTAAGTGCAGCCTCCGAATTTATGAGGACAGAAATTAGTTGGTGGGCGTTTCGTTTATCGTTTATCTGGGATAAGTAAAGGTTAGTGGAGCGTATAAAACCAGAGATTCGTTGAGCAACGAATTAAAAAATTATCCTTCATAGAACTGATCAGAGAAACTCAAAGGAATATACTGAAAAAACTTAGAAGTTATGAAATACTGAAGTGAGAATAAATGATGTGCCTTGAATTGAATGAATGAAGGATAAAACGTGGAAACATCACTTTCGTCAAAACGAGAGCACGTTACGTAGAAATCATGTCTAGTTAAATATTCGGTAACAATCCGATTTTCTACATTAACCACACCAACGCAACTTCCGTCAGCATTTCATGTTGCTCTTTGCTCCTAGCCGTCTAAAGCACGACTGATTAATCAATGAAAACACGTCTGATCAACGAACTGCTGGCTCGCAGGAGACCACGTAAACAGAGAGCGTCTCTGGGCCGCTCAGTTGCTCGTATTGCTCTCAGTTGTATAAGTTACCAGTTCAGTTACGGTGCTCCGAGCCAAGAAGAACCCGATCTTGGTCGGTTGTGGAACTTATTCGGAGTTGCTCTTAAGTGAGAGGCTCGCTTAGCTGGTTGCTGTATGCTGACTGCTGACTGCAACTGGGCGCAGAAGGAAGACCCGATACTCCACCCAATTTTGGATGCGAGATTAATAAGCCAGCAACATCCATTGGAATGCCGGCGATGTCTATTACACAGCCACAGCAGCAACCACGTCTGTTGCGTCTATTTTCGCTCTCGCTGTGAAGCGACGGAGTGGTGCGGCGGGACGGCGAGACGGGCGGCGCTCTGGTTTAGAGTGAGCTTCTAGGTATGCGCAGGGGCTCTGTTGCTTGCTGCGGTCTAACTGCGCTGCACTGAAGTGTCGCTGTCGCGGCTGCGACTGGGACTGAGACTCTAAGCCTGGGACTTCTTTGTTGCGGCTTCTCTTCGGATTGCATTTTATTGTAACAGTTTTTGTTGTCTTCTTCGTCGCGTATTCGGCTGATCGAGTGCGCGCGCCAAGCTTTATTTTTAAAGTGTTTGTTGGGGTTTTTTTTTTGTTTGTAGATAATGCCGTTGTTGTTGTTGCTATTGCTGTTATTACTGGAGCGATGCTAGCCAGGTTGCGCTGAGCCGCCGCGCTTCGGCTGAGCCCAGTTGACTCGCATCACTTTGTTGGGTATGCTAAAAAGTTGAAACCATTTTCAGATCAGTACTATAACTCGTACTTGTAATTGACGGACGGTTCGGAAACGAAGCGGATAACGGTTACTGAGTGTTATGCTGTGTTGTTGTGCCGTGCTGCGTTGTTGCTGCCGTCTGCGGAGTAGAGTGCGCGCGGACTGGACGTGGTGCATCCAGCGAGATGCCTTTTGATTGCTTCTGATAGTTCAATTGTGAATCGCAGTCGTCGCGGCGATCTGCTACCGTAAACCTGCTGCTCTCTCCGAAGATCGGACTCGGGTGCGACGGTTGGACAAAGTTTTGCACTAGTTCACACGAGAGAGTCGGCGTGACTTGACACACGTTCTGAAAGCGATCCCATAAATCGAAGACCCAAAGACGCGCACAGTTCCACGCGAAGTACAGAGTGCAACAAGGACCTCAAATCGTGGTGGGTCCTGCCCAAGTTCCTTGTGAAGTGGCGATAAATAATTGCTAGTAAATAAAATAGTGATTTCTACAAATGGAAGTGTTGGAATTTATTTCAAAGGATTAAGTGTTCCATGTGTTGGTGGCCCCCAAAAATAAGTGTGTTTAATTGCCACGGTCTAAACTACTCGAGGCGTCTCTGCTTTCATGAGTTACATGAAGTAAAGTAGACTTCGACTCTTCCAACCCACTCGTTTCTCGGTTACACGGTGAAGTGCGCCGCGCTGCCCTTCTGTGCGTTTTGTAGCCTTGGCAGCCTTTCCGAAGTCCCAAGTCACCTCATCAAACGCAGCAGGTCACCACCGTCACCGCCACCGTCACCACTGATCGCGAACGACAGCTGAATCGACGCGTCCGCATCATTTGAATAACCTGATCTGCTGACCACTCTGGCGAAGGATGTTCCGCAATCGCAACGGTTCGAACGTCGGCAATTTAAACTGCGGTTTCTTCGCGCTTCCAAGCGGATATCCGCTGCACTTACAGCGCCTCTCAGTCGGTGCCAGTTAATTTCCGGAGCGCTGCTGCATGCCTCGCTGCGTTGTCCGCTGCGGAGTCGGTGTCGATTCTTTCCCACTCGTCTAGCATCGCTGGAAACTAGGATGTGAGTGTGCATTATTAAAGCAATTAATTTGTTCCGATTGAGCTGAAGATTAGCATGAGAGTTAATGGTTGGGAAATGTCTGTAGTGTGAAGTGGAAATCAAGTGTAGCAGTTCAGCGTCCAGTCGACATCAGTGTCACTCACAACTCATTGGAATCCCCTCAACACACTTTAAAGTAGAACATTTTATGAGTAGCATAAGTTTTCGCATTACTTTACTTATCAGGGCGCTTGAAATAATCAAGTAGCAGCTTCTCGATGGACACGTTTGTATAACTAGAACTCCTTCTAAGAGAAATAATTAATTTTTGAAAACTTTATTAGAAAATATACGGTTAAACAATTTAAATAGGATTCACAAGACTCCTCCTAGAGAGTTATTCAGTCATCAACTTCTGTATACAAAATAAATTATACACACGCTAGGAGGCTGTTCAGAAGTTACAAAAATTTGAATCAACTAGAAATTATCAGTAATTTAAAGCACTTTAGTTATTTTAGTACAGTGTTCATCGCAAAAGCCAGTTATTTTTAGCACTTTTTTAAGTTTATTCATTTATGTACATATAATGTGCAGTCTGAAGATCAAAAGGATAACGTATCAATCTGGCGGCACCAGTTGATCACTTAAGTTGCATCATTCCAAGTATCACTCTGCTAAAACAGCTCTCTATAGCAATCCTTCAGTTAACTATTTAGCAAGTAACCGCTTTTGGGTTTTCTGTGTGTTTAGACAGCATGGATATAGTTTTCGTAGAATTCCGCTGCAGAGCTTACATAAAAAAGTTACCACGTCCTCAGTGCCGAAAAAGACGAAAGAATTTCACTTTAGGAATGAGTTTCTCGAATTTCAAGCTAACGGTTCGTCCAATTTTCCAACAATCAATACGTATACGATATCCACATCGATCCGAATATGTTTTCCGCTAGTTTTTCCCGTGAAAACCTTAAACGCTGAGCTGCGCTGCGCAGTTTCGCCGCGATTATTTTAAATGGACTTTATTTGGATCAAAGTCAGGCATAAAAACGCGATGTGCTTGTGTTCGCCCTGGGATGGACGGACGACTGCGCACAGCGAGGGCCCGATTTTATTTGCAGTAAAGTCTGAGCGGCGAAACGAATGAAGAACAACACCAGCGTTTAACGAGCGTAGCACGTGCTGCAAGCCAATCCACGAACAGACAGAGTCTTCGGCCAGAGCGCATCTTCCGTGGCGGATTGTGCTGCACCGACCCAAGCTGCATGCTTCGCTTGTGCTTCCATGGCTGCGCGATCCGAGGCACACTGTAACGACCAGTGAGGGCACCGCGTCGATGTTGAGAGAAGCACGCTAAACTGTGGGTTGTTGGCAGCCTCGATGGCACGAGTGGAGACGCCGTGCATTGAGCTGCGCCATTCGATTGACACGACGACACTTTAATCTGTGCCTCGTACAATGCATGTAGATTGCATTTCATGTGGAGCAGATAGCGAGGGTTCTGCACAAAAACTGAACTACTCGCAAACATCGACGATGGCTTTGAATGGGTCTCTAATGAAGAACATCGGTACGTGGAGGAATCTTTATGGTCCCCGTCGTTAATGGCACCGACTACACGCATCTCTGGATGTCTCTCTAGCGAAGTCTTCATTCGGAACTAAACGTATTCTGATTGAAGAGGCTTGGACCTCGTCTGGCAACAATGGAGGTGGAAATCTTTAAATTTCTTGGGCCTTATATAGATTTATACCTAGACAATGATTCTGGATCTCTTTGGAATCGTCCACGTCCTGCTCGGTGGTGTTGCCAACCATCTCGTTAACGCTTTGTCCTTGATTAATAAAACCGTAAAAGCGTGGCTTATGATGACTTTGATGACAAGTCCTGGTGTGATATGATCCCCTTTCTTGTAGAAAAAGTGCCAAAGCCATGCATTTCTTTCTACTTAACAGCATATTTACAAAACCTGCAAGGAAAAGCATACCCCCGGATGTACGATACCCGTTAATGTACAGGCCAAGCATTTGATTGTTTCATTTATCTTCGAACATCCCAACCATTCATCTTGGGACAGAGGACAGAGGTCCGTCCTCTCCTCCTTCCATCTTTCGGTTTAATCGCCGATCTGAGTCGGTCGAGGCGCATGCTGCCCGGATCCATTGTTTAGCAACCAGCTCCAGTCATTGCTTGCTTATTTTGTTGTTATGGCCTCAATTATTTACGGGAAGCGATCTTATTAAAGACCGTGATGGATGCGTTCAAGTTGGCCAGGCGTTCGGCAGACAGACAGCTTCAGCTCTAGTGATGGCTGGTAACTGGGTCAGCGTGAGTCGCGGCGACTCATCTAAGAGAGCGCGGCACGACGCTGGCCGCTGCGGCTTGATGGGCGCTGGCCTGCTGCTTTAACGCTTTATGCTACAAAGCCTTCCGGACCAGGATGAAATTAACCCAAAATCAACGGACCTGGCGCGCTCATTCAGCCGCATCTGCATCTGCAGCATCCCCCCCACCCCCCCCTCTCCGGCTGCCGATAGCTCCGATTGGATTTGTGGTCTACAGCTAGCGAACCTTTCAGAAACGGAAGATCCATAAATGAGATTGCGGTCTGGCTAAATGCGGTGGCCGGAGCTTCCGTTCGAACATGTTTTATGCGGCAGCTATTCGCCGTTCTGTCGTTCTGACGATAATGACTGCTAAAGATGATACACAAGCGTGGACGTACTCCATCAAAGGTCCACAGATTCCTTTAGTTATTTGTTGGAATCTCTTGATGTGCCCAACTTGACGTCACCTGAGAAACGGTGTGCGCTGTACTCATCCGATCGAGTGACTTGTTCGATTCCCCGCATGCCTGCGTGAAGATTTCCGTAATTGCGACGAAATCGTCGTGGTTTCCAGCGTGGCGTGTGGCGTGCGACGCTCTTCAGCTATCCGCAGCCACCGAATTCGCTGTCCAATTTGGAGCTAATTTCTGCGGTCAATCAAAGCCTTCACCATGACGCAGCAGAGCGCCGACCAAACCCATAAAACGCTCGTAACTGTCAGGTTAGCATGATTTGACTCGCACAGGGCCGGCTGCAATTGCGCAATGATAACTTTTAACGGTATCACAATCACCGGCCGCCGTCTCTCCGGGACTCCGCACTGTTTTATGCTCGCTTTAATGGAATCATTATACGTAAATATTTCCAAACAAATCCATCTACCCAACTCTTCAGCCCGTTCATTCACTGAATTCGACCGAGCAGCACACAAGCCAGGCTGAACGGTGAATTCGGCATGATTTGCGTTATTTTAATTTTAATACTCTTTTTTTATCACCTCTTCTTTCAGCTGTGGAATGGCCATAAAATACTTTGTTTTCCTCTGAATGTTTATGCACGCGTGTGTGTGTGTGTGTGTGTGTCTGTGTGTGTGTGTGTGTGTGTGGTATCGTAATTGGAACAGTTTCCACGCAATTTAGTAATCCTCGTCGGCGAAGCAATAACAAATTTCAATTTTCAAATCGGATTCCAGCTTCAAGTACTGCCTTTGCACTTGGTAGACACTCGAATATCGTGCGCTCGCGCGGAGACACTGCTTCACTCGCATATGCTGAGCAGCCGCAATCAGTGACAACTCAAAATGAGATTATATTAACGAAAAAGTAATGAAGAGCCATAAGACAAGTCATTTCAAGAGCCGCTGCACGCCCTCCGCCTGCGACTCAAGACCGCCACTCCTATACTTCAGAAGCGGATGGTAACTGACCTTGGAACCTCACACCTACTCAATATGAGAGAAACAAATGAAAATGAAAGCAAATCTGGCGGCCGTCCATTGGATGTGCTGCTGGAGGCCACAAGGAAGTAAAAAAGCTCCGGAAGCGTCGCTTTTGCTCGAGATGCACGCAGCATTAATGGCGTCAGATCCCTCCGTTCTGCTCTACATAACAAAAGAGTGTGTGCGGAACTCCATTCAGGTATCTCCGTATGTCACTCGAGTAGTAAAAACCAATTCGTCGCTTGATTTACGAGGTTACTTCAGCGGCCAGTCGTCCGAAGAACTGTCCAAAAGTCGGAATCAAGCAATATTTGAATCGAAAGTTGATATAAAGAGAATAACTGAATATTTAGTCTATTAATCGTAGCATCTTCGAATATCATCAATCATCCCATCTCTCATCCGAATGGCATTCAAGTCAGCGTCCCCTGAAGATGCCCGCCTGAGTCGAATGTCTTCGGTTGCTACTTTCTAGCTAAGTACAACGAACTCTGGCACCGCCAAATAATTCAAATTGGTCGCTTTTGACCAGCTAATAGTGCGCTCTAAGAGGCTCTTTTCACCACTTGCTGCATTTAAAAGAGGCGGCAGCTTTATTTATGTGCACCCGCCGTTTGCTGTCTATCGCAGTCCTCTTCGCGGATCAAACCGAGCGCCAAAAGTGGACTGAAAGAGCTGAAAGAGGAGTAAATCTCGTTGGCCAGCGAGATAGTAGGCTTAACGTCAGTGCGACAGAGAAGAACGCAGCGTTCATCGAGGACCGCAAAATGGAATGGAATGGCGTGGAGTGCTGGCTACTGAAGCTGCAAACTGGAGCGCTTTCACTTTATCCAAAGTATTTTATGCATGCACCATCTGCATGTGTACAAAAATGTTGAGTATGGATGGACAATGATGGCGGACGTACTACTGTGTTGCCGCGGTGCATCTGTACGATTTCCTGCACTTAGCGGTGGTCAGGTCGATCCAGAGCTGCTCCAGTGAGGAGGATCCGACAGCCGCGTCTCGGAACCGTATTCAGCTCCTGCAAGCGCGTTGTGAGAACGACCGGCTCTGCAGGCTGCGCAAGTAGGTTCATATTATATAATGTTTAATTCAATTCATGCCTTGATGCATTCCATCTTTCAATCAGACCGACTCACTCAGTCATTCATGCACTCAGCTAGTTAACCGCAAAATGTTACAATTTCTGAAGCCACTCTCACTTTCAGCCGAGCTGAAGAGGTACACACACAGAAAAACACACAGACACACACAGACACACACACACACACTCAGACACTCGACTCCGAGTGCCTGAACGCTGCTGCTGTCCGCTGGAAAGTGGTCTGCGGTCGAAGCGGCTGCCATGTGACAAACGCTACAGCTGTGTGATTATCGCCGAGCGACGAGCAGCAGTTTGTTCCGCAGAGTGTTGCAGTGGCTGTTGCAGTTGTTTTCGTAGTTTTTCTAGACATGCAATTTACGATTTCGGTTTACAGCAAACACGACATCTCACTTCGACATGATCTCGCTGTTTCACTGATGATAATGATGGCTATCATGGAGCACATTTCCAGTTGTATCTGATTTGTTACGATTTCATTCAGTACGTGGATTTGTAGCTGTCTCTGTTGCTTCAGCAAACGAGCTGAATCACAAATATCTGTGATTTAAGGTCTAAATGCGGAACGCGTTCAAACTATCAACTATCAACGCGTTGACGGCGCACGTCGTTGCATGACGTTAGCAATCAGAAGACGGTAATCGACTACAGCGAGCGAATCAAAATCGTTGGTCTCATCGAAGCGTTCAGATCCAGATTCGTTTACCAATTTGTACCTAATCACGTAACATAATCCCAGAGTTCCTTCAGTTTGACTTCCCTCGGAATAACACCCGAGGTTTATGTCACCTTCATCGATGATTTATGTAAATTCAATTACTTAAATTGACAATTCTTTCAACTTATTGTGCAGACAAGTAAGGAACAACAAAAGCACTCAATAGTTGCGGTTTCAGTAGTTTTTTAAAGCTATTAGTTCTTCATTCAGTCACTTCGTGGGTTCACTTGGAATTGTCCAAGTTATTTATTCATCCATCCGTCTAATCGACCTTGAGTTCGAAATACACTGATGGATTGAGTTACAGACGAAAAGCAACGCTGTAAGCAGCATTCAAACACACCCAAAATACCAAATACAGATAAAAAAACTATTAACTCGCGGTTCGACAAGAAAGCGAAGTGAACGCGCTACCGTCCCACACGCCGCCACTGCAGGGGAGCAGAAGCTCGGCGGTATCTGTAATTAGATCTCTAATAGGAAGCAGAACTCAGTTTGATGTTGAGCGCTCGGTGCGGTTGCCACACCGCTTTGATTAATGTTCACAACAATTATTTCACTTTCGAATACTACCACATCAAGGCGAAGATGCCATTCATTAGCAGGGAAGCCGCCGACACCCCGCCAGAAAGAAGTTCATTAAAAGACGCAAGATTCGGAATGGGCCGCTTTTAGGGCCCATTTAGCACATGTACCAACCATAATTAGATGGTCAAACTACCGCCAAACAACCAACCGAGTGCCCATTTCTTAACCACGTCGCTGATCATCAGAAGCTGTAACAGCCATCTTCTCAGCTGCATCTCTAAGACTTGCTTGCAAATCAGTGCACCAGCAAGCAGTGGTTTGTTGCCCATAAATAACGGCAAATGTACCACGAAATGGAAGCCTGAAGAAAGATATTTTTATTGTTAACAATTTATATTGTTCGCAATGAACTCAGCACTAAATAACTGCAATTCGCCGATCATCAACTGGATTTCGACTCAACTGCACATTCCGCAGATTTTTGCCATGATTCCCGAAGAAATTCGAAGGTTTCGTTAGCGAATTCTTCGAATTTCCGACATCAAATCGAAATCCGGCAGCACTTGTGAGCATCACGGGAAACGCGAGCGTTTAAAGCTGAAGACTTTTTAAACTAGTGCGAGGATTGCGGCTTGTAGAGGACCGGACAAGTCATGAACGAGCTCCCAGATGTGCAGTTCGCTAAATCTGAACTATTAAAACTTCATTTAACTGCAATCTACTTTCTACTGTGGAGCCAGGAAACCTCCCCACTGCCAGCCTCGGATGCATTTCAGTGCGATGCACTCAATTGCGATACGTCTTCAGCTGCGTTACGCCTGAGTGATGAGACAGACTGAAAATGAGAAGTCTGTACTGATTGTCGAACGTGATCGTACGTGAGCGCTGCTTTCGAATGGAAGTGTGCGACCAAGTGTGCTTCTTCCCACACAAGACGCGCAAGGAGTTTGCAGGATGCTTTGGCTCCAACCGCATTTAGCGGAAAACTTTCCCATTTTCGCAAAGTATTTGCATTAATTAAGGGTAAAAGAAAGCAAACAAATGCACTGCATACTAGAAACACCTGCTCGGGTATCACAGATCGGCTCCATCAGGTGTTGCGCTCTCGTGTTATATCCACTTCCATAATTTGAGCCAACATTCGGTGCACATGGTGGGCAATCAAAGACGATACCAACAAACCGCTGGAGCGCTGCAGCACTGAGCGGCTGGAAGATGATGGCGGAGGAATATATTTTATGGCAGACCAAAATCGAACTCGAATGACAAAACTGGATTAACTACTCCATGCTGCTACACTTTTGATTTCAATTGCGTTGGAAAACTAAGACGCAACAACAGCTAAGCACAACCGGCACAACAACATGAAGAAGTCAATGGACAACAACATCACTCGAAAGCTGTAATACAATGACTGCTGCGATGAACGAAAGGGGAAGAAATGAATCTATAAAAAAGTTATAAAGCCGAGGAAAAATCTCGTTTTCTTTTCGTTTCGAATGAGAAACACTTTTCCTTTCGCTTTGCAGCAATCAACGTCACATGCAACGACAATAACAAAAGCACGTTGATGTGTCTTACGCCTGTCCACATCCTAAAAATCCGATGCATGTCCTTTCTAAAAAGACAAGTGAAGCTGTGCAGGTCGTCGTACAGTGGAAGTTGAATTGGAAGCACGAAGCGAATTGAAAGCGAGGGAGAATCTTTCTACAAGAACTTCTACTCGTATTTCAATGGTTCATCAACGTACTCGGCCCCCCTTCTCAATAACGAAGCGCTTTAAACTTTCCGGACTTCGGACTCTGAATTCGAAGATCTGCAGTTAGTAATTAGGTTTTGTTTTATTCGTTTCCAACCATTAAATCTGCCACTTTTTAGAACAGAAACCGAACAATACATTTGTAGCTATGTAGCTACTACGTACTCGTTTATTTTAATTATATACGCTTCTCTAAATGCAGCTTTGTTTTCTTGAGATCCATAATAGAACGATCCCCATTTGAGTACTTCCAGTTCCCATCATAAGCTTCAGTAGTCTGGCCGAACGCTTTTGTCGCTTGAATTTTTGTTAAATATTCAGTTCTTTTCCGAAATATGTACCATATACTACGAGTATTTGCAGCGTTTCTACTCTTGCCTTGAACTACCTTGAGGAGTACGTAAGTACGTTCCGTTGTTTTGGCCCAGAACCGGTGCTTGGCGCGTGGAAACGCTTTCAACAAATCGAGCACGTTTCCCATGCTTACAACTGAAACTGTTTCAAAATCAGCTGAGAGCTGTGTGGTGCCGCCGAAGAAACCGCACACAGAGCTAACAGTGTCTGGGACCGCAAGGGTTCAAAGCAGCAATTATCTGCACTTAACGCATGTCACGGATGCTGACCCAGTGGAGGTGCTTCTTGAGATTTTCGAGAGCGGAGCACAGAGAAGCGGCAAACAATTGAATTCGATTGTTTCGCACTCGGTTGGTTTCTAGAGCGGAGTAAGAAATTAAGTTTTACTGGCAACCTGTGTTGCGTGGAGAAGCGGTTAGTGGGAGTTAATCTCGACTCAGGTAGACTCCGGATCAAGTAGACGACATCGCATCAGCCGCGCAACAACAATACACCTCGGACACACGCCCTTGGCTTCTTTCATCAGCGATTTCATGTGAACCCGAAATGTTTTGTTTGCATGCACGATGAATGTTTCCATGCATTCGTATTCGAAAAACTAGAACGGAAAACATCTGCTGGACAATTTGCCATCACAAATCGTTGCCATCCGTTCTGAGTGATGGCATATTTCGACACAGTTTTGGCGACATTCTCAGCCTGGGAATGGGCTTTTTCTTTTCGTTTTATACAGCTTATTACATATACTGGAACGTATGTACATAAGTACACATGCACTCCTATGATAATTGAAGTGCGAGTTGTTTGTGTTTTTCTTCAATATTTTAAAAAACAACTATTAATGCCAGCAGAGTTTTTAGCAAAATTGAGAGTGCAAACTTAAAGCAATTGGAAGTTTCGAAATTCAAAATTCTTCCATCAGAGACCATCTTGGCCAAAACCAACAAAAAATCGAGTGTGTTTCTACGTCATTTAACGGAATTTTCTTTCCTTTTCCTAAGTGAGAAGATTATTATATGATTAACTCCATGTTTTGCTGGAGCACGTATCGAAGCCTCCGATGCAAACACTTGACTATCGCTTGCCTACCTGAGCGATGCGATGGGAACGCATGCGCGCGCAACACAGCGTCTGAAGCTACTTGCCACACTTGAATTTCACAGATGTTACTAAAATCATTTGTTCGTTCGTGGTATCAAAGTCATTATTAAGCGTGTGAACTTTGAGCAAACAACGAGACGTCTTCATATTCCATGTTTCGCGTTTATGTCCGTCTGCTCTTACTTACCGTCTGTCTGGCTGCTTTTATTTCTTCACGGCGTTCGGGCTAATGTGAGGTAATCGAAAATTATCACGGCTTCAAACGTGCTCATTTCTAGGCCGCTTGAACTCATTACAGAAGCATTTCATCAACTCAATGTAGTCAACATTTTAGTACTACTCTGCTTTAAATAGCGTTCAATATCAGTGTTCTTTCTTGAGCCCTATCCTAATTAAATTTAAGTTTAATTAAATTAAATTAAGTCAAATGAAAGCAAATTCATGAATTTTGAATTACATATGTATATCTCTGCACATCCCCACGTGTACGCTCAAATATTAAGCAGTCTCTTCTCGGAATTAATTCCTCCTGCACAAATGTTGTCCGTCTTGTTGTTCTATATAATTTGGGCAGGTTTGTTATCACAAGCAGGCCAAACTGGCCCGTGTTTTAGTTGGCTCCCCAGTCGATTTACGCAATTCAATTCAAGCTGAGAATGGAACGAAACACAATAAATTGACAAACTACTCGAATTTGTTCGGGGAACTTTTTCACCCAGCAGCAACTAAATAAATATCGTCAAACCATCTGTACATACATACATATAATGATAGTGTTATTCGGAGGTAAATAAGAACAAATAATCTTTTCAAGAAGCCATATGAATGTGGTTGATGAGGGGGACGAGGTGGTTCGGGGGGCGGGGTCTAAGAGCTTATGCTTTCTAGAATGACATCAAGAAATTAACTAAGCAACTTCGAAACGTAGATCGTGGCACTAGTAACCTTGATCGAAACGTACACGCTTCAGAATTTCTTCCAGCGACCTCTGCTTAAATTATCACTTACAGCGACGAAGGTTTTGTGTATTATGTTTGCGAATTGAATACAGGTTAACATTAAATTCCCATCGAAATGGCTCAGATCTACATTTCAATATTATCTTTTTTGGGATTTCTTATAACTAATGTATGTACATGGTACTCGTAAATAAAACTTCTTTCGCACATCCAAAGCAACATTTTTTATTTTCAATATTTAAGTGACACACACATGACAACAATAATACGTTTGGGCCTAAATTAATTTTACTTCAATATTTCGGGTGTTGAATTGAATAGTTTTGATACTCCGCGAGCACCTCCCAAACCAGCAAAGATTATTCTTTGAGTCAACGAAATTTTAATAATTTTTATCATCATTCCTAGTAGATGGGTAACTTGGGTAACACTTCCTTACTTCTGCGACACGAAGTGACATGAATTTGAATTTTTGCTAATTTTTACTTTGTTTTCTTTCATTTTCCAGACTCTAATGCCCTCAGGCTCTAATTTCCCCAGCAAGTCTGAACCTTGCTCAACGCACTCTGAAAGAAGTCATAAATTGCGGAATTAAAACGTTATTCGTTGCCAAGAAAAATCTACTCGTAATGCGAGAGAAGGATCATTCGCCAAGAAAAATGCTTCCTAGTCCCAAACAAGGGTCCGTGTATCCTATTTTAGGACAAGCCACCGCTTCGCATGTGCCCTACGACCTTTCGTCCGCATCTCGTACCTCATCAATCGCCGCCACTTCGCCGTCAACCGTGAGCACCCTCAGCCAGTCACACAGTGTCTCAGGCTCCGGAACGCGGGGCTCCAGTCACGACCAACCGCTCGACCTGCGGCTGGACCACAAGAAAACCACGCTTTCTGAGCGCAAGTCGCTGCTCGAAGACGAGAACAGCAACTTTATACTGATCGCAGATCAGAACAACTTCGGCGCCGAGCACACGATCGGGTTCTCCACGCCGAAGCACTTGTCCCACCACCAGCACCTGGACAACAATAACTGCCTCAAACACGCCAACAACAACTACATATCGCACGGAAGCGAGCTCCACGATGAGCTTCATTTCAACACCAAGTCAAAATGCAGCAGAGAACAGCTGAAGCATGAACGGCGGGGCGTGTCCCGTCCGGGTATCACCGACAGTGTTCACACAAACACCCAAAGAATGCCTTTCACTCCGCCTGCGCTCCACCCACTAATGCTAGAGGCCATGGCTAAAGCGATACCTCTGCCTTACCGCAACCCCTTCATCTCACCCCGACCGCTAACGGGCAACTCGTTCGATCTACTGCGGACGAGCAAACAAAACTTTCTGCAAGGTCTGCCTCAACTGTCTGTTGTGAGTAACATGGCAGCCGCCGCAACAGCTATGGGTCACGCCCAACCAGTTCAGAGCAGCAACAGCTCGCAAATGGACGGTATATGCCCCATTTCTGGCAACGGAAGTAGCAAGAGCCCATTGACGCACGATCGCCACCTGCGACCTCAGCGCCACAACCTCACCAACAGCAGCAATGACGATGAATTGACAAACGTTAAGCACCACCTGAACTCATCCTCCGGGACACCTTTAAAAAACAAAGACCGCTACGCGTGCAAGTTTTGTGGAAAAGTGTTTCCTCGCTCCGCCAATCTAACGCGACATCTTCGGACCCACACCGGAGAACAACCGTACAAGTGTAAATATTGCGAGCGCTCATTCAGCATCTCCTCGAACTTGCAACGTCACGTGCGCAACATTCACAACAAGGAACGCCCCTTCAAGTGCGACATATGCGAACGTTGCTTCGGCCAGCAGACGAATCTTGACCGACATCTGAAGAAACATGAAGCCGATGCGGCCTCTCTGGGCCTTGGGATAGATGAGCGCATACGCGGGCTACGCCGACATCGTGGCATACCCACTGAGGAGTCCTACTTCGAGGAAATACGGTCCTTCATGGGAAAGGTTACCAACCTGCCGCTGCCAACGTTACAGACGCAAATCTCCTCAACGTCCACAGAACTCAACTCGCCCACTAGAAGCTCCTCCTCGGCCGCCACCGTATCCGACTCGCCCAAAAGCCTCTGCATACAACTCATGCCGCACGAGGAAGAACAAAGCAATCAGAGCAGCACAAGCAGCGCTGAGGACACTCGCAAGAAATCGACGCCTACACGAGAAACAGAACCAAAGCATGCGTTAGCATCCCACGCTAACAGCAGTAGAGTTGAGCCGGATCAAGTAACCTGACGCTTCCAGGAGCGACCCACCCGCGACAACCACTCTTCATCCTAAAATCTATGTTCACTAATACATGTAATCGCAAAACAGGCACGAAGCAGGATTTCACATCGAATATACAGTATCCGGCAATCCGAAGATTCTTCATCCTAACTTAAACTAAACTAAAGCCTATTCAAGCTTAATCTATCTCTAATCTCTACCAACTGACTCAAGAAAAAGTTTGGTCTGGTAAAACAGTGTAGAGCCTTTAATCGAAGTCCTGAAACTGACGGGTCGATTGCATTCTTCTTAAACCTGACATTCCTAGTACCGTACATACTCGTATATCTCCACACTTTAGTTTCAAGCTCTGGATGAGAATTCCACCCTACGAGGAGTTGGTGTTTCCTCTGTTTACACACGAGTAATGTTAGTATTATATAAACACACTTTAATGTATGCAGAATTCCGCCAAGATACTTCTAAATCCGCTGCGGATCCACTGAAACCAAACACCAGAATCCTGCTCTCCTCGCGCAAATAACTCTGTTGAGTATTATTTTCAGCAGAAACGATCTTGATATCTATCGATGGTTTCTACACACTTCAACTATAGCAAAGTAAGATGGCCACAGAACGTTTTCAATTGCCTAATTAAATAAATTTATGTAAATCAAATTCTGTCTATTTTAAAATTAGTTAGTAAGCTTATTTTATGTACAAACGAGTTACACTAGAGAAATTTAGATTTTTAGGAGAACATTCCACGTGGAAATCCGCTGGTGCTACTAAGAAACACTAAGAAAAGATTTGACAATGTTTGTTAGATGGGTTCTTTCGAGACTCTGAAAAGTAAGTTTTAGTTGTACATAAGATTCTTAGCCTTTAAATGAGTTGTTTATGTTGTGCTATTATAGTTAAGATTGGTAAGAATTATTTATGTTTTGACAAAATTTCCTGTTTATTTTATACTTTATAGAAAATTAAATAACTTATGTATTGAATAAATGATAAAGCATCGATGTACAAAATGGTATTTATTTAGACACAAAGTAACACTATTATATAGTCTAACACTTAAACTATTAGGATCTAGGATATTCTAGGATCTCCAGGTCTGAATTAGGACCTCATCGTGGAAATATAAAGTAGAAAAAACAAGCAAATCCTTCCTCCTCCTTGACTATTTGATCATCGTGAACGCTATGAATTGAGATATACCTTTTTAGCTACAATATCTTTGGGCTACAAATTAGATACCAATAAAACAGAAACTTCTCAGTTCTGATATCAGAAACCTTGCTAGTATAGGAAGAAGGTTATTTTTTATAAGGAATGAAAATTATATTATATTATAAAATAAATTATATGATTAAACTTAAATCAAATTGTTAAATCAAAAAGCGCTTAGACCCGGTTTCTTGAGAATCACGAGAATGGCGATCGGACGATTTTTTCTTTTGCAGTAGCAGCAGCGCAGTTTTAACCAAATCTATGTGCATAATTTTAGGCGTACCATGTTTAATTAAAATTTTGCACCGAATTTTAAAAAATCTTCCTTAACGAATTAAAATATACTCAACATTCAGGTCTTTCTTTTATTTAGTTTACTTTGTTAAAAATTGTAGACAGTATTTAATAATATTAATTTGTTTATTATTTATAAACATGGAAGAAGCAGAAGTTGTAAATATTTTAAAATTACATTTTTTATTAAACCTATAAGATCAAGAATTTTCTGAAATTGAATTGCTGGTTAATTTTAATTGCTTTGCATCTAACTAAAAATATAGACGACTTAGCGGCCAAACACTATACTTTAGTTCTTCTTCTTCTGCTCGTAGTTCGCCTGGATGGCTTTCAACAGCCAGCCGACCTCTTCCACTGTCTTGATTTGGTAGTTGGCGTAGGTCTTCAGTGTTGGCAGTTCGGAAACGCGGAAAGTCTTGCCGATGCCATGTAGCATCTTCATGGCGTCCTCGTCGGTGGTGTCGTCGCCACAGTAGATGATCTTCAGATTCTTGGCCCAATCAGCATTGAAATGCTTTTCGAGGATCATCTTTGTGCCCTCACCTGAAGAAAAAACCAAAATAATACTTCTTATTATATTGTAAGCATAATAAAACGACAATTTGTCGTGGCGATCTGAAATGAGTCAAGATAGCGTTCATATAAAATTCTAATGTTCAATTGTTTCTTCCTACAAAATTCCTAACAAACAATTTTTGCATTTGTTTATCATATCAGAAAGAAGCAGAAAGAAGCTACATATTTATTTAAGTGCACAACCACACAAGTACATCGTGCTGACGGTGCACGCAGACGCCTAAATATGTATCTGTCTGAATTATCAACAGTTTCACTGAGAACAAAGATTTCACATTTGAGGCTCTTTTAGGGGGTTCTTATTACAATTCTAACAAACAAACAAAAATTTATGGAACATTTTGGCGGCGGCATAAATTGAAGATTTGTCTGTGTACCCGAGAAATGCGATCGCTAGTATACGCTTGTGACTAAGTATCTGTATATTTGAGAAACCATTCGAACTTATTTTTAGCGATCTCTGGCAGCGCTGGCTGTGGCTGTGGGCGGCTTGTATCAACGGCCAAAATATATATACACAAATTATAAATATACTTATAATTATGATTGAAATTAGAGGTTTCTATTTTTCTGGACGCTTTCCCAAAATGCAAATATTTTGGGTGTACTTTTCTTTCTATTAAAAATGTTTCGCTTGCTCAAAGTGAATTCGCTTGCTCATAACTATTGAGGAAATGAAGATTTCTTCCAAACTTCTTGAGTGTTAAACTTGAAAATACTTTTAAAACTACTCATGAAGGTTTTCCTTGCTGGTCGTCAGAAAGTCTCGGTGCAAGTATGAAGAAGCAAACAAAATATATAAAAAATCCATGCTTCCGCTGCTACCGAACTGTATATAAATTGGATATATTATCCATCTATTAATAAATTTTTTCTTTTCTATCGCAGCATCAATGCGATGAAACTAGTTTTATAAAACTAGCAGCCATTTTTCGTGGCTTTCCTTAGAACTATTTTCTGAAATATATAGCAAAAGGGAAATGTTACTGACTCGAACCCAAACGCTTAGAACGACGAGAGCTTCATTGCTGTGATTGTTACTTATGTATATAGGAATCAGCATTTAGCGGTGTATCATAGATCGGCACTGAAGATTAAACTTTGAACTTACCTTTATCCCAGTTGACGCGTGGCTTGCCCTCCAGAGCGTAGGGGGTTTCGATCAGTTGGAATCCATGTGCCTGAATAAGGCCCTTTGCGGTTTCGACCAGTTTAGCCTTCAACTTGTCATTCACTCCCTTGTAGCGGTACGTGACCGATATCTTCTTATCCTCCACCCAAGCACCGGAGCAGACGACCTAAAAGCCGTGCGTATACAGACAAGGACATGAAACACACAAAAACACAAACACAAGAACAAGAAACTACCTTCTCTTTGAGCTCCTCAACCAGCTTGTTGTGTTTCTGCAGAAGCTCCTCTGGCATTTCGATCTTGAATTTCTTACCCGAAGGATATTCGACTTCTAAGCCATGGTTGCCGGCGTACGTGATGTTGGGGAACTTCAAGTGGTTCTTGATTTCAGACAATTCACGACCGGAGAAGACACACATGAAGACCTTTTCGTTAACAGCCAGTTTCTTAATGTTGATCTCAGTGTCCTTGGGCATGACGGCGATTTCCTCACTAAGGGGAGCCAGGGTGCCATCGTAGTCTAGCAACAGCGCAACCTGATCTTCTGGCTTAATGAAACTGCACCATTGTGCATACGAGTAGATGTAATATTATTATTAGCTCCAGACTCACACTAACCAGCAGTCTTACCCATCGAGTGCCTTAATGAAATCTTCCTCCTTCTTTAATAGCGGAGCCTTTTTCTGTTCAGCCATTTTTATTCCTTTTCCTTCGTCTGAAAAAATATAAAGCTCCAAACTTTCAATGCTGACCGTTGAAACACTACTGATCCTCAACCGAATGTAGATCGCGGTGGTCCCAGCAACCGATTCCGCAGAGACATGCGCCCAACCGCGTCTCTCAGCGCGCAGTTCTAATTTTAAGCGCTTTTTTATGTGGTCGGGAAGTGTTTCTGAAAATCTTTGTATGTGTATAATTTTTTAATAGGCTCCCGTCCGCATTTGCCCACAAGCCGTTAATAATTATGAATCGGCGTGCTTATGTGTGGCTTCGCAATTGCTTGTGTTCTCGTATATGTATGTTGGCAGCGCTGATTCTCGCAGCTGTTTTTTTATAATTTTGGAAAATATTTGGATAATTTTTGGGATAAATAAATGCAACAAAACAAATGCAATCTCTTTTTCTCTATGCGACGTCTACTTTCGACTCATAATACTTTACCGCTTCTTAGGATTACCACTAAATGCAATTTTGAAAGCCCCTATAAATTAAATGCATTTTTTAAAACCCTAACTTAACTTAAAGGGTTCTTATTACCACGTACATATATTCGTTTGTTCAACAAACAAGGGTAGTGTGTACCTTTAATCTAAATTTACATTAAACCAAATTTAGAATACAAACATTCACTATCTTGAGATTTTAATGCACAGATAAACGTCCAATCGACTCAGCTGAGACTTAAAACGAATTCTGTAGACTCTCTTTAACATAAATGTACGTATAGCATGGACTTCAGCTTATACACTTTATAGTTATATAACCTTATCTTTATGAGTCTGATCAATTATTTATCCCCTCGTATAGATAAAAAATAGCCTCTGTCAAAAGACTTACTCCAATCTGTGACAGTGACTAACTCTCGACGACCGTCGAATGATAACAAATGCTGTTTAGTAAAGCATAAAAGTATAAAGTATAGATAAATATTAAGACCATCCAACAAACTGATGAGTGCGATTATTTTGCATTTGTTGCTGAATATTAATTAATGGTTCATCGTTACATTAATAAATTAATTTACGCCACAGAGTGCGCTGAGTCTCCGAATGACTACAAGAATATCCGAGGCAATAAATAATGCACCGTTTGCCACGAATGCAATAATTAGATATTTTGGCTCAACAGATGGCCGGAAAGTCATTCGCAGTTGCACCGATCAGAGCCAGAGAGACCACCTGACAAATTCTTTAGAAAAAAAAGCCGAATGGAAAGAATTGCATACATTCTATAAATTCTTTGGATCCGCTTGGATCGCACATTAATTAATCTGAAATAATGATGGCGAAGTGCTTTCAACGCATTTACGAATCATTAAATTGATGATTTACTTAACAGATCGAATTCTATCATAAATTTTATCTTAACATTAGGGACAAAAGGTTTGATAGACTACTATTAGACTAGCAATAAAGATTAGGACTAGTAAATTACAACATTTTTATTGCAAATAAAACTTTAGAAGGCAAATAATAAATTAGAAGGCACTTTTTGTTGTACGAAGTTATTTTATTCGACAAGTGAGCCATTCGAATATTAGAAATATCAGCGCCAGAATATCATCGAGTAGCTCAGGTGCCATGAGCGGGTATATTTTTTCAAATTATTTTCGAATATCTTAACAATTTGTATTTTTATAAATTTATATAAATAAAGCTTTATATAAATTATGTGGACGTCTTAATGCTGATCGCAATATAATTGCTAAACATCTTCGAAACACGAAATGAATTCCCATATGAAAAGAACCGCCGGGCAAGGTGCCAATAGCAACAACAATAATCCTCAACACAAATGTCCGCCCCCATTTGCCCCATGGAATGGAAAATGTACCTGGCGCTGTAGAATAAATTTTATAAAATATTATTTTTAATAATACATATTTTCCTTGTTTTGCTTGGTTGGTTGTTATGGTTTGTGGCCGTTATTGTTCACATACGTAGTGCTCTGTGCGAATTTGATCGCATTGCTGCTACCAAATAAATGCACTGCTTCTCGTCTAACGTTTTTTGTTGGTCTTATAAACTAAAGGTGCATTTTTCATTCTATATTAAAAAGTGCATCAATACTAATTAAACCATGATTGAATCACTATTTTTGGTTTTGGAAAATGTTCCTATGCAGAAAAGATGCAAAAGAAAGGAGATACATTTTCACCTTCTTTAATAAAGATAACTTAGATTCCCAACTTTTAGTATTTATTTTTTAATTTTCTTTTATTAATATTCTAGCCCGGTCCAACACCATAGTTTTGCACCTGCCATACTTTTAAACTCCAGCCTCTGCTTGAAGTGAATCTTTCTTATGCTATGTTGCGTCTTTTAGTATATTTGCGTCTATAATTGAACTGGAAGGCTCAGGCACTAGCCGGATAAGCACTAGCGATCCAGTGCAACAGATCTTTGATGACAATCTGTCGTGGTAAACGGAAGTCAGCGAAGGTTTGTATTTCGGGGTCGGCGGATATCCTAAATGATTTGGCGATACCTTGCAAAGCCTGAAAGAGAAAGATAGTCACAGATCGGTTTCTCGTAGCTTCAACTGGTGCACATTGCTGTGACCCGAAGTTCACCTTCATGACATCCTCGTCAGTGGTGTCGTCGCCGGCGAAAATCACGTTGGTATGTTCGGCCCAGTGTTTGCCGAATTTTTCGCGCAAAATTAGCAGCGCAGCGTCTCCTATTGACATGTAGTATTTACTTAAAGTTCCACTAAACCATGCAGGTAACCAGCACTTACCTTTGTTCCAGTTTATTGGTGGCTTCGCTTCGACAGCCTCATGCGCCTGATTTGCTCGGAACCCGTGTGACTCAATAATTGCAATAGCCTCTTGTTTTTGGGACTCCTTGACGTCCAACGGTGTGTCGCGATAGTGGTAGGTCAGCGAGACCAGTTTATCCTCCACCCAAGCCCTGTTTTTGTTCACCTTGCCATTCAACTCCTTGACTAGTTTCTTGTAGGACTCCTGCACATGTTCCGGTAGCTGGTAATCGTGTCGTGTTCCATCTGGAGCCTGTATCTCAAAGCCATGATTGCCGGCATAGGTAATGCCATTAATGCCTATTCGTTTTTGCACATCCTTAATGCCTCGTCCGGAGATCACAGCCAGGAAGATTTTTGGGTGCCTCGCAATGTGGTTCAGCAAGACTTCCACTTCAATGGGCATCGCTGTTTTATTGGGGTTATCGGCGATGGGCGCCAGGGTGCCATCATAGTCGAAAAATACGGACAGTGTCTCTTTAGCTGTCAGAAAACTAGACAGTAAAAATGTCGAAAACTTGCTGTAAACTATTGAAAATTGTCGTTCGATAATGTCTAAATATGTGTATAATGAATACAAGTTATGGAACACTCTGTGTCGGGTTTCTTCCTTATTTTTTGAGTAATTTTCAAAGGGTTATTATCTCCAATCTCTAGTAGCCTGAACCATCTTGCTAACACAACACTTACCCGGCCAACTTTTGTTCCAACTGCTCCAGGGATTCAATAGCGGGTGCGGTTCTCTTCTCAACCATTGTTTCTGGTGTTTCTGGACTCTTTTCCTCTTCCGCCTGAGTGTTGGAATATGATGAAACCAGTGACGCTCTCAGTAGCAAAGTGAGCAGGACCACTTTAGTCGATGTACACACTGTGAATGAAACTAACGGCCGAATGCTTGTACCGGAACGGTATTGCTCCAAGTCTAAACTCCGATCGAAGACGATCATTTGATCAAAACTATCACTCGAGAATACGTCTGCACCGTCTGGTGGTGTTTTATAGACACAAGTATACGAGACTAGACAAGAGTTTCTACTTGATGAGAAGATCGTTGAAGCAAAACAAAACTACTGATAAGAATTTTATTCGGAACGCGTGTCTATTTAATACGAATACACTCCTAAGCAGCGTGTGCACCAAAAACAACACCAACGAGAACTGAAGTTAAAGAGAGACCTGATAAAGGTTAAAGGTCGACGTTACAATTAAAATAAAATTTAATTCTTCTAAAATGCTCCAAGTGAAGTCGCTTAAGAAATATTTCCGAAATGTACACAGTTGGGAACCGTAACCTTTACTGTGGTCTGGATGACACCAAACTGTTGCGAGCTCTGTGAGTTCTCTGCAGATGTACTGCACGTATGTGGATTTTATTCTACGACCTTATATACGATCTTATATACCACGAATCGGAATTAAACATGGGAACCATTTAAAGACAAACAGTTCAGCAACAATGTGAATGACTAGATAGGAATATTGGCCACACATTCACACGGTTTCCTCCCTCGCACAAATGCAGTTCATTACATTAATATAATATATGAAGGTGGTTATTCTCGTTGTTATTGTTATTGCTTCCATTTGGATAATTTGGATCATAGCCAACTCAAGTGAAATTAATAAACAAAGCACAGCAGCAGCGGAAGCCACCTTGAAAAAGATCGCTTGGTTTAACCTTCCGCCAGATGAAATATACGAGTATGATTCCACGTAAAATCCATTAATTGGTAGCATGTTTGCTTCAGTAAGAAGGGGCGTTAGCAGCTTCTGGATCCTCCATTAAAGGGTGATCTCCAAATGAGTTTATAAACGACCAACTGTTAAGCGAATTCAGCGAAATTTGAATGCCATCTCAAAGTCAAGTCAGAAGATCTATCGGTTGGATTTCTAGGCCTTACTATTTATCGCTTACGTTCAGACTATTGTTCTACTTTCAAGTAGATGCAGAAAAGCTTCTAACAAAAATGCACTACTGACTTATTTTGTGCTCTTGTTATCATTATTCTGCTTCCGTGTCTACTTGAAATAGTATTGTAGTTTGCTTCTCTAAGTTATTTGTTTTTTGTTATGATATCAGCTCCGACTCACGTTGTTTACTCCGATCACGAAGCGCTGTAATCACTATTAGTTCTCACCACTGATAGATCGGCCTGTCTTCAAGTCGTCCCCTCTCGTTTTTATTTCCAGTTGACATAATTTGCGCCTGCTGACTTTCAGCAGCACTCAAGATTGGAGTGATTATTTTTCTAACTACGCACTTCACTCGAACACAATTAGTCAAAGCATTTGTATAGAGCACTGCTGTGATCACACAAAACAATATTATATACAATATATACTCGAAATTATATACTACAATGTATACTATATCGACACTTGATACTATTATTTACAAACAGTGAGTTCGTACGTAGTGAGTTTCGGATATTCGATGCAAGCCTATTAGGTGTCTAAGAATATCTTTTCAAGGATCTTACATCAAGGACTCCAATTAAAAAATATGTCTGAGTCTAATGCGGAGAACCTGAGCCTGAATCTGCGTCTGAGGAACGAAAGCATTCATATTTCGGAATACTTTCGTAATTCTGCCTTTGGCCTGAATTCATCATTCGTTCATTACGAACGAATTCGAATAGGCGAAATGTTTTATTTCATCACAGGAACAACAACTGACTTAATCGAAACAATAGAAATTTCCATATTAACAAATAACGCAACAAGAAAGGCGACAGCCTAATAAATACATGCAGATACATGCAAAAAATCCCAATTTTGCCCTCGCATCGCTCAACAACAAGAGGAAGAAGGAGAGTCTTTCTACACTGCCACACATATGAGGAGATTAGATGGCGCCAAAGGGACAGAGAGCACACACTAACAATTGATTGAAAGTGAAAGGATGTTAATTTCCCTCGCATGTTGATTCAACTGGAAGGCTTTTTAAACTCCCACCTAACAGCGTCGCTGTCGTCAGAGGCAGTTTATTCTTCTTATTTTTTTAATACTGTTAAACACTTTACCTGGGAATATCTTACAAGTGACTGCTCACTCTTGAATCATGCCCTTAGATGTAGAGCGGCTCCACTACACTAACTCAGTAATTGCGATAGTAATTAGAATGGGGAGAAGTTTATATAAATATCCTCATCGCTGTGATTATGATGACGTTAGCTGCCACCTTTCCTAGCTCCTAACTTTTGAATTGCACCCTAAATCAGTATTCTCCTCTTAAACTTTGAAGTGAGCGACTGTTGCAATGGAGATAGCGATATAAATGGGCTATCGAGAATCGCTGATTAAAGGCCTTCGTCGTACATACATTACACGTACATATTATAATACACGTGATAAACACGTTGCACGTTTGATTCATAAACATTGGACCCATTGTATTATCTCTAGAAACATGCTGCCAAGCAACTTGTTCGGAACTTAAACGGTAGTGAAACACCGCTTTAAAATGTTTAATTAAGCTGTTATTACTAATTCAATCAAATCAAATGTTAATGAAAATAACTGTTACTCAGAAACGACTTAAACGTTTCCGTTACGAGAGACTAACGAGCGAACTCACCTGTCTCTGGCTTCTGTTCTGCTATTGCGCAGTCGACAACATGTGCTAACCTAGCAACATGTTGCTTTAATTTGGTGCAAGGAGAATAAATTCATGAATGTATACATTTTCTATTGCCTGCAAGTGTTTTTGTGTTCGCTTTTAGCCACGATGAGGTGGCTGCTCTTGTAATGTTTCTCGGGCAACCAAAGTGTTCGAATGTGATTTGCGGCAACGCTCACGCTTTCTATACTCAGGACTTTACTAAAAAAGATTTCGCCCTCTAAAGAGGAGAGTCGCGAGAATCGCACGGATCAATGGGTCGGTTCCTGTCGAAGACTAGAAAACATCAACAATATATAAACAACGGTAACAGGTTGTTAAATGGCAATCGGCCAGAGGCAGTTAGAGGCAATGTTAACTCAGTGAAATACCGATACAAGCTAAAACACAAAACGAATATAGCTTCTCTTCCAGAAACTACGAAATTATCCGGGTGATAGCAAAAAGTTGACAAAAGTAACGAAAAGTTGTTTTCAAAAAAACCACGAAGAACTGAAATTGTTCTCATCACTGTATGTGCCTTGGAATGAAGAAAGATCCGTCACTTAAGTGCTGTTTTATGTAGAATTTATTTAGTTAAACTTTTACATTATTTTAATTAAGACAAAAAAAATTTGCAAAAATACATTAAGTTGGTTCAATCACGATCATCGCATGTGTTTGATGAAAAGTGTGAAGGTCATGAGGGTCACAGAGTTCATGAGCAGAACACCTTCCTGTGAGTACACAGCGAAATAAATACTATTTCCATGTACCGATTGTAGAGCCGGTCCCGTTTGCCAAGTGAGCATTTTCATTTGCAATTGATTAAAATAGCGATATTAAAATACTTAAATGGGATCTGTTTAGTTTGCTCGCCATCTAAAGTATTAATAATTGCTTAATAAAAACAACACATTTACAAGGGTTAAAACAATAACTCGGTAGAAATCTGTTAACACAATATTAACTATTAAGATAAGGTAGTGTACTAGAAATACACAACGAGTGCATAAACACCTGTCCTTCTTGGAAAAGAAAACTAGGGCAGATGAGGGAGGGTAGCATTGGTAGCTCATCGGTGGGAAAATTGCCACGAAGTAATTTGATTTGTAGGCAACAGTAGTACCCAAAGCATTAACCCATTGATTATTGCTTCTGAATAAATTATCACATACTCGTACCTAATTAAAAATAATGACTGAATTTAGAACTGAAACAGAACAAACGCATCAGGAATTCCGTCTACGTAATCGGTAGTAATAATAAGCGCGATCATTCCTTGACATTTTAACGACCGTTCCTTTATTTTTGTTGAAGTGGATTCACATTTCTCTCTTGGGAAGGAAGTAATTCCATTAACCGCTCCTGGTTGAAATGGCGAATGGTACGTAACAACAACTTGTTTTATATTGTGTTTTCAATTGTAGCACAATTTAATTATTTGGCGCCAGCACAAAACCGTCAGCTCAAAGCCCAAATACTTTGTGGTCTGGAACTTTAGTATAATAATTGCATCGATACAACCTCAAACTGCGGTTCGCTTTGACGATGGGACGTAGTGCTGTTGTTATTGGCTGACCATAGTGACCTCCTCAGGGAAAACATCCCAAGTACTCGACTTAGTTGTGCTTTTCCAACATTAGAATTTCTTTGTATATCAGAATACTCAAAATAAACACATTTCTGAGCTGTAAGAACTTGTCCTTAAATTCCTGATACGATTAGCGTCCAAAGCTCGATAAGTTAAACAATAGCATACCTCTAGGAAGTGGAGGGTGGCTGAAGTGTGAAGGTGGGTCTGCTGCCACTTATTGAACGTGAGAAACACCAACTGTTAAATAGTTTTTAAAAATATTTGCAATGTCAACACCAACTGTCACTGAAAGGGCGACGGACGAACACTGCGTGTTTGTGTGACAGCCTCTTGTGTACGGGTGGGTGTGAGCGAGTACAGCGTATAAAAGCGTTTTATCGCATTCTTGATTTTATTTTGCAATGCAAAAAATGTCACAAACGAATTACTGCAACAAATGATTGTTATACTCGTTGGAAATGCGTAAACACGCATTCATCGCATTCATACAAAACAATAAGTGACAAAGGGTGAGAGTGAGTAATGTCTGATTTCAGGATTGCCAGGAATTATCCCCCCTCCCCCCCAAAACAGCTCTTCTATTTCAACATTTCTTGTTTATAAAATCTGAAATCGCTATCTAATTCCGAAAACATGCGTCAGCCTTGGTGAGGAGTTAAGAAAACAAAACATACATTTTTATCTGAATAAATCGGAATCATATCTGAACATACTCAGTATATGTATGTACATATATGCATGTACATTTAAACGCTCGACATTCATTTGGAATAATTCGATGGTCTGGTTTCATATGGTGGTCTGGTGATTATTTCTTTGTATCGATGGTGAGATATGCATAGATATTAGCGAGTTTTTTATTTACAATATGTACACATTTTATTTACAATCTTATTATTTTTGTTCTACAATATTTTGGATTAACCTTTTGAATTTCATATCTCGGATAATTTAAGAATTTTTTTTGTTTACTCTCAAATGGTTTTGAAAATAGAGATGCAATAAATAAACATTTCGGAAAAAGTTGGGGTGAAGGTATACCAATCTAAATTTTATACTTAAACAATAATAATTGTTATTCGAGTTACGGTATGTAAGTCTTAATAAATAAGTAGACGATTTAACAGCTCCTAGCATATTAACTTAAAGATTATCAATCAGCATAAAAAGTTCAGTGATTCAATCGAAAGCTCACGTGTCACAGAAGACTATCGCTGAAAGCCAATTAAGAGGACATTAATACATGCTGTCAACTGCTACGTATTCACTGCAATTCATTGCTGCTACGTATTCAAAGGCAACAAATGCACTAGAGATAAATAGAAGACAAGGTCGCCTCATGTGACTCAGGATCTGAAGGATGTGTACTTGAACGCTAAAGGAATACACTAGTTTAATAAGCAGTTTTCTTCTTTCTTTAACGATTAGCAGATGGCAGCACTGACTTTTCTAGAGGAACGATTTTGCATTCAGAAATCAGAACAATCATCTTTTGCAGAAAACATCACTTTAAACTTTACCATTTGACGGAGGGCAAAAACACGGAGAAGACTGCTGGGAAAAACAAGCAGAAGGGCGCTCCATGTTTACCAGTTACAAGTCTCGATGCTTTTAGCGAGGGAAAGCACATGTACTCCTTTTCTTACATACATGCTCACTCTCTCAAAAATATTTTTAATGCTCCTTAAAATTAACGTGAAGACTGCAAAGCTCAGAACACGATCTAAACCCATATCTGTAAATTGTTTCTGTTTAATTCTTTCTCCATTTGTAGGATATCGCCTCCGCTTATTCTCCGACCGGGTTCGCTATATTCCAAACTTATTCCAAACACACCTCGATAGATTTTGCACAATGAATACCACTTCTCCAAAGTCTTCGCTAGCAAAACTAGGACTGCACTCGAAGCACAAGTCGTTGAAAGTCATGGTCCTGGGTCAAAGTGGAGTGGGAAAAACGGGTGAGTAGAGCACAAAAATTTACTAATTTCACTTACATAAGTGAACACTTCATACGGAAATGCAAACGGAACCCGATGTATCGGGTTAAAATATATATATACATATATAATATAGTATATTTAAACTGATTCTAAATAATTAAACTAAAACCTAAACATAAAAATCGGGGGTTCTTAGAATTCTATCTGGATTAACTGGATTAACTGGTAGTTAACTCTAACCGCCATAAGCTAGAAAATTATATTTAGGACCATGAAACTTTGCCTAATAATTAGAAAGCTACCAGTAAGTCATCAATTTTTTTCGGTTTTTCGTCTTTCGATTCGTAGTTTTAAAAGTTTTAAAAGACGACTAATTAAATATTATCACTCAGAGTCAAGTCCTTTTCTGAAATATACTATTTCTATTCTAATATTTATTTTTGTTAATGCCATTCATTTGTTAATGCCAAAAGCTATGGTTGTGCGCTTCATTACGCGACGCTTCATCGGCGAGTACGAGCCCAACCTGGAGAAGGTCTACACATACAGTGGCTTGGTCGATAATGACATGGTCCAGTTTGACATCCTAGACGCAGCCGGACAGCCGAGTGTAAGTGCACGTCGAATCGGGGGGTCTCCACTCTTCACTAAACCGTTTGCTTTTAAGTTGCGTTTCATTTGCACTACGTTTCACAGGAGATCGGCTGCATCCGATTGGAGTCGAATATCCGCTGGGCGGATGCCTTCATCCTGATGTACTCCGTCACAGACAAGTGCAGTTTCGACGAGTGCAATCGTCTGAAGTTCCTTATAAACTACAACAAGCGGCGGCGCAAGTTAGGCTCAAACGGCAAGGTGAGGGAGGGGGCATCGACTTTCCTTCATATTCCTTCATTTCCTTCAGTTTCGAAAAGCCTTCATAATTTTCCTTTCTTTGGCGTTGTGTGCCTTCATCAAATAGGACGGCATGTCAGAGGTTCCCGTGATTTTAGTGGGCAACAAAACCGACCAATGCGGAGACCGTATGGTGAGTACGGAAGAAGGTCACCGGCGGTTTCGAGAGATTTCGTGTGCCTGCTTCCATGAGATCTCCGTCCGCGAGAGTGTGGATCAGGTAACTACGAGCAGGCTAACTACAGGCCAGCAAGCTAAGTAACACTCATCCGACAGGTTCAGTCGGTCTTTCGCGATGTTTGTCGCTTTTGGCGCGTTTTCAACAAGTCCCCCAAATTGAAGCGCTCCACCAGCGATGTGCAGAATACCACCGAATTGGCGTTGAGCCCGGACTCCGGCTGCTCCTTCTACGAGGCTACTTCAGTGGATAATGAAACTAGAAGGTCCTTCTTCATAATTGGTATGTTCTACCACATGAATATAGGATCCCACAACTTTTGTTTACCTTTTTCGCTGCTTCTTCTTTCTAGGTAGTGCCTGCCTCGAAGAACCCGATCACAATGAGTCCACGGACGAAATGTGCTCCAGTAGTTCGTGCAGCTCCCGTAGTGAGATGGACCAACCATTCCGGAGCAGAGCATGCACGGATGGAACATTGCTATCGCGTCCGCGCCGCTGGCGTTATCCGCCACCAGGCTGTCTACTGCCGCACACGAATCGCGTGGAGCGCCGCATGAGCATTTCTACGAGGGGCAGCAATGCGAGCTATTGACTGAAGTACAACAGCTTGTGAAGACGTCTCGGTAGTCGACTCACACACAGAAGCCCACACTGCACACACATTCACGTATCAAGAATATCCACCGAAAGTCGACAGCATGAAATATTTGCTCTGAATATCACTAATTTTCTACCTGACCCGTACATTCTACCCGACCGACCTACAGATGTATCTACATATGTATGTTAAACCATGATAGTCACGCAATTGTGACCTCTTATTTAATTTCTTCCCCATTCTTTTAAGTAGTCTTTTAATTAAATTTATATTTACAAAGTCAAAAAAAATAGTAGTTAGGCATTATATGGATAAATATTGACATCGATACCTACTTTTATTGAAAAAAGGTTTAACATGTACTTTTTTCCTTAGAACCGACAAAGAAAAAGTGTAAACTAACTTCAAAATAAACTGTTGTGTTTACAAAAACCATTTTTTTACCACTTAATTAAATACATCTTTCATACTAAAATAGTATTAAAAAGATATGGATTTTTCCAATTGCATATTTAGGGAAATCGTCCAAACACAACCGCAGTCCCAATAAATTCTGCCAGTCCTGAAAGGTTCCATTATTTTGGTCTTGAACCTCTTCTCTCAACCGAAAGCTCACTAGAACTCTCAATTTCAAAATTCGAGACCATCAGCAAAATCTACGTAAATAAACAATAAATGGAAAATGACATGGAATAATAAATAATGGAATAATGGAAATAACATAACAAATGGCTAAAAGCAAGGAGCTTTCAGTTTCAAAAGCTTTCATTTGGCTTCCAATAGTAGACAGAAAATAAAGTGGTATTCAGCTCACACTTGCGACAATATAAAATTTCAAAAACAATATAAGCAATATCAAAATGTCATAAATATAAAGGACTTCCGCTTAGTCTTCGTCGATCTTCAACAGGTACTCCTCGGCGCGTAAAGCCAGCTCGCGAATGTTGCGTAGACAGCCGGCGGCAGCTAACTGGAGCCTCTTGTCGGTAGAGCCCACACACTCCAAAAGGAAGGGAACCACGCCACTCTGCGAAATGAGGGTATCGATACATTAAGATCAAGAAGATGAATGAAGTCAAGAAGAATGGGTTTAGAAACCTGGTGCATTGTGATGCAGTTCTGTGGATCCATGGCCAGTTTTTCGAGTGCCATGGCGGTCGTTTGATGCACGAGAGGGTCGTTGCTAGTCATGTAACTCACGATGGGGGTGACTGCGCGCAAACGTCCCAATTCCTGTGTATTCTGGCCGTAAGCGGCACAGCTGGCGATAGCGGCAGCCAAACTTCTACGTAAAAGATCATCCTCGGTGTGCACTATATTTTTAAGACACTTTGAAAATCCTTCCGAAATCCAATGGTTTACTTGCGACAACTTACCCAGATCGGCGAGTTTGTAGATGACTTTTAGGTCTGTTAGTATCGCCAGATTAGTCTCGTCCAAAGCGATCGTAGCAATCGCCGCACATACAGCAGAGAGCACGAGGTTCTCTGGTGACTTGAGCAGACCCACCACTAACTCCATGGCACCCACTAAGCTGCGTACCAACTCTCCCGAATCGCGGGCGTTCTTCACGCACGGACAAATGGCGTAGGCAGCGTATGCTTGAACTCGCGCATTGGTGTTCTTCAAAAGCGACCAAATCAGACGCACTGCATCTAAATCCTCCAAAATGCGCATGCTCTCGTGATCCTCAGCACACTCCTTCAAGGCTTTGGCAAGATTCTCCAACAGGGGCGCGTGTGACGAGTTCAAGAGAGCTACCAATGCCGGAAGACCGCCTGCCGCTCGCAAAACTTCGCGGTTGTTCTGAAAACGCACACATTCCGAAATCGCACCAGCTACATTCGTCAACACATCATCCGATTCGTCATCGAGCAACACTACCAGATGATTCACGGTGCGTAAAGTGTCCAACTGGCGCACATTTGCGTCGGAAGCGGCACACATCCAGAGCGCGCCGGTGGCGCCACTCAACAGTAATTTATCATCGCGCAAATTCTTGTCCTTGATGATGGAAACCAAGGGCTCGAGCCCACCTCCCTGACGTACTAAGTCTCGGGTCGTCTGATCAAAGGCGCACTTGTAGATGGCATGGCTTCCCTCAGTCTTCAGATTAACGTTTGACGAATTCAAATGCGTGACGATGTCCGCAATCATACCCTCTGTAGTGATTGCCAGTTGAAATTTGGGCTGCGAGAAACGGAGGTTAACCAGGAAGTAAAAATCACACCGATTCCAACTCACCTCTGAAGCACACTTCTGGATGGTGCCCATAATCGGAATTACCACGTCGATGTGACAGGACTTCAGTAAGCGTGCCATCAGTGGCACGATTCCGCTCTTGCGCATGAGTTCCTTGTTATGACGCGAATCCGCCAGCGACCACAAGGCACGTGCTCCAGCTCTAGCCATATTCAGCAATTCCAAATCATCCGCGGACAAGTCTTCCCGTGGAGTTTTTACAATCCTAACGAGAACATAAAGTAATTCTTGCTCATTAGTCTTGACTGTGAAATATATTTACTGCAGCTTGATGTCCAGCAAATCCACTAGCTTCGGTATGCCGCCGCAGGTGCGGACAAACTTCCTGGCCAAACGTACTTTCGCTACATTCGCCAACGTATCGCCTGCCATGGTTTTCAAATCCTGCTGTGAAGAGTTCAAAATATCGACGATTAATGGTACGCCACCCAAATCCACGATGGTCTTGCGTATATCAATATTTAGCGTGATCTGTGACATTACGGACAGGGCGCCCAGGCGGCACTTCGTATCGTTGCACTCTAATATGTTGACGAGCACATCCAACCCCCCGATGTCCTGAATAGCGAATTGATTGATCTGAGTCGTTAAATCGTAGTCCTTCAAGCAGCAGAGCGAAACGATCGTCGCCGTCTGGTTACCGGCCTTGATGAACTTGATTAGTTTTTGTATGTTGTAGTAATCGGCTGGAATCTCAGCTCCTCTTGCAACATCCTTCCAACGCTCCTCTTCGTCAGTCGAAGATTCCACTTCAGTTGAATCGGAGTCATGATCATCTACGTGTTTCAAGCTGGTCAAATTAGGCTCCGGACAACTGCCACAAGTGTAGTATTGACCAGAACGCGATGATTTTCCACGCTTTCCTTTGTTTTCATTATTTTCTCTGACTTCCAGATTACTTCTTGTCTCCCTGGTCTCCCTGATCTCCCTGGTCTCTCTAGTCTCCCGCGTCTCCCTTATCACCCTGGTCTCCCTGCGGTCCCTTTGGTCCCCGTTGTCCCCATTATCATTGCTATCCATCCTATTGTTTTTATTTTTTTAAAATTCCTTCCATGAAAATATTTTCAGTCTTCAAGTCAGAATGGAAAGCAGTCACAAACACAAAGTCTACTACACAACAATTCAAGTGTGAAGTGTAGTTATTTACTTTATATTGATTCGTTGCGCAACTCTTGTTCTTGGTTGCCCAGGAATTCCTTAAGACCAAAACGTTAATAAATGCGTTAATAAATTTCATAAATTTCATAATCGTTCGTAAAGAAAAAATGAGAAGCTGTAGTGTTCTTGAATTATTGTTTATTCAATTATTAATCAATTGAAATATTGAGTTTAGAATCATGCCGGTAAGTAATGAGTACCTCGGAGGTACTGCAGTAGCTTGATACAGGATTCAAAGTCGTAATTATTTTACATGTAAACTCCTCTTCCCTATGAAATGTGTATCATTAATATAGAATGGCGTGTGTATTTGTATTTGTTGATGTGTAGATTCTGCATTATCGTGTTTGAGTTAAATTTCTAAAAGCATTTCATCAAACATGGTAAATATAAATGTCCTACGACGAGATATCTCTATCTATAGAGTTAAACGCGGTAACTTTGCATTTTTGGTCGATCCATTACGTCTTTAAGTGAAATTGGCATACGACGGCAAAAATGCTCAACTCGCTTGTTTTATGGAACTTGGATCCCGAAGTACAACTCTACAAACTCACTGCCAACGCAACGTGCTGAGGCCGACTCACTGAGGTCAACACTTTCTCCGATGTTGATGTGTCACAGGTCAGAATGATGTTAATCGAATTTGCATATTTAAAGAGCGACACAGAAGTCACTAGCACTAGTTTACCGAACCACGAGCAGTTTTTGCATTTAGTAGCAAAGAAGCCGCATACAATGGAACTCTTACGGTGCATTGCATTGATTTCACTCATCTTGCATCAAGTGATAAATGGGCGAAGCTTGCAATTAGAGCTACTAAAGCGACCCACTGATGATAACTTATATGAACTGCAGCAACTGTTTGCTGAAATCCTAAACAGTGTGCCATTGAAAAGATGCTCCGTGATTATCACGGATCCCGTGCATCACAGCATGTACGAGGCAAGCTTCTCTCAGCGATTAAAACAGCTGAGTCCACAGTTCTATATTAGAGTGGATAACACCGAGGATCTGCTGGCACCGAACTATCAGACAGTCCGCATGTTGAAGGTTATACGCACCTGCAAGTGTGATATACATTTGGTGACACTGCTTAATGGCATTCAAATCCAGCGTTTTCTACGATTCGTTCAGAGACACCGCATCCTGAATGCTAGCCAAAAGTTCATTTTTTTACACGAAACACGCCTTCTGGACCCAGAAATGCTGCATGTATGGAGCAGCTTTGTGTCAAGTGTGTTTGTTAAGCCTCTCGCCGAAAAAGGCATGTAAGAATCACATAAAAGCCGCCTGAATCTGCAACAATGCTATGTTCCTAAGTTACAGATTTTCTATTTCTACTGTACCTTACCCAAATATCCTAAACGGTATTGTAGCAACGCAACATCTCGTCGACTGGAAGCGAGGGAAACGTCTCAAAGGAGGTCAGCTCTTTCCGGACAAGAGCTCCAATTTAAAAGGTAATGACAGAAGGAGCTTCATACAACTTTTACTACCTAATCAGCCCTCTTCGGCAGGTGTCATGATCCCGGTGGCTGTTGTGCAACACGTACCCATGGTATTTGATGACAAGAAGCATAATACATTCAAGGGTCTTGAAGTAGAAATCGTTCGGGCTCTAGGAGAATCCCTGAACTTCAAGCCCAAATTTTATTCATCCAGCGACAGCAAAACAGAACGGTGGGGCAGGGAATTGCCAAATGGCAGTTACACCGGCCTCATTGGGCAAATGGTGAGTGTTTTTTCTTGCAAGCAGCTGAAGTCACTGAAATTCATAATCCATCAATCCAGATAAATCAAACCGCTCGCATAGCAATTGGAGATTTGCACTTTAATAAATTGTATTCATCTGTGATGGATCTGAGCACGCCACACAGTGTGGAATGCTTGACCTTCCTAACACCCGAGTCTGCACAGGACAACTCATGGAAGACACTGATACAACCATTCAGGTATTCTTCTAGAAACTTTTATTGCCTTCCGAATTTACATTTTGGTTGGTTTGGTTCTTCTAGTGGAAGCATGTGGGTCGGGGTTCTGTTGTCGCTCTTCATGGTAGGTACTCTATTCTACATTATGTCCTGGGTACACGCTGTCGTTCTACGCCGTCAGTCGAATGCGTCTTGGCAATTCTTTTCTCTCTTTCGTCGCAAAACATTCCGGCCCGTATTCCACCACTCACTGAATCCTAGATGTGATTTTCGAGATGTGAAATTCCGTACGTCACTGAATCGCACGCAGGTTCAATCCAGGCGAGAAGATATCTTCGATAGCTTCGCCAATTGCATTCTGCTTACCTATAGCATGTTAATGTATGTTGCGCTACCGCGTATGCCGCGGAACTGGCCACTGCGCTGGCTTACTGGCTGGTACTGGATGTACTGCATCCTGCTAACGGCCACCTATCGCGCTAGTTTCACAGCACTTCTAGCAAATCCGGCAGCCAGGTAGAACCTGGCAAACGCCTTCACATTAAAATATTCCTTATCATGCTTCACTTACCCTCAGGATAACCATTGATACACTGGAAGAGCTGGTGGATAGTCGCATTACCACCAGCGTTTGGGGAGAGGAAAACAAAAAGTTCTTCGCGGAAGCATCTGACGAAGTCGCTCAAGAGATCGGCCTACAACTGGAATCTATTGACGACATACACGGAGTGGTAAATCTCCAATTTAAAACGATTCAGATCATCTGAAACCCATCTTTTGTTGTTTCCCAGACTGACTTCATTGCCAAAGGAACACACGCATATTATGATAACGAGTTCTACCTGCGACACTTGCGTCTCCTAGGCAGCAAACGCCGAGAGGACGAAAAGGTGCTGCATGTAATGCGCGAATGTGTCGTTCACATGCCGATCGTGTTGGGATTGGAAAAAAATTCGCCGCTCAAACTGCATATCGACAGCAATCTGCAGCGCCTAAGGGAAGGAGGTAAGGTGCTACTGAATTTAGTAATAGATTGAGGACGGATTAATCAGAATCAGTAACAAATGATCCAGGTTTCAGGTTTTCTGACGAAGTGGTTAAGCGATGTAACCAGGGATCTGCCAGCCGAAGAACAAGAACTTCCCGAAGCTCTAATGGATCTGCGCAAATTTTGGAGTTCTTTTGTTGCCTTAATCATAGGATACTTTTTAGGGGTATGTGCAGTTCTGGGGGAGCATCTGCACTTCAAGAATATCGTAAAGAAGCACCCTTTATACGATAAATACAATACTCGCCTGTACTACAATTTCAAGCGTCGATTGGCTAAACAATAAAGTATAATTCCTGTCCCAAGTTCGAATCAGAAAAGTTGTACAGAAACTTTACATTAGAACTGATTTCGTTGAAGGTCGTACAGAAATCTTTACACTAGAAGTGAATTCATTAAAGGTATTTCTTTATAAATACAAGAAAGTATATACAAGTCAATACAAGAAAGTATAAAATAAATTTAAACTTTAAAAAATTCTCCTGAAAAGTAAAAAAAGACATGCTTGGGCTGTTACGGCTCGTGGCCACAGATTTATTTGTTGTTTTCCTGAACAATGTGTATTCACTACTGTTAAACATTAGAATGCTTAGAGTTGCGCGTTAGGCGTTGAAATATATTTCACACAAATTCTTTTCTATACAATTTTAAATGGAATAATAAATTAACTTTGTGTGGGTATACTGATTGATTAATACAATAATTGAATACTAAGTGCAATTAACAAAATTGGTTTAGATTACATATCCGTCCACGGATTATGGAATGTAATTTCAAATAGTTATCAAGTAAGAGACGAATCTTAACACACGCGTTCACCTCATCAAAAACGTATCTGAATAGAATACGCGCCCCTGAATACCGGAATCGGCTAGCTTTTACATTTTTAGTTGAAGAATGTACCGTACTTTATATAAATAGAAAAGAAAAAAAAAAGCTTAAAATAAATATTTACAATTTTGTCGAGGAACATAATGTAGATACTGTGCGCGGATGCTTAATTGTAGCATTGTGACAGGATGTAGAAAAGAGGAGCCAAGGAAAAAGGAACTCGGTCGACCACCCTTTACGTTCTTATCCTACGCCCAAGTTTTTTTGATGCATAACTATTTTGGCCGTGTGAGTTTTTATTTCTTTTAGCAACACCATTTGAACGCAGAATTCCGTTTGGCTTGGATCTGGTTTCGAACAACACATCCGAATCGGTGTCGGAATCAGTTAATGACGTCGTGCGATGGACTGAAAGAGAACACATTAAATACGCGGTCACACACCACCTAAACGTTAATGCAGCTTACACTGAGGCGCTTCCTCGTCCTGCGTTCCAATAAGTGAATATTTTTGAATTTTCGGTCTGGTACGTGGCTTTTTATTCTGACGGCATGTACAAGCTATTCCCCAGAAGATTCCAGACAGTAAGAACAATCCAACAATCACAAAAACAAACACATACAGGATGGACCAATCTGTAAAATTAAAACAGATTGATTTAATGTACAGATTTAAAGTACATTAATTGCATGGTCGTACAAACAAATCACCAAATTAACATACCGCAATTCGCTTCCACTACCCCCCAGAAAAAGAGAGCAGATGGCATCCAGAAAGCCTCGCATATGCAGGTCCGTGTGATAGAGTTGCACACGCCATGTCCAGAACATTTGTACTGACAAACTGTAGTCCGTATATCGGACGTTTGGGAAAAAACAGTTCCCAGGATGGAGGCATCGCGCTGGAATTTTTCCTTAAGCTGCTGTTCGACTTTCAATCCATTTACATTTTCGGATTTCCCATCCCTTGTGGTATCCTAAGCAGATTAAGAATTTGTTTATTTGAGAATACGTCAAGCACCTTAAGCACCAACAAACCTCGACGTAGAACACCAAAATGGCTCGTTCCGATTGAACATCATATTTCAAATCTCGTACATGCACCTTCATATCGCCCAACAAAAGGCTGATCTTCTGAACAACTGATTCCAATTCGGCCTGCGTCAAAACATCGCCGCCTGCAGATAGCGTGATTTCGACCAAGTTCATTAGCAAGGGATCAGGATGTACGATCACGGTGGCCGTATCTGTGCTAGACAAGCCTTGTTCATCGGTTACAGTCAATTTAAATACATAACGTCCAGTCACCAAATCAGAAAGCTACAAAAAAATTTATTTTAGCCGAATTCTTCCAAACCACACATATTTACGAATGAATTATTCTTCGCCTAGGTTTCAATGTTCTATACGAAATGAAGAAACTTACTATTAAAACGGGTGCTTGGTCTGTGTTGCCTACTACGTGACCCATGGCCAAACTTGTGCCATCACGTTTCCAAGTGTAATTGACCACAGCGAGATCGTCCCAAGATTTGGAACCGTTTAAGTATATGGCCGAGACAGGCAAAGTCACGCTCAGATCACCTCCTGCATTGGCCACTGGTACCGAATTTTTCTCTGTCATTTAAAGAGGGTCAAGAAAATGTGTAGTCAGTGAATTGTAATAAATATACATATAAACTCAATGTTAGAACACACCCTGAACAACCTTCACCCACACACTGTCGACCGCGGTATTGTTGCTCTCGTCCACCACAGATAGTTTGAATTCGTATAGACCGAGTGTTAGTGACGTGGCATTTGCAATCTAGGTATCGAAGATAAGTTAACAAAATATTAAGATTCCCATTTTTATTGAATATATTACCGAAGCATTTGCGTTCGCAATAAGTGCTGAGTTTGGCCCCGACCTCTGCTGCCAAAAGAACCTTTCAATACGTATGTCATCAATAGATTGAGATCCGTTCAGAAGCACCCAATTGCACGGTAAATTAATAGTCTGGAAAAGGGAAAGATCAGAACTGATGCATGCCAGCTTAGAGATTTCCTACCGTATTAACTCCAGCTACAGCCACAGGTGGGGAGTTCGTTTGAGGCTTCACAAGAACATGCACTTTTGCTGAACTGGACTGCCCACTGCCGTCAGTGACTTTGAGTACGAATGTGTACATTCCTTCCTCCAAATTCGAAAGTTGCGCATAAGGTGTGCGTGTATTTTGCATATCCACGGCCTTCGACTGGTCGCTGGCATCCTTTGTCCATTCCCAGGCCACAATCTCGTGGTCATCAGAGCTGGCAGTGCCATTTAATGTTACATTATTATTTGGCAAATACAGAATTACAGCATCCCCTGCATTCGCAACAGGGGGATAATCAGTTCCTTTCAGTACAGTCACGTTCGCCGTCGACGAATTGGTTACATTGTTCGAATCAGTCACTGTCAGTTGGAAAGTGTAATTGCCCGGCGACGTAAGATCAGTCAGCTGTAATGTGTTACCAGCTGGGAGCTTCGGCTGATATCCAATAGGTCCCGAGATCACCTCCCATTGCCAACCTATGATCTTGTCGTCGTCGGTACTGGTGCTGCCGTCAAGTACGGCGTTTTTCGTCGGCTGTCGAATAGTTTGTTCACGCGGTATGATCACTACCTGAGGTACTTTGTTAATACGCTTCTCGGGCAGCACCGTGACATTTGCCATTGCTTCGCCGAAGGTCCCATTGGTACCAGTTACCGATACCTTGAAAGTGTACACTCCTTCCGAGAGATTCGATAGCTGCACCTTGGACTTGGTCTGTTCAGAAATGGTGCCATTCATAGGTCCCTTTGGCTGTGTTACTAGTGTCCATAAATAACTGTATTTGGAGGTAGGTTTTTCCTCCGGAACTGTGTATGCCACTAATGCTGCTTCTTTCTCTGGCAAACGCACCTCTTTAGAAGCAACTGTAACCACAATCTGCTTGCTTTCGTCTTCCTTTTGCGTATTTACTACCTCCACTTCAGGCTCTATGCCCGTCTGACTACCAGTAATCGGCAATGCAGCTGAGTCAGCCCCAACTACCTTCACTTGACCACGAATGGCAGCATCTAAAGTTTGGTAATCCAAATCCTGATTTACACATTCTCCTAATACGTTTCGTTCATATCCACGCACGCACTGACAGATGCCAGTATTTGAACGGACAGTACTTGTGCTGGGTACACACTCTTCTCTAGCTGAGCAGCGATTTCTCATATCTGAATCATCAAGACTACAAGGATTGAATTTTGGTGTGGCGGAGGCATCCACCGGCATATTAGCGCCATAAAATGATACATCCTCAGGTGTTAATTTCACTCCATCATTCATGGAAGTTAGTAACTGCTTCATACGCTTTTCAGTGATTGGATAGCCCCCCTCTTCATCGTAAGCCGGTGGTTCCTGAGTACTTTTAATGTTTAGACCTTATTTATTAAAAAAATCGTGTTCAAGCTTACCTGAATTCTAGGCGGATAACGATACTTGTGAGATTGCTTCCAAAAACTAAGCGGATTGGCCTTTGCTGCCGCGGTGATGTCTTCTTCTGGAATGTAATTCACACCCAGCTTCTCAGTTTTCAAAACGTCCAACCAAGAAAGATCCGAAGCAATTTCGCCACCACCCTCTTCTAATTGCTGCTGTACGGGATTAACCAATACCATTTGAAGACGGTGCTTCGATGGCGACCTTTTCTTTGGCAAACAAGCCTCGTTGCTAACGCAGCGAACGTGATAACATTTCAGCTTGAAAATAAATACTACGTTACAGGTTTGATTCTGCTGATTCTTTTCGCAGCACGCAGTGATACAGTCACGCAAATTCACGTCCGCCTCATCATTTTCTTTATCGCCAAGAGAAAATTCTTCAATTAAACCCGCCTTATCCTCGGCGCTTGGCATAGCACCGTTAAATATTTGGTGTATCATATTGGGACATAACTTGACTAAGTTTTCGTCCGTATATCTGGGGACAACAGATGACGCTTCTACTTCGAGCGAATCTTTCGCATTTGGAGTCGTCACGGCAGCACTACATGAAGAACTCAAAAATATAAGCCAAGTGATAGTTGCAAATGTCCAGCATTCCGTCCAAGACATCATGACTTGCCGAGCTGCAAGTTTTTTGGTTACCCTGAATTGTCCCACTGTCTAATCGACTTGCATAAATGTTGATGGCGTATGTTTTTGTGCTTAAATTTCAATACTTTAATTCTCACGATCTCCGTAATTTTAGACGTTTAGAAGTTTGAGATTAAAAATCAACAAACACTTTCCTGTTTTTAAGAAAAAGACAAATTTTTTTAATGAGAAAAAATCACTTCACAGACAGCTGTCAATTGCTAGTAGTATTCTAACTGTAGTTGCCAACTATTTCTTCACAAAAAGTTCTGCTGTGAATTTCTTTAAACTCTCACGGAAATAATATATGTATGTATGTATTTGAAAATATCACAAATTACATTAACAACCCAAAGTGCTTATTAGGCTATTGCTGACACTCCTGATGATGTCAATGCATGAAAGCATTTCCTAACTCTATAAATAAAAAAACCACCCCAAATTTTCAACCAAGCCCACTTCGCAATGAACATTTTTCATCAAATTCCCTACAAACATTCCAGTAAAAAATTTCATTCCACGGCTAGTAAAATACTCACAATTGAAGAATTTTTCTATATTTAATTTAACTTAAATAAACTTAATATTTAATTTAACTTAAATATGGAATTTATTTTAACTCTAATTATAATTAGTTTTTAACATATCCACAAACATATTTACCATATACATATGTATATGGTTTCTTAACGAAACCAAAAACAACAGAAACGAATTTTTAAAAATCGAACCTTTTAAATGACAAACGGAATCTGATCAACGTAGTTGGAAAAAGAGTCCGAAGGATTAATAAAAACTCTTAAATGTTGTCACAGAAAGTAAATAGGCTGTTTGGGTCTGAATATTGAACAATGCACTAAGAAATTTTAATTTTAAAACAATTAAAAATACATCATAATATAATATAAATAAATAAACATATAGTTTTAATATAGTATATTTGTATTAGACTTTATAACTTCTCATTTTCAAAACTTATTTTTTCTGTACCTTTATGATTTATTTTTGACGGTCAGAGATAAAACCGAAACATGATTTCTCTGCATTGAAATCTAATTTTTCTACAATACGTAGCTTATTTATTTTGAGCGGTACTTGAGTTCAGTAAACTTTCGCTTCTAAAACCAACACGAACAAGTTGCTGCTCGAGTGGCTACTCTTCACACAGAGTTAGTCTTCTCCTTATATTAGGAAATTTGCTGGTCCTTTTTTAAATGTAGCTTTGGGGATTGGCTGACTAAGATAAAATTGCAATGATTAATGGAAGAACTTCGCTGGACCTGCTTCAGCCATGGAACACAATACACAAATAGAACAACTCTTTAACGACGGATACTTTACGTGAGTTGCATACTTACATTTAATGCTCTGGTTGATTATAAAGTTGGTATAAGGAGCGATTGTTTTACTGCATACGCATTCAGTCTTCCTCTCTCAATGCCTATTAAAACATTCTGATCTCGTACATGTAGTAAAAATGAGACCGAACCCCATATTTGCTGTTCCTCCACATGTGGCAGTTAGCCATCTTGCATAAAGGCTCCACTCAGACTTCGGTCAAGAAAAACTGTTCGTCTTAAGTTTAGTTTACTCTAGATACGCAAGATCGATACACATGCGCTCTACAATGAAGGGGTCAAGTGGAGAGATGGGTTATTTGTTGTCCTGGTTGAGTTTATTGCTGTTGTTTTTGCGAGCCCATATTCAAGCCGAAGTTAGTGACAATGAATCTCCTGGAATTGTATACGACCAACGTCAATCGGGCAAATTCAACATTCAAGTGAGCATAAAAGATGTCGCGATTATTGAAATGGATCAGAATGCATTTGACGACGTATGTAAAACTAGAAAATTGTATTTAACTAGTTTTCTAAATTAAAAAATTTTAATTTAAAATTTTCTATCGTCATAGCAATCATCTGATGGGGACGACTACTATTATGATGAGGAAGATTTAACAGTAAAACCGTTACCATCTTGGATAACCAAACCCACTGGGGTAACAACACCAAAACCTTTGGTACATGGAAATTTAAATAGTTCAACTAGTAATCCAGAAAAAAATACACAGCACACATCTTCGCAGACAAAACTAATTCCTATTTCAAATGCGATATACTCCAACAATTCAAACACCAATTTAAATCCAAATTTTCCCGTCACTCAAGCAGTGCCAACGGCATCAATAAATATGTCCAAAAGTAAATCAGTCACCACCACCCCAAGGTCGTACAGCACCAAACATGATGCTAAAATTACCAACAACGTGATTAGCTCAACAACTAATTTAGTACCCAACAAAAATCCCAGCAGCACACACCTGCCACCGATTTCATCCCGGTCGAATGACATCCCTGCGGAGATTACGGCAGGAGTTATGTCACATCACAAGCAACGTCACCAAAACCGGTCCCAAAACTACAGACTGTTTGAACGCTCACAAAACAAAGTACATGTTTTACCAGGCAAAAGCAATTCAGAGAATGATGATACAAAAATCTACAAAATCAAAATAAGACGCGCACATAAGGAGAACGCCGCGATGCATCACTACTCCAGTCACCATCATAACGCCTTCCGGACACGATGCCGTTCTGGGCAATTTCTGGACGAGACTGGTGTCTGTCGGATGAAGCGATCCCCCTCTATATTGTGAGTATCTATCAATAGAGAGAATTCATTTTTTTCTGCTATTCTGTGCTCATTTATAGAAAGCAATTATTCAAAATGTTGGTGTCTCTGCCTCTGGGAAGATCCGAAGCTACGGAAGATGCATATGATTCATAAGTAAATGAACGTAATCTCAATCACAACTCGGATTAAACGTATGAAACGATAATTGACATTGTTAAGTTCAAAGTTAATCACAATTTTCAGAGCTCAATAGTAATTCGATTTATTGTAACAACTTCAGCAATTTAAAATCCTAATATACGCCTAGATTAAGATTTACGAATGTAAGTCGTTCTCATCATGAATATGATCTTAACATCTCCTTGTGAGTAATATTTATATACAATATACGATACATAGGTATGTACATATGTTTCGAACAAAAACATTTCATTTTATAAATAAAAAATAGGAAGGTAATTACTGAATGCAACACCATCATGATAACCGCATGAAATTTATAATACTTTTAATTAATAGATCATCGCAAAATAAATTGGTTTACATTTATACATATATTTATCGTATGTAAATCTGCTTTTGTCTTTTAATTTTTTTATAATTTGTACGTGTTTCCACTTTCATAAATTGCTAACAAAATATAATAAATTGATTGGCTTATACTCGTATAGTCTTTTAGTAAAAGGTTAAACGTTTTTAAGCTTAAAGATAACTGATTAAAACTTATTTCTTAATTGGACTAAATTTTAAAACATTTTTGAGGGAAACTTAATATATTCGTTGCTTTAACATCTGAGCAAAATAACAGGTTTTGTTAATTGGATTTACCTCTTAATAAATAATACCAATAAAAAATCCTGTTTACAATAACAGTGAAATTTTAAGAATTCTGGATTCTTAATTCCGAATACATTTGGTAACTAATAATAAAAGTACTACATATTCTACAAAATGCTAGGGAAATACAATAATATACTTTTACATATTGTCTTGTAGAGTAGCACTAAAAGAATAATTGTTAGCATAATATTTAGTGTGTGTAGTATCATAAAACCACTAGCCACACACGTTTTATGTTTTATGGTTGGTTAGTATAACTCAATACTAATTTCTTTAATTATCAAGTTCACAGTTAAGGCATCATCCCGGGCAAACCACTCAAACCCTGGTGCTGATGCAGCAAATTGGCGCGCGTCCTCTGCTGTTCCATACGCTGCACAGTTGCAGTCAAGTGAGAGTTTTCCACATACAGCTCTTTAACAAGTACGTCTGCATTTTGAAGTCTTTGCGATTGTTCAGACATCATCATGCTTTGCGCCTCAATACGGCTGCGCAAATCCATCAGCTCTGAGTGATGTTGTTGCCAAGTTTCTGTATCGAACAAAATCAGGAGACACCAAGGAAAGTAAAGAATTAATCAACCAATAAAGCGACCTCTTAATCAACCTCTTCTCTAGCCATTTCCCCGATTATTATTAAATATCAGACCGATTTCATTTAAGCAACTGATACTGATTGATTGATTCAAAGTAGATATATATGTACATATGTAAATAAAACTCACGTTGCATCAGAGACTCCGTGTACTGTTGCTGTTGTTTGATGACATTCTGTAAATGCCGATTTCTAAGCTCCAACTGGTCAACTCGTTGAATTAGTGTTGGGTGAGCAGTGCGCTAACATGAAATAACACGAATGTGTGAAACTTTATTTCTTTTTATATTTACAGATTTTAGAAACTTGTGTTTTTAAAACAAAAAGTGCCTAAATGCCCTTGCATATATTGTCAGTTATAAAAAAATGACTGTTGTAAATGTAGTCAAATTTTGTTTGTACACCTGTTTTGACGAGGTACTTCATCAGTGTCTTTAATCGTATCTAGTTTAAGTTAAGTTAGGTTGGCCAAAGAGCACGAATATCCCAGAGCAACTGGGAACCAGAAAAGGCCCACTGTCCGTTTTCGAAGGAATTGGGAAAATGTTTTTGTTACTGGAAAATGCTGGACAGTCACACAGGTAATGTTTCTTGTTCTTCTAGGCAGGATCCACAGATATCAGAGTCCATGCCGTGGAGCTTCCACAGATGTCCTCTGGGTTCAAGCGTCAAGAAGTCTTTGAGTGTAATAAGTAATAGATAATGCAATCTAAGGCTCTACTCTATATGTTCTGATAACTAATTTTGTCAGCCGTAACTTTGTTTGGAAAACTAATTGGGTTCATTTTACTTACGGCATACGCTTTCTCGAGCACTGGCCGTGCTTCCTGCAACTGTTGTAACTCCATGACCAACCCATCGCGCTGCAATGACAGATCCTTGATTTGTTCTTTTAGAGAGATTTCAAAGAATTTTAACCGCTTGAGCTCTTCCTTAACACCACTGGGACTAGGACTTGGGCTGGTGCTGGGCGCACGGCTTTTATTAGTTAGATGTTTATCGTGATTGATAATGTTACTCGTGAAATGGGAATGGTGTACACTATGCGTAGAAGCCACACTGTTCGATTCGGAACTTTTACGGGAAATGGTCGAAGAGGAATCGCAATCACCAGCATCACTTTCAGAGGCAGCCGCTTTGGTTGCAGCTGGTTTTTGTATTGGTAATATGTTTATTGAGGATGGAATAGTTTCGTGCGGAGTTGTGCTAAATATACTCGTCTCTGAAGTGGACAGATTTATACTAGAAATTGAAAACAATTAAAATCAGCCTAAGTAGCAAGGTTTAATAACAATTGCTATTTAACCCTAATAGCAATAACAAACAAATGGCATTCATCGAAGCAATATCTGAGTTCTTATTCAAACTTATTCAGAAACTAACACCACTTTGACCACACTTAACATATATTAAAAATAATAATAAATAAACAAAATGTTTATATCCACTTGTGAGCTATGTTTTAAAGTATTAAAGTCGAGTCTCTAGCTCATTGGGCTAGTGTAAAATCAAGTTCAAAATTTTTAGTCAATAGTATGAAAAAATTTATAAGTACAGTACTTGTATCAAAAACGTTTTAATAAAAGCGTATCTGTCTTATATACAGTATTTAAATATTTAAGTGCAAACGACCAAAACGCAAACAGTTATGATTTCGATAGTTTTAATGAATTTAAATGACTTTTTGAAAGAAAGATTTTATAACGAATTTTATTTCTTAAATAAGTAAATAATAAAATGGAGCTAATCTAGCGTACTATGTTTAAAACAAGTACGATTTACTGATATATAAACCAAGCGCTGTAGTCACAGAAATATTAAAATGAAATAAAAATAAACAAAGAAGTTAGTAAAATCAATAACATGTACATATGTAATAAACATATTTTTTAGATAAAAATAAACTTACCAACTTCGTTGTTTGGTGGGCGAAATAGACGAGGAGGAGTTTTCATGGCTTTGGTATTCCTTTACTGGTGATTGTATGGTGCTTTGATGCCACAGGTAATTGATTGGTGAGTTTGCAGGATTGTCCATTTCAGGACCTTTTTGTGAGACTTCAATATTGAGTTCACTTGCTCCTGTAAGTATTTCGACACTCTCACCAAGGCGCATACGAAGATCTTCAAGTTCTTGCTGCAGTAACTCAATTTCTTTCGATTTCTCTTCGAAAATCAGCTTGGCATTTTCACGTACTTCCTCTGCCTCAGCTTCTAAATCAGCATATTGTTGTTCCAGTGTGTCCTTCTCTTCAATAGGCGTGAGACGTCCATCTTTACTGAACTGTTCTTCATATTCGCGCACCTTCTCCATTAACTCCGTAAATTTCTTGTCGCTTTCTTGCTGTTCATCTTCGTAGATTCTCCGTTCTTTATCAAACATCTGCCGCTCTTCTGAAAGCTTATTCTGCCAGTAGTCTTCGCAATCTTCGTAAGCTCGTTGCATTTGTTCCAGACTAGCTTCTAGTTCTTTACAACGTTCCTCGCTTCCACAGGCATCCACAGCTTTCTGTGTTTTAAGTTCTTCCTCTAACTGGTCCACCTTCTGTTTAAGCACGTCCATTTGTTCAGCTGCTTTTAGCGTTAAATCTGTGTTTGTTCCAATCGTTGAAGTAGTAGAATCTTGTAACTCTGAATTCAAAGCTAAACAATGGGCACTAGTGTCACCACGACACCCTGTTGCCGTAGTTGACATTGTGTCCTGCTCATGCAACGCACTTGATGTAGTGGTCGAACATTTTTTACTCCTAGTTCTTTCACGACAAAGTTCCGCGTTCAAGGCCTCCACTTCCGAAACTAGCTCATCGTTTTTATCGCGTAAATTCGCATTTTCCAACTGTAGTCTGCTGATTTTTTCAACAAGTCTGAGAACTTCTTCCTCTGCAGCCCCATCAAAACTATTTTTCGAGCATTCCTCGTTACGTGTACGGTTTTCCAAGTCGGTTATTTCGAAATTCAGTTTAATATTTGTTTGAAGTAAGTCGGTTACTTGTTTCTGCAATGATTTTTGATCCTCTTCTAAGGCACTGTTTTCGTTGCGTATCAGTTCCAAGTCAGTCTGCAGCTTGATTTCATTATGTTCAAATGTTTTCAATTTCCCTTCGAGACTTGCGGTTAAGTTCGTCCAATTCTCACGATCATTAGCCATACGTAGTGTGAGATCTCGCACGACCTCGGCATGGCGTTGCTCCAAAAGACGAATCTACCAATAATTGTATTGTCAGATTAAAAGAAACTTATAACGAAAGCAACTTGGTTAGGATTTATGTACCTCTTTCTTAGTAGTATCCTCCAGAGAAGCGTGCATCTCGTCGATTTCCTGCGCTAATAATGCAACTCGTCGATTTGCGTCTTTATTGTCGGCATGTAGTTTCTTGTTCTCATCACTCAATTGTCGAAATGTTTGACGTAACGCTGTCAACTCCGTTGACTGTAACGCCAAAGAAGCTTTTAACAGTGTCGTCTGAGGCTCGCCCTCCAAGTTGCGCAGTTCTTCCTCAATAACTTTTGACAGTTGAGATAAGTTGATTTCCTGCTCATCAAAACCCAGTGTAAGTAGTAGACCTATACCATTCGATATACCCACTCGCTCCCAAATCGCAATGACACTATGTGCAGGCAGCGTTTCCATTTGTGCGGGAATATCTGGAGGAAATATCATAAGAATTAGATTAGAATCAAAATTAGTTGGACTCTAAGCATGTGAGTTAGCATTTGAAAGTAGAGGCCAAAGATCACCAATGTGCAAATATGAAGCTTATAATGTGCGGTTTAGCTATGAATGTCAAAGAGTAGGGAAATATATTTCAAGTAAAAAAGTTGCGGCCATATTACCATACTTTACAATAAACTGTTAGATACAATAACTTAGGTGATGTTCAACATAGTCGAACAAAGCTTCGCCTCGTTTAATTACTTGGGCTTAAGAATAATGATAAGTTAAGATTAATGTAGACTAAGTTAAAGTTAGGTAGAGCTACTTTGGAAAGAAAATCAGCTGACATTTACTTGAAGCGGCAACATGACTGAACAAACCTTTCACCGTGTCACTGTAATTCATGCTATTTTGGCCCGAGGTATTGCAGACGGCAAATTTGCACGTTCTTACATTGATCTCGTTGTCGCCATTGGCAGTGGCTACCGCCGTTTGAAATTCTCTAATATAGTTCACATCTGACAACTTTTGTACACCGTCATCGAGGCGATTTGCGTGTAATAATTTCATAAATTCACTAAAAGTTATGACTTGGTTGAGTAAATTACATCTGGAACTGGGGCACAGCTTCTCGAAGCACTCCACTGCCACTCGCTCGGCTACCTCCCGTTGTAGACCGATTCGCTCGCATACCGTTTGCAGCTGCTTGCAACTAAAATAGTTCGTACCGACTTCGGAACCAAACGCTTGCCAGATGGCATGGATTGTATTTGTAAGATTTGTGAAATCGATCTCTAGATTTGCAGTTTAGAAAATGAATGCGCGTTTGTTTTGGAAATTATATTTAGTAATTAGGCTTAGTTAGATAAATTAACAATCTCTAACTATCATACTATAATTGAATTTAATATAATGCAATCGCGTGAAGCGGAGTGAAGTTCATGAAATTGGAAGAAGATTTCGGGAGTATCAATGATACAATAAGCGAAGAAGGGACGATAAGCTTATAAGCAGGCTTGATATTGTATTGAGGAGTTTTGCCCAACATGGGGTCAGTCGACTTACCTAAGGACTCGACACTGCTATTATATATAGGTTTAGAAAGGACTGATGAATCCTTCATTGATGCTACTTGATTTGTTGGCGTTTTAATTATCCCCACACTTTGCTCACGAACGCGTTGGTGATTCTGTGCCGGTAATGACGCGCAACGTTTCAAACTGTTGCCACTTAGCGTGGGACGACGTCTGCGATAAGCAGCGATATCTGTCTGTGAAGACGAACGCTGCACCTGAGAATAAACTATTATTAACTATTTTTCTTTCTTTTATTATATTCAGAACTCACCAAAGTGTTGCATCCATGGCTGCTAATAACAGTTTCTGATTCCGAATCTGAAGGAGTTACGTCGTCGATCAACATATGAGGACGTGAACGCCGACCATACTTTTTGGATCCAACAACAAGTTTTGGTGAAACCTCCCGTTCCGACGACTCGGGGGGACTGTCAATATTTGTATCTGGTCCGTCAGTTATAATTAAAACTCGTTCTGGAAATAATGAAAATAATAATTAAACAGTTTTATATATAAACGTGTGGAGCGCTTAGATCGAAGTTAACAGTCATTAATGTTGGTTAGTTTTGTAACTGTTTTTTTAACTAACCTAGTTTTTTAGCTAACTTTTCTATGACGGGATCTGAGAATACTTTCGCACTTTTGTAAAAAAATCGTGTACCCATTATGCAAGATCTTTGAAATGTTCTTTCAATGAATTTTACACAGAAATATTTTATTTCAATCTTTTTTAGAAAGTTCCTGCTCTAGTAAATGCTAAAGACTGACTTGTTCCTTAGCAGAGTAGGCTTTTATATAAATACGAACGGACAGAGAAAAATTCTTATGCCAGTACCTACATATGCATATTAATCTTCCAGCACCAAATAGCAGCCAGGCATTTTCAGTAATAAGTGATAATTTATAACAATAAAACATATAGTCCTCAAAATTTCATTTAATGATGGGTCAATAAACATCCAAAGTTAACAGAAATCACCTACCTAATCACTGGTCAAAGTTAATAAAAAAAAACCAACGTAGCAACTTATCTACCTGGAAACTGACAATGGCTCGAACAGGTATATTACGACAGATACAATTATGTTTAGCAAATCCTCTATCTTCCTGAACATGTCTAATATTGTAGTTTTTTATTCTCAATCAACCAACCCTAATTTCTATGATTATTTGCCATACCTGCAAATCCAAAAGCCTTAGATTTAAAAATTTGTAGCCTTGAAATTTGAAGCAAAAGAGCAAACATCACAAGGATATTTTGAATTAGTTTATTATCTGGTAGTTATTTCTGTGAGGTTCAGATTAGAGCTATTAATACACACATGGTCAGCCTTGGTTCACAAATGGGTTGACATTTCCGTGGCAGATGGTTAATACTTGCCAGTAATTTATTCGGAGACAATAATACATTAACATTATTGTTTCCATAATTTTGTTATTTCAATCATTACACGTATTTAATACTATTACGTAAGCTTTAAAATTAGTGAGGGGAAGTAAAGCAATTGTTTCGAAGAAGTAATCTTTCGACTACATATCGGTGTCCATAAACCAAAACCTCTTAATTCAAGAACACAAAAAGTTTTTGCCACTGTCAAATTGGGCGTATTTAAACCTAATTTCAATATTTTTATACTTATAGCAAGTTTACAATAGAAGTTATTCTCTAAAAACCATATAGCCTAAATTACATCATCACATTATATTACATTACGCTTAAAATATTACATTATTTTATTTTTTTTATTTTAAGAAAGTAGAAAATTTGCTCAATTTTGCAAAAAACAAATGAATTAATACATAAATAATATAAATAATGAACTGCAACTTTTAATAATTCTCCTCAAAAGTAAGGAAAACTGAGCTAGACTGTGGCCACAGATATAACTTTATCGTATAATGCTTCAAATATATAAGCACATTATATTACGTATATGAGATCGTCCTTCAAATTCCCAAAATGATTGCATCATGGAAACCGTTCTTTCGATGCATTGTCTTTCATAAGTTAAAAATCGAACGCTGTATGTGAACGATCTTAAATGTGTACATAATTTATATAGTGTAGGTGCAAGTATGCTATTAATGTGTAAAGTATAGACGCATATAAAATTATTGCGCTTTGCATTATTGTGAAGTTCCATTTTACACTGAATTTCAATATTTCGTCTAGCCACAATTTTTATTAATTCGTAAGCCATGAAACGAAACACAGAATTAAAACGCTCATTTAATATA